>OW240917.1:203280773-203311254 GCA_933207985.1 Pelobates cultripes | reverse complement strand
CAAACATTGTGATATTTAAACCAGAAATGATTATGAATGTTTTCTGTGTCTGCTACATACTATATTCATATTCCTGGATGTTCATGGAAGCTGATTTCAATCATAAGCAATACAAATTAGTAATTAGTTTTTTTTTTTACATTTATATACTTGACTTTAGACAATTTTATCGATATTGAGAATGGTAAAACTTTAACTTGACCCTACTGGCAAAATTTGATTTGTAGCTTGATAGAACAAGTTCAATTAAAACTACATGTCTCTTTTTATAAGTAGCTATTAATGCTAAATGGATTTAGTTTTATTACGCAAACCAAAATAGATATTTTTTTGCTATAGAAATTTGAACCAATTTACAAAACCTGGAATTCTGTTTTTCCCAAAAGCCTCTATCTTCTTTTTCCTATTGAAGATTGAAAGGATGGCTTGGAACTGGAAGAATATTTATAGTAAAGTGGTGAGGACAGGGGCGGACTGACCGGTCGGGCACTTCGGACATGGTCCGAGGGCCCGGCCGGGAGGGGGGCCCGCCGCCATCAGGGGGCCCGGCGGCAGGGCTGGATTGGGGGCGGCACCTGGGGACTGAGGTGTCCGGCCGCGTTTCATGCTGGAGCCGCCGGGCCGGGTGGCAGCCTCGCCGGTCCGCCGGCACTCCTGTCCTCTCACTAACGCTGAGGAAGGAAGGAGGAGGAGCATGACAGAGAGACATGCTCCTCCTCCTTCCTTCCTCAGCGTTAGTGAGAGGACAGGACTGCCGCCGGACCGGCGAGGCTGCCACCCGGCCCGGCGGCTCCAGCATGAAACACCTGTGTCTCAAGTCAGACAAAGAGGGGGATAGGGAGGGGGAGAAAGAGGGAGATGGGGAGGGGAGAAGAGGAGAGAGAGGCACGAGGGGGAGAAGCTGAGGGGGAGCAGGGCTGAGGGGAGAGGAGATGAGGAGGGGGGGAGAAAGAGGAGGAGAGAAAGATGAGGAGGGGAGAAAGAGGAGAGGGAGACAGAGGAGGGGGAGGGGTATGCTTGAGGGAGAGGGAGATGAGGAGGAGGGGGGAGAAAGAGGGGAGAGGAGATGAGGAGGGGGGGAGGGGGGAGAAAGAGGGGGAGAGGAGATGAGGAGGGGGGGAGGAAAGAGGAGAGGAGATGAGGAGGGGAGAAAGAGGGGGGAGAGGGATGAGGAGGGGGGAGAAAGAGGAGGAGAGAGGAAGATGAGGAGGGGGAGAAAGAGGAGGAGGAGGGAGATGAGGAGGGGGGGAGAAAGAGGGAAGAGAGATGAGGAGGAGGGAGGAGAAAAGAGAGGGAGGATTATGAGGGGGAGAAAGAGGGGAGGGAGATGGGGGAGGGGAGAAAGAGGGGAGAGGGGAGACAGGGAGAAAGAGGGGAGAGGGAGAAAAGAGGGAAAAGGAGAGGGGGAGGGGGGGAGAAAGAGGGAGGGGGATGGGGAGAAGAGGAGGAGGGGAGGAAGAGGGGAACAGAGAGATGGAGGTGGATGCCGGGAGAAAGAGGAGGAGGGGAGGAAGGTGGGGAATAGAGAGATGGGGAGGGGAGAAAGAGGGGGGAATAGAGAGCTGGGGGAAGAGAGGGAAGAATGAGACACGGGGAGAATAGAGAGTTGGGGGAGGGGGGAAAGAAAGGGAAGAATGAGACACGGGGAGAAAGAGGGGGAATAGAGAGTTGGGGGAGAAAGAGAGGGAAGAATGAGACACAGGGGGAGAAAGAGGGGAAATAGAGAGTTGGGGGAGGGGGGAGAAAGAGAGGGAAGAATGAGACACAGGGAGAGAAAGATGGTGAGGGGGGAAAAAGAGAGACACACAGGGAAAGGGGGAGAAAGAAACAGTGGAAGAGAGAGAGACAGGGAGAAAGGAGAGAGACACAAGGGGAGGGGGAGAAAGAGGCAGAGGGTAAAGAGAGACTGTGAAGGAGAGGGGAGACAGACACAGGAGCAGTGAGGGGGAGAAAGAAACATACAGAGGGACGGGAGGAGACAAAAAGGCACACAGAAGGGCTGTATATATCACTGGTGGATCCAGGGGGCAACGGAGCAATTGACACCCCCAGCCCCTGTCCGCAGGCACCGTGCGGGCAGCCGGCAGGGGAGGGAGGAAGAGAGGACCCAGGAGCTCAGCCTGCAGCTCCTCTGGGCCCTTCTTGCACGAGCACAGAGCGTTACCGCTCTTGCGAGAGTCAACTCTAGCTCTGGAGCTACGGACTAGAGTTCACTCTCAACACTGTGACCACCAGGGATTACTGGTGGTTGCAGTGGTGAAAGTGAACTCTAGCCCCATAAACACACTGCCCCCTCCAACACACTGCCCCCACACACACACGCCATACACATTCACACACTGCCCCCCATACACACACACTGCCCCCACATACACCATATACATTTACACACATTGCCTCACACACATACACTGCCCACCCATATACACACAGACCCCCATACTAACATTGCCACACACATGCACAGCCCCCTCATACACACATTGCCCCACACACCCTACACATTCACACACTACACCCCCCCACACACACACACTGCACCCTTCACACATTCCACCACTGCTCCTATACACTACTACAGCCCCATATCCCAGCAGACCCCAGGTAAGTTGTCAAACTGTTCTTAAACGGTTTGACTACTTACTCTGGGAGGGGGGCCCGGCCCTCCTGGCACCATAACCACTACACAGAGCAGTAGTGGTTATTGTGCATGGATTATTTCTTTAAATAATCTACAAGTGCCCCAGTAGCCAGCCAGCCCACAGGCCGGCCAGCCAGCCAACCCACAGGCAACCCACAAGCCACCAGTTAGCCAGCCCACAGGCCTACAGCAAGCCACAGGCTTACAGCCAACAAGCCCACAGCCTGCCAGCCAGCAACAGTAATTAAGGTAAGAGGAGCCAACTTGGCCTTGGTATCAGCGAGCTATGTTGTGTTGCTATATTGTGACCTGGAGAGACCCCCTTTCAGGCCCCATTAGACTCCATTGTAGTCTCTAATGGGGCCTGGAGGAGATTCTTTCTAACACACTCTCTAAAGGACACTGAGATAGCCTCTGCTAGAATGACCCCCCCCCATGGCCCATTAGCCCTCAATTGTAGTCTCTACTGGGGCCTCGAAGGGATTATTGCACTTTTGTTCCTTGTGTCTAAAGATTGTGTAGGGTGTGGCTGGAGGCGGGACAAGGGTGGCGCTTGCTGCGGAGTATGGATGGGGCCTGTAAGGGGGCCCTTGATTTATTTTGCCCGGGGGCCCTGAGGGTTCTCAGTCCGCCCCTGGGTGAGGATATACTTTCAATATGGTCATTATATTCACTACCGGGTTATTAATGCATTACGTAACCCTGAGTGTCTGGTACAAAACTTGTGAGTTATAAAGTATATTAATATATTCCAGCAATTGCATTTTTGCCTGAAACAATTTAAACATTAACAGTTTTGAGGTGAAGGGAAAAAATTGTTTAAAAAAAAAAGAATCTTAACAGCATAAAGATATGTCATGGATACTTTATGATTTAAAACATGCCCTATTAGTAGGACCTTGCACACATACCAACAATGATTAGCAATAATTGCTGCAGTGCTAAGCTAGCCCCCTCTCTACTTGTATGCTTGTCCTTGTATACCTCCTACACAAATACCCACCCCATCTATATATTGTGTTGTGAATTAACTGCAATCACATCCATGTGAGTTTGGGCATGCAAGAATTAAAACAGTAAATGGAGTTTTCAGCTGGGGTCCTGGAAGATATTCAATACACATTTTGTGATGACAGAGTTTATAGAGTATAAACGCTAATTCAGCAACAGTCTCAGCAAAATTCATTTTTCAATACATAGCAATTCACTGTTGGTTGAATAATCCCCAAAGTATAATTAATTCAGCTTTAAATTCCTCCATAAAACAGCTTTGTGCTGTCAGCAATCTCCCTTTCTTACCTGTATAAACAAGTTATAATGCAACATCTAGCAGTCGTTTGTCTAGAAGGCAAAGAAACTCAACAAACAGGTAGTATGGGGGTAGGGCAAGATTACAAAGCTAATGACTTTAAATGAAAGGTTACCTAGGTATGAGGAAGCTCAATAGAAACTATTCAAAGCAATCGTATGACTGTACACTAACGGGGAAATTCTGTGGAACTACTGACCATGCCCATGAAAAGTAATTTGTGCTATTTGTTTTGTACTTTTTACAATTTATAAGCTGCTTCGAGAAGAAACTCCTGAGGACCGTGTTTTTTCATTTACCATTTTTATTGGATTTGGATTAGACTTTTGAAGATGCAAACTCCAGAAGCCAGGAGAGGAGTACGGACTGTTGGTCAGCTTAAGACTCGAGTGGAGGAACTTAAAAATCCGTGGAGACAAAGTTCACCTTTTGTTTTGAACTACAATGAATCTGCTCGCCTTGCCACTGATGCCCTGCTGGAACAAGGAGAAAATGGATATTTGCGGGTGCTCAGTGAAGAGAGAGAACTATCTTTCCTGTCAAGTTTGGACATAGATTTCATATGCGGAAGTGTGAATGCTAATGCACCTTCCAATGACTTTGTACTGTCTGATAAAGACAATGATAGTGCCAATTCTTCCTTCGGTGATAACTGCCTTTCTGAGCTTACATCTGGAACGTATTTTCCGATCATGTCTGATATTGATGTTCCAGCTCTGGAACTTGGTTGGCCTGAGATTCCCCTGGCTACTAGAAGCAAAGGAACAGAGGTTCAAGTTATTTTCCAAAGACACAGGTCTAATGTTATCAAGGATTTAGTAAGATCACTTATAAATAAGGCAAAATCAGTAAGTATGCAATTTCTAACATTACGGTGCCAATAACATGCTCTAATTCTTTAATACATTTAAACTGAGATAAATTGATATTTGTGTTTCCTCTGCATTATTCAAATTCATGGGGTGATGCTAATGTCCCACTTTAACTGAGTTATTCACAAAAGTAAGAATTCAAGTGACGTGAATTCAAAGTAAATTTAAAATGTAAGGCCAAAATAGCCAAACTGGGAGCATAGCCAAGCTCGATAAATTATCTAACACCTAATTCTCTTTGTCAGCTATCCACGATTTTTAATTTAGTAAATACTGATACATCATATCCTAAACAGGGTTAATTATTAAACTGTGTTTTGCTGGTAAAGCTAAGTGAATTAAAAATGTTGCACCAAATTTGAAAAAAGTCAGTTATATTTTCCTTTTGACTATTTTAGTTTAGTAAATTACCTGACAATACTTTACATGCAGCAATGCATGTGAATAAAAGCCTGAAGCAAAAGAAAGACAACTAGCAGTTGTGTAATAAAACAGAGCAAAGGCTCCATCACAGACACACAATCTAGAGTCACACACTGATATAGGCACTAACATTAGATCATTATTGTAGTGAACTGAAATCCAGATTGCAAAGTTTAGGCATACATTTCTGACTTGGAATATTGTTTAATTGTACTTTATTTATAGCCTAGCAATTTTAGCCTAAATAACTAATTTCAGTTAGGTGCATGGTGAATATACCACACAGAATAACGTAATGATGTTAACATGTAAACATACCAAGCAATACTAGGCAGGGTTATTCACTAAAGTGAGAATTGAGATTAAATTCAAATTTAATTTTAAATTTAAGATAAAAATAGCTGTAATGGAATAATTATCTAAATCACCTATGCTTTCAGTACGACTACTTTAGCCTAAAATTTGAAATTCACTTTGAATTCTCACTTTAGTGCATTAGGCTAATAGATTTTTTTTTATTTTTTTTATGAAGATCTAATGTGGGTATCTGATATCTGTGCATAATTTTTGCTTTTAGACTGATGCTTTAGATTTGCTCTTTATAGATAACCCCCAGTAATAAAAAATACAAATAAAAATACACAATACTGAAGAATACAGGTAGTTTAAACATAGACAGTTATGTTTATTATTTTACAACATATACATATACTAATACATACAAAAATAATCAGGAGGGGTAAGTGTTTACTTTTGAGGTATTTTCTGACAATCTATGCATCAAAGCCCTGCTAATTGGCGGCAACTCTACTTACTAAAGTGTTTTACTAAAACATAGATTAAAAATAACATTACAAAATAATGTCACCATTTTTGTTTAACCGAGTACAGCAAACATATGTTAAACTGTAATTTAGCAATTATGGTGTTGGCATAAAGGTTTTAGGAAAGTAACAAGGTTTTGAATTATTGTGAACAAATCAAAGCATATTATGAAGTTCTAAATATTTTAGAGCCGTCATGAGAACATATAATAAGTACACATCTCATATTATTATTATGACATTTCTTTGATAAAATATTACCATGTTATCTAGTAGGTTTGATGGAAAATGCTTTGTTTCTGTGCTGAACTGGAAAATGCCCTTTCCAATAACATTTTTTATCTATTGGCAAAAATATAAATCATAGAGACAAAAAGTGGTGCAAAGATGTTGAAGACAAGCTATTCCCATTTAAAGCAATGCAATTTTCTTGCGTATTCACTTTTTAGCATTGTGATTGACCATAGTTATGTCAGGAACACTTTAATAAAAACAAGAAAAAAATCATGCTACTGCCACTGAATTATTTTTTATTGCACCTTAAAATCTTACACAATAAAAAAGTTTCCCCAATGCTAAAAAGTATTTTACACACAAGCACACACTCATGCACACACGCAAATACAATACTACAATGCAATCTTTTAAACTTCTTTCTTTAGTGTTAGCAGCTACCACAGTGCTACAAATGAAATCAACAAATTATATGCTAATCCATTTATTTGTCTCTAAATCTTCTTTAGAGAATTTCCAAATGGCAAAATTTAATGGACATTCACAAATTGTTGCCAGATTTTGGCATTCATAGACCATTTGCATATCAACAGAAAAGCCCCAACTGTGAGGCTTTGATGTCATCAATTCAAATGACAATGATGACAATGAGAATTTGCTCTTTTACCCCAAGGTTTGGGATTGTAAGAAAAGATTTGAGACTCAAGATCCCACTCTGGGAATTTCCAAGTATACAGCATAAAATTCCTGACCTTAGAATAAAATAACTTTTATTTCACCTACTATACATTTTCCTACTTCCCAGGTGAAAATGGACAAACAAATCCGTTTCTTACTGACTAATTTTCTTTATTTACTATGAAAGTAATGCACATCTCAGAAGGTTTATGAATAATAATATCATAACATTTTCTCATAGCCTGACCTACAGCAGACAAAAAAAAAAATCTATAATACAAATACATCTTAAAGATCAACAGAACATTCATATACACAGAGGCAACAATAAATATATTATGGTTGTTCTGAGGACATTTATATACTTAGAGGGATTCCACAAGAATAGGCGTTCAGTACCACTTATAAACTGGGGGCCTACATACATTTTCCTCTCTTATTTTAGACAAACAGGGTCTCCATGATGTCATATTATTGAGAGGGACTTGACAATGAATTATAGTAAATTGCAAAAAAGTTGGTAAAAAAAAAAAGTGTTGATATGGAAACATCTCCATCTCTGTCACAGGTTGTCTGTTAACCTATATTTTTCAATTTACTACGATTTGGTGTTTAGTGAATACCCCTCAGGGTTCATGTAACATATGTGTTAGGTAGTCAGCAATTAGCTCCTACTTTGTTCTTTCTTTCTTCCTTCACCAAGTGAGGTGTTATAGTATGATAATGGGACGTGTAATCCTCTAGCACAGTCTAGTGTCTGATCAGATGGTCTCCTAATACAATGCTATTCCCAACCCATTGCATTGCTTGAGTACATATATCCCTCCATCTGTTCCCAAGTTCAAGTCACTACTGTAATGCCCTACCTGGTGTCTAAATACCATGTCTTCAGGAGACAAGGTGAGAGGCCTCTTCCTCCATACAGCACATAATACATTATTAATATTATCATCATCATCATATTTTGTAGTGTCATCCACTATAAATGCAGCCTTGGTTCCTTTGTATTTTGCATTTCCTGTTTTGGGGCAAACTACTGATAGAATAATAAAATAATTTTGAATTATATTCTTGGGTTGAGGATTCATTCGTAGTGATTCATGCTAAGTTTTCCCGTAATACATTATTTCCTTTTTTTGTGCCAAAGTCACAGTTTGCCTAATAAATGATTGACCTCACTTATTTTAAAGAATATAAATTGAGTTTGGGAACCCTTAGCCACATGGCTTATAGATTGGGTTCTATGCACTAGTAACAAGAGGAATTAGCATCCACAATCTTGTATTAGATAAATGGAGGCAAAGTACTAAGGGCTTAATTATACCATGGCCTTACTGTATAGGGGACTAGTTCCACTTTATATATAAACTCAAGGACTATGAATGTTTTTTGTCCATAGATTCATTGATTTGATTATTAAGTAGAGTGTCACACAAATTATTTTTACTACTGACGCATCAACTGAACTGCCTACACTTTATTTTTATATCATGGTGCATTAAATGTATGCAAAACATCTCAGCTGAAGAAATCTTCACAGCTCGAAGCTAAATGCCAAATTATACAATTTTATTAGACCATAACCACTACACTTGACCATTTTGTTAGACTGTCTTTGTAAAATCAGTTATGCTAAACTTTCAAAAGGAAAACTTTAAGCAGAATACCCACTACAACTCATTGTAGTGATCTTCAATGTCTATTGGTGAGACACCTGTTTTTTAGTGGAGGCGCTTGGGATGGTTTGATAAAGGCCTTAGCTCTCCTTAGTACCTATAACCTGACCCCTTATCTGCCATCTATATAAAATAAATTACTCCTTCAGACTATTACTGTCACTTCCATCCAACCAGGACAGAAGTTGAAAAGCACTGATCTAACTCACTCACAGCATTCTCCAGATACCAATAACATTTTTTAAAATGTTATAATTTATTAGAAACGTGACTGGAGAGATGGTAGACCATAAAAAATGATTGGAAATGGGGGAGGGGAGGGGCAGTACACAGAGATTCCTTGTCAACATAACCATTACATGTAGTTGTAGTGGTTATCTTTGTTAGAGTATCCTTTTTTTCTATATTTACATTTTTGAGGAAACTTTAAAGACAATGAAAAATACAACAGTAATTTATTCATCTAGCTGTTATACAAACCTGTAATATAAGTAGTGGTTTCTCTAGTAACCACCAAATAGCATAACATATTACCCCACTACTGTTTTAAGGATCCATGATTCCAAATGATGCCTTCCAAATGCACTTTTATGATAGCAAGTTTTGCCTATCACAGAGCAGTAACTAAAAACTTTCCATATTTTGTCCAGGACACTGTGATCCCTTGGTAAGTCCTGGAAGACAACATGTTTCTTATACTTCTTGCGTGCCAGAGATTTGTTCACAAAATGGGTGCAATTTTAATACTAAATTTTTATCACATTAACTAAAATGTTGGCATGTCTATACAACTTTGTTTAAAACATGTTACTGCAGACACTAAAGAACTATGTAAATTTATGTTTTCATTAATAGTGTATATATAATTAAGCATCACTCAATACAGTGCATTAATCACTATATGTAATTAATAGATTTAGAAACATATTTCAAAATATTAAAAGGGCACTCCTGGCTCCTGCACATACTATAAGTCTAAAGTGCATGTTAGTATTAGCTTACATTTAGTTATCCTGGTGGGTTTTTTGTTGTTTCATTTTTCAAATTTAAAAATGTTAAGAATGTTTCAACAAACGACTCAGAGATACAATTGCTGAGGTAAAGAATATATGTGAACCATTAGTACAGTTTTTGAACATTGGCTAACAGAGAGTTCTAAGAAATTAGTGCATTTCAGTTTACCTATTTAGCATTCCCTCATTCGTGAGCATGGAATGAGGCCTTTGCCAATGTTGGTGGGGTTCTGGCTTTCTCAGTCGTGCCATCCTAGTTTTGTTTTTTAATAACAATTTGTTTCTCTCCATTAGTCCACTTTCCTGTCCCTCCATCTCAACCTGCAGTTTTTCAAATTTTGCTTAAAGTATAATGACGTATGGGATGCAATAACGTTTATTAAGAGTTGAAGTTTTTCTTGTAGCTTTATATAGCAGAAAGCTGACAATTGTTAAGCTATGACTTAGAGAAACCATTGTTGGACCCATAAATCTTCCTGTTTATGAGATAAGCTCAGCAAGGTTCTAGAAAGTTAAAACATAGTCATATGCAAATATCCCTATAGATAACATGTCTACCTACACATTAGTGCATGGGGGGGAGATATAACTGTACTTACATAAAGATCTCCCTCATCTCACTGTAGTGAAGACTCCATTTTGCAGGATGTCCACAAATCAGCTTTCTCATTGACTTCTATTGTATTGAAATATGTTGTCAGCACTTAGGAGATAATCCCCTTAAAATATAACAAGGATACAAACATATAAAATGTATCCAAAACAACTGTACCAATAAAATACAGTATCAAAACATCAGAGTTCCAGACTGTAGCAATAAATAAAATATTAAACATAAAAGAGAAACAGATAAAAGTCCAAGAACTTGTAAGTATGTAAGATCCAAATATAGGGAAGTCCAAAATAGAATTGAGGGCACACCCTTGTACTGGAATTACCTTGAAGCAAGAAAGACAGAAAAAATATATATAGTGTAATTCTGTGATTTTAATGTCCCAGTACAAAAGAGAATCCCTCCCCCCCAAAACAGGAACTCTTACACAAATAAAATGTGGTACTTATCACTAAGGATCACACAATGAGCTTTAACGGCTGTAAATCCTCTTCCAGTCCCAAGTAAATCGTCCGGTCTTTTGGAGGAGACAGCGTCTGCCTCGTGCACTGAGGTGGGCTGTCCAAAAGATATATTTTCCGCTCCGCTGTAAATAAGTCAGGTTTGTATCAGGAACTGGATGGGCAGAAGTGTGCAGCCTCTGTGACTTTTCAACTCCGCGTCAACCAACCTCTTCTATTGTATGTTGCAAGAAAAGGCTTTCCTACTGTCCTTATTTCTTTTTCTTGTGCATATCAAACAATTGCAAGCACAACACAGGTTTTAAAAAAAATAATATATATATTTGTTAATCATATATGTGGCACAAATACTGTCACATCTATGAATTCATATGAGATAAATAGATTTGAAGTATATTCCCACTGATATTTAATTTTTTTTAGCACACCTAAGTGACTAGGAATAGGAAATTTTCAACCATGACTTTCTGTTTTACCGGGGTGTAAAAATTATACATAGGCCAAATTTCTTTAGTTTTTCATCACAATGGGTAAGACCAATGAATATAGCTGTTATGTGTGGCACAAAAGGTTGTTGAACTTCACAAAATAAGAAGTGAATATAATAAAATAGCAAAAGCATTACAAAAAGGGCAATTCTCATGATCAGGGGAATAATGAAGAAGTACCAGTCAACAGGAAATGGTATGAATCAACCTTGAAGAGGACATGTGTCTATATTGTCTCAACAGAATGTGAAGAGTATGGTTCGAGTGGGCAAGAAATATCGGGAGAATTGCAGAAGTTAGTTGCATCTTGAGGTTAGAAAGTCTACAAAGCTACAATCCGATCTCACCTACATCACCACAAGTTGTTCGGAAAGGTTTCAAGAAAAAAGCCTCAACCATGAAAAACAATCTCAAGTGTCCTTAGTTTTCTAGACACTACCGGAACTTCAGATGTGATCGATTCTATGGTCAGATGAAACAAAATAGAACTTCTTGGCAATAAACACTAAAGGCTGGTTTTGTGCGCTTATAGAGGTAGCCATATTGAAAAGTTCCTCATGCCCATGGTTAGAATTAATAAAATAGTGAGAGCACACAATACATGCAAAAAACTATATTACCAGTATCGTCCTGGGTAAATAGCTAGAACATTAAAAAAAGGAGAAGGAAAAAAAAGAACATAGGGTAATATTGTTTTAACTGTATACAATAACCATATATAATTGGTTACACTCACATGCTTCTGAGTCACTTATATAAGCTGACTCAGACTAAGGGCTTTGGTTAGAGATGAAACCTTTAATGTTGGACACCTTGTATTGATATGCAGAATGAAAGTGAGTTATCCCTGGCGATCTCTGGATGTCAAATTCAAAATATTCCAGGATACCGGATCTCATTAAAACTATTTATTTACTCAAGGTTCAAAAACAATTAAAAATCAAATACAGGTAAAATTAAGTCCATCTAAAGTACCACAACGCGTTTCGGCAGGAAAGCCTTTCTCAAGTGGTATTACAGGTCCATCTCCGAATTGCCCCTTTATACTGTGTAGGATTAGCGCTCATTCCCGTGCTCTCCGTCTCTCTTTACTTCCGCTTTCGTCATCAAGCGTCGACGGACAGGTCCCGCACGTCATGACGTCATCCTCGCATTGTATACCGGAAACACTATCAATGCCATTTTTAGTCCTCTAATTGTTCATGTTTGCCAGTTCTCTCTGGCATAATCACAAAGGAATACAAATTCTCCACACAAGGTCATCAACAGGGGAAAATAGTAAACACATAGATCAAGGAGAAATTAAAAACATTAATATATTGTTCAGCAGGAGGAAATAGCCTTAACAACACCATATACACTACTAAAACATATCTATATTAAGGTTAATAAAAAACAAGATAAACACATAAATACACACATTAAAAGTATACCCTATAAAAGTGAAAATTTTATAGATATGAATTAACCTCAAAATCTATATTAAGACCATATGGAGACAAAGTTTCCATATTAAAAATCCATTTCATTTCGGTTTTATTAAGGAGGTTTTCTATATTCCCTCCCCTCCAATGAGTTTTAACAGATTCTATCCCCATAAAATCAAAACCTTGTATGTTTCCTCCATTCTAAAAAATGTTTAGATACATTATGTAGGGTATATTTTCTATTAATATTATAAATATGTTCTCTAATTCGTATTTTAAGTTGTCTCGAGGTTCTCCCAATATATTGATATCCACAAGGGCAAATAATCATATAAATTATGTTTTTAGAATTACAGGTTATAAAAGATTTTATGTCATATAATTTCTTATTATGAGAGGAATAGAATTTACTAACATTTTTATTTTTGTGGTTTCTTGACATACAACCTTTACAGGTTCCACAATAATAAAAACCATTATCTCTTTTAAACATAGTTAGAGATTGTACATTTTTATCTTTTTCTAAAAAACTTGAGGTTAAAACTTGTTTAAAACTTTTTGCTCCTCTAAAAATAATTTTAGGTTTGGCTCCTAGATATTGTTGTATTTCCTGATCTTGTTCTAAAATATGCCATTTTTTTCTAATTATTTTTTGTAGTTGCTTACTATTTGAACTATAATTAAAAATAATAGGTATAATTGTGTTATCCTCTTTTAATCCTTTTTCTTCATATTCTAAAATATTCTCCCTAGTTTGCTGTCCAACTTCTTCTTTTATCGTTTCTAAGGTATTTTGATTATATCCTTTTTCTACTAATTGATTTATTAAAATCTGTGTCTGTTCTTCATATTGTTGAGTGTCTGTGCAATTACGTTTTACTCTTAAAAATTGTCCTTTAGGTATATTGGTTAACCATGGTCTAAAATGACAACTTTTTAAATTAATGAAACTATTTACATCTACCAATTTAAAAAAAGTTTTACTTTTGATTTGATTGTCTTCAATATAAATATTTAAATCTGAAAAATTGACACTTTGCATACTCATCTCATATGTTAAATTAATATTCCAACTATTTTGATTAAGATCATTTAAAAAACTTAAAAGGGAATCCTGGGTACCTCTCCATATTATAAAAATATCATCTATAAATCGTCTATAGAGGACCAGACTTGCCCCAACCTCTGGCCTGGAAAAAACTTTTCGTTCCTCCCAAAATGCCATAAAGAGGTTTGCATAACTTGGGGCAAATCTGGTCCCCATAGCTGTTCCCTTGGTCTGCAAATAAAAATTATTCTCAAACCAAAAGAAATTATTAAAAAGAATCATTTGAATACCCTCTATAATAAAATCTATCTGTCGAGGGTCCAGATCATTTTCTTTATTTAAAAAGTGTCTAGCAGCCTCGCAACCTCTCTCATGATCTATAATGGTATAGAGGCTGCTGACATCACAGGTAACCAAAATTAGTTCATCTTCCCATTTAAAATTATTTAAAATTTGTAAAAGTGACATCGTGTCTTTAAGATATGAGGGACATTTTTAACAAGATTCTGTAAAAATTGATCTAAAAACTGAGATAGAGGAGATAAAAGGGAACCAATTCCTGAAATTATTGGTCTGCCTGGGGGTTTATTTATATATTTGTGTACTTTAGGCAGAACATATAATACAGGAATCTTAGGAAATTTTACATTAAGAAAATCATATTCTTTTTTTATTTAATATCTATGCTTCAAATCCCCGTTCTAAATATTTATTTAATTTCTTTTTTATATCTTCCAGAGGATTTTTAGGTAGTAATAAGTAAGTTTCTTGATCTTTTAATTGATCAAAAATTACTTTTAGATATTTTTCTCTTTGCCATATCACTACCCCCCCCCCCCCCATCTGCTGGTTTAATAACAATAGTAGAATCTTTTTTTAAATCTTGTAGTGCTTTTCTTTCGGATATAGTCAAATTCTTTTGTTGTTCTTTTGTACAAACTTTTTCAAAGATTTTAATAGCATCTGATTTAAGATAGCTTGGGAAGAACGTAGACTTATTTTTAAGATTAGTATGTTTAAATTTTTCTTCTTTGTCTACAACCTTTTCTGGTGTCTTACTATGAAGTTTCTGATTAAAAAACTTTTTTAAGCACATTTTGGTTACCTGTGATGTCAGCAGCCTATATACCATTATAGATCATGAGAGAGGTTGCGAGGCTGCTAGACACTTTTTAAATAAAGAAAATGATTTGGACCCTCGACAGATAGATTTTATTATAGAGGGTATTCAAATGATTCTTTTTAATAATTTCTTTTGGTTTGAGAATAATTTTTATTTGCAGACCAAGGGAACAGCTATGGGGACCAGATTTGCCCCAAGTTATGCAAACCTCTTTATGGCATTTTGGAAGGAACGAAAAGTTTTTTCCAGGCCAGAGGTTGGGGCAAGTCTGGTCCTCTATAGACGATATATAGATGATATTTTTATAATATGGAGAGGTACCCAGGATTCCCTTTTAAGTTTTTTAAATGATCTTAATCAAAATAGTTGGAATATTAATTTAACATTTGAGATGAGTACGCAAAGTGTCAATTTTTTAGATTTAAATATTTATATTGAAGACAATCAAATCAAAAGTAAAACTTTTTTTAAATTGGTAGATGTAAATAGTTTCATTAATTTAAAAAGTTGTCATTTTAGACCATGGTTAACCAATATACCTAAAGGACAATTTTTAAGAGTAAAACGTAATTGCACAGACACTCAACAATATGAAGAACAGACACAGATTTTAATAAATCAATTAGTAGAAAAAGGATATAATCAAAATACCTTAGAAACGATAAAAGAAGAAGTTGGACAGCAAACAAGGGAGAATATTTTAGAATATAAAGAAAAAGGATTAAAAGAGGATAACACAATTATACCTATTATTTTTAATTATAGTTCAAATAGTAAGCAACTACAAAAAATAATTAGAAAAAATTGGCATATTTTAGAACAAGATCAGGAAATACAACAATATCTAGGAGCCAAACCTAAAATTATTTTTAGAGGAGCAAAAAGTTTTAAACAAGTTTTAACCTCAAGTTTTTTAGAAAAAGATAAAAATTTACAATCTCTAGCTATGTTTAAAAGAGATAATGGTTTTTATTATTGTGGAACCTGAAAAGGTTGTATGTCAAGAAACCACAAAAATAAAAATGTTAGTAAATTCTATTCCTCTCATAATAAGAAATTATATGACATAAAATCTTTTATAACCTGTAATTCTAAAAACATAATTTATATGATTATTTGCCCTTGTGGATATCAATATATTGGAAGAACCTCGAGACAACTTAAAATACGAATTAGAGAACATATTTATAATATTAATAGAAAATATACCCTACATAATGTATCTAAACATTTTTTAGAAGTCCATGGTGGAAACATACAAGGTTTTGATTTTATGGGGATAGAATCTGTTAAAACTCATTGGAGGGGAGGGAATATAGAAAACCTCCTTAATAAAACCGAAATGAAATGGATTTTTAATATGGAAACTTTGTCCCCATATGGTCTTAATATAGATTTTGAGGTTAATTCATATCTATAAAATTTTCACTTTTATAGGGTATACTTTTAATGTGTGTATTTATGTGTTTATCTTGTTTTTTATTAACCTTAATATAGATATGTTTTAGTAGTGTATATGGTGTTGTTAAGGCTATTTCCTCCTGCTGAACAATATATTAATGTTTTTAATTTCTCCTTGATCTATGTGTTTACTATTTTCCCCTGTTGATGACCTTGTGTGGAGAATTTGTATTCCTTTGTGATTATGCCAGAGAGAACTGGCAAACATGAACAATTAGAGGACTAAAAATGGCATTGATAGTGTTTCCGGTATACAATGCCAGGATGACGTCATGACGTGCGGGACACGTCCGTCGACGCTTGATGACGAAAGCGGAAGTAAAGAGAGACGGAGAGCGCGGGAATGAGTGCTAATCCTACACAGTATAAAGGGGCAATTCGGAGATGGACCTGTAATACCACTTGAGAAAGGCTTTCCTGCCGAAACGCGTCGTGGTACTTTAGATGGACTTAATTTTACCTGTATTTGATTTTTAATTGTTTTTGAACCTTGAGTAAATAAATGGTTTTAATGAGATCCGGTATCCTGGAATATTTTGAATTTGACATCCAGAGATCGCCAGGGATAACTCACTTTCATTCTGCATATCAATACAAGGTGTCCAGCATTAAAGGTTTCATCTCTAACCAAAGCCCTTAGTCTGAGTCAGCTTATATAAGTGACTCAGAAGCATGTGAGTGTAACCAATTATATATGGTTATTGTATACAGTTAAAACAATATTACCCTATGTTCTTCTTTTTTTTTTTTTCTCCTTTTTTAAATGTTCTAGCTATTTACCCAGGACGATACTGGTAATATAGTTTTTTGCATGTATTGTGTGCTCTCACTATTTTAATATTTCTTATGCACTTTGATTCTGTGTGGTTGAGTGATTCACACTTAGTGATAGTAGCACCATTTTTTACTGTTTTTCCCATATTTCTAATATCCCATGGTTAGAATGGTGATGGCTCTTTTGAGGTTGTGTTTCTACCAGAGGATCTTGGATACATTGCATCATAGACCATTTAAAATAACAGAGATTAAATGAACACCTGACTGCCTCTGCAGAAAGCTTAAAATGTGCCGTGGTTGGATCTTCCAACAGGACTATGATCCAAAACATATATCAAAATCAACACTAAAATGGTTTACTGACCACAAAATAAAGATCCTGCCCTGGTCATTCCAACCATCTGACTTGAACCCCATAGAAAATCTGTGAAATGACGAGGAGAGTCCACCAGCGTAAACCACAAAGTTTGAAGGATCTGGAGAGATTCTATGCAGAAGAATGGTCTCAGATCCCTTGCCATGTATTCTCTAATCTCATAGGGCATTATAGGAGTGCCAGGAATGCCAATATTAGTAAAGGGGCACTATATACCTTTTACATAAAATGTACTTATTCATATATCAATATAATGCACTAAAAAATAATGGGTTAACTGTAGCCTGCAGTCTCATTTAACCCATTCACATTGTTCCATTAAAAAAAACAAAAAAACAAGCTCTAATCTTGTGATTTGTCAAATACAGATTTTTCTTAATTTAACTGCTTGCTTTTTGATTAATGTTTATAATTCCATTTTAATGTTTATAACTCTATTCTATTTTAAATATACATTATTGACATTGTGTAAGAAGACTCATATGTCGGAAACTTGAGTGTCTCCTGACATTTTACATTTTTTTTAGAGTTTTCCAACACACTGTCCTATACTAAGATGTCAGACTCTTTTTAGCAAGGTTTGACAACTCAGTTGGATCATTCTCTCCATCCAGTCTTCTCCAGGAGAGGATCTCCATGCAGGACTGTGCTTACTGGCTAAGAGCATCAGCTGAGCACTGTCTGCCAATGAGCAATGTCCTGCATCTGCTCTGCTTTCATCTATAGACAAATCCAACTTCTCCTTTAGGAGAAGACCATATCTGACATAAACCCAAGTAAGCTGCCAAACTGTGCTATAACACAGCCAAGACATTTCTTCGACAGGCTGTTGTGATTATAATGATTGGAGTGTTCTTTTAAAGAAAACTGCCATTGAGTCATTTGTTTTTAAAGTAATGGATAAAGAGAAGCCTAATCAGGAGTCTTGTATTGGTTTAATATAAAAATGAAGACATCTCAATACATTAGTAGTGAAAAATCTTTGATGTGAAACAGAGCAACATCCACAGAGGTTTTTATAGGTGCAGGTATGTGTAAGGTAGTTTGTACTCTGTCCATTAAAGCGGATATATGTGCAAATCTGCATCCCTCTATTATACTGCTTCGTTATGGTTTCAGTATTTCATTTTTTTAAATCAGAGAATCAAAAATACGGTAAATAGTTAAAAATGTTTTAGTCACTGTGTAGTATATTTTATATTCCTTAATATAACATTGTTACCATATGTGTTGGCCCCCTTTAGGTTAGGAAAGACTCACTTCCTGTTCACAGTTCACACTACCAATATCTTGATGACAGAGTGGCAAGTGTTATTATTATGGACAAGTGGTTACCCAGAGGAACTAAGATCCAAGCATTATTTTATTGTTCTTTGTACTGCAATACAGTAACGTTTGTTTTTGATTTGAGATAAAATCAGTGCTGTAACTGCACAATTACATTTGTATACTTGTATGCTGGTTTACGTAAGGATTTTATGTCCTTTTCATTTTAGAATCTAGATGTTTGTGTTTATCATAATAATTGCAAACATTTATGTAAACTGGAGCAATATCCAAAAATTAGTGCAGAGAAAGATCAAGATCCCACAGGGCCAAAGCCAGGTTACAGGTTTGAGCCTTCCTTTTAATTCTCCACGCAAGATTTGTGAATAGAAACAACCAAATTCATGGTTCTGAGGACTCTGTCTAAACATTGGGCCCTATGCAGCAACCCAAAGTCACCTTGTGGTTAAAGTTCTACTCTAAACCCCAAAACAACTGATATGACACAGATGTGAAAACCCATTTCAGGTGTCCGGCCTCCTTTGTTCCCCATGAAAAAGGTATTTTACTCACCTTGATCTAAGCCAATCCAATGCTTTTCTATTGGAGGCTAGTGGGCAAGTATGGCAAAATACATAGAAATGCATTGAATCAGTGCATCTCTATGAGGAACGTTCAGTGTATCCATTTGGCTCACATTGTGCATCACTGGCCATGGAAGCACCTCTAGTGGCCGTCAGTGGCCACTAGACGTTTTCCTAGGTAGCACTGTAAACACTGCCTTTTCTCTGAAATTTAAACAACCACAGGAGGCTCCTGCAAGCTCTAGCAGGTTATTAACAGAGCAGGATTTAAGACATTCTAAATTACCTTGTATTCAGTATATCTTATGTCTCTTGATGTATTTCACATTTACTCAGTGTCCTGTGTTCACATATATGTTTAATTGTTTGTGGATTGAGAATCTGTTTACCTCTTTTTATCTTTTGCACCCTTTCCCATTGTTATTTGTTCCTTAAAATTTTGAAATTTTTTTCTAAATTAAACAGACTGTGCAATAAAGAAAGTTTAAAGGAACACTATAGGGTCAGGAACACAAACATGTATTTATTCCTGACCCTATAGAGTTAAAACCACAATCTAGCCCCCCTGGGCCCCTCATGCCTCCAGAAATATAGCAAAATCTTACTGTATTCAAACCATAAGCTGTAACTCTGCATGCGGTTTGAGCACGACCTCGCCAATATTGCGAGCTTACCTGCTCGCTGGCGACCCGAGAACCGCTCCTCCGCGTCTTCTGGGTGTTGAGCCCAAATCAAAGATGGTGCTGACCACGTGGTCACACACCACAAGCTCCGCCCCTCAAATTTATACGGACGTGCGCATGATGCCACAACGTCAATGCACATGCACGTTCTGGGGTCAGAGCTCACTCTCTGACCAATCAGAGCCCATAGAGGGATATTTAAATCCCTAGTTCACTCCAGTTCCTGGCCCTGTCGTGGTTTCCTGTTCCTGGTTCCCAAGAGTGCGTTTATCTTTGTGAATATTACTTCCTGGTATCCTGATCTTGGCTTTTTCCTGGTTATTCCGAATTCTGATTCCCCTGACTTGGCTTGTTTTAACGGTATCTGAGTATTTCTGGCTTCCTTGACCTCGGCTTTCCCTTTGACCATTCTCTATCTCTAGCGTATTAGTCCGGCCATTCTAAGGTCCGGTTTACGCTCTGTCATTTTATTTCCTTTCCTTTTCTATGTATATGTTTACATAGTTTCTGTGTGTTGGACCACACTAGCAACTGTGACAGCCTGATCCAATCACAATGCTTCCACATAGGATTGGCTGAGACTGACAAGGAGGCAGATCAGGGGCAGAGCCGCCATGATTCTAACACAGACCTGGCAAATCAGCATCTCCTCATAGAGATGAATTGAATCAATGAATCTCTATGAGGAAAGTTCAGTGTCTGCATGCAGAGGGAGGAGATACTGAATGTTTGGATGCATTTTAGGCAGCCATGACCCAGGAAGGATCTCTAACAGCCATCTGAGGAGTGGCCAGTGACGTTATCACTAGGCTGTAATGTAAACACTGCATTTTCTCTGAAAAGACGGTGTTTACAGCAAAAAAAGCCTGAAGGTAATGATTCTACTCACCAGAACAAATTCAATAAGCTGTAGTTGTTCTGGTGACTATAGTGTCCCTTTAAATCTTATGCAGTCTATTAAGGTGTCATTCAGATTGTGAATCTGAGGCCATTGGATTGCATTGAAGCTCTTTGATTCTACAGGAAACATTCAATCAGATTTTTAAACATTGAGTTTGGTGTAATTTCAAAAACTATAAAACATTTTTTGAAAACAGTTTAGCTTAGTCTGTGTGATTTTAAGTAATTCTTTAACTTCATTTTAAATTAAAAACTATTCAGAGTTTGACAAATGTTTGACAACAGTTGGAAGAAAAAGTCCAGGTGAACTCTATTACCACGATAATACACGATAATGTTTTATTTATGTGATACTATGTAATAATTATTATTATTATTATTTAATTTCATTAAGTGTAAATGTATTATATTGAATTATCATATAATTAGAATTATTATAATTATAATCGTATAATAACAATGTAAAATTCTGGCAAAATACTACCTAATACAACAATACATGAATGCATGACTGTTCATAGAAAATATGCTTAAAAAGGTAGTATGTGAGATTGAATATTATAACATATCATTACAAACCAAGATGATGAATTGTCATAATCTCTCTATTCCCAGGTAATAGCAATAGTAATGGATATGTTCACAGATGTGGAAATTTTATGTGATCTTATCGAAGCAGCCACCAAACGACGTGTCCCTGTCTACATATTACTGGACGAAAAAAACATCATATATTTTATAGAAATGTATGAAAAGTTGGGCTTCAACAAAATTCACATCTCAGTAAGTTTCACCTTTAAATCAAATATAATTATTGCATGTTTTTCTGATATGCTGCCAAGTTTAAAACTGCTCTGATAATTTTTGCTTTTGAAAAATAGTATAGTAGTATATAGTTACTCACCATTGTACAAACAATGCTTCATACAGCTAAAATGAATAGATGATACTTTAGATCAATACTTTGTAAAGGAATAGTTTAACCCCAAAGTTGCAAAGATGGCACACGTCCACTCTGCCCACTGGTTTCTGGCGATTGTCCACCACTTAAAATAGGAAGCCACGTACAGGACGACACTGATAGACTAAAAGTGTCAGCTGACACTATGGGCCTATTGCTAGCACCTCATTCACAAAACTATGTACCTTTTAGTGTAGTCTCAGACCATTGCAGGAAACCAATGGGGCAGAGCAGATGACCAATCAGGACCTCCCAGTATTATAACAACAGAATGCAGAAAGTTGTCATTAGTGGTAAATGTTCAAGCTGGACAAAAGTGGTAAGGCTTCTGTTCCATAACCACTTCTATTCAATCTATTTATAAATGCCCTTGAAATAGACATTGAAGGTCATGTGTCAGTGTTTGCAGATGTCATAAAACTACAATTTTGGGCCCAAATTCCTCTGACCTTTTTTCTATTCAAATATCCCTCTTTTCTATAAGCTTTATATTGTTGGTATGACTGAGTATATAACAGAGCTCCACATCAATAATACTCACAGTGATGCGTATTTAAACTATTATAAATGTGTTTAGAAATCAGTCTTGTAAACAAAATACATTGTTCTTACTCTCAATTACATTTTAGGTGCATAAGTTGTGTCACGGTAGCAGGGTCGCTTAGTGTCCCTTGGTGACCGCTTCTCTAATCCTCTGATAGTCCTGGATACAGTTACAGCATTCAGAAATTATAAATGCATTTTGTAACTTGTAGCATTTACCTAAACTAACATAGTGGACGAGATCAGTCGTGTTAGGTAAAACAAGTGAACGGTTTATTTCAGAGAAAACTACATGCATTTATCCATCTACACACATCAGGAGTCTTCAGCCAGAACAATACAAACCACTCCCTGGTGTCTGGTGCTGAGGGATTGCCTCCGAAGCAGAGCCATCTCTCTGATGCTCTGCACAGGAACTCTACCTAAGATAAGGATGCTGCACAATCACTAGCTTGATCCATATCCACGGTTATACTACCAGTGGCTTCAGCTAGGCTTTTGGCAAGTTACATAGAAACATAGAACCATTCGGCCCATTTAGTCTGCCCAATTTTCTAAATACTTTCATTAGTCTCTGGATTTATCTTATAGCTAGGATAGCCTTATGCATATCCCACGCATGCTTAAAATCCTTCACTGTGTTAACCTATGCAACTTCAGCTGGAAGGCTATTCCATGCATCCACTATCCTCTCAGTAAAGTAATGCTTCCTGATATTATATTTAAACCTTTGCCCCTCTAATTTAAGACTATGTCCTCTTGTTGTGGTAGTTTGTCTTCTTTGAAATATAGTCTCCTCTTTTACTGTGTTCATTCCCTTTATGTATTCAAATGTTTCTATCATTTCCCCCCGTCTCGTCTTTCCTCAAAGCTATACGTTTAGATAATTTAACCTTTCCTTGTAAAAGTTCTTTGACTCGCTCTTTCTCCACCTCAGGTGATGGGTTTGGGCCATAGAAAGCCAGGCGTTTTCTTACTCTCTGTGAGAGCACATCCTCTCCTGTCTGTGCTGAGAACGGTGATTCGCTGGGAGGGCTGGCTAGACTTTCCTGGTCCAAATCTACCAGTGAGCGAGTAGCTCCCGTAGGACTAGGATGGTCAGGTACCTATAGTTGTCTGCCATCCTTGTTGCTCTCCTTTCTGCTAAACATCCGTTTGGACTGCTTTTCACGGAGGATCACAGTTCTTGACACCAGTGCCACAGGAAGCAGGGCCTCTTAGTGTCCCTTGGTCACTGCTTCTCTAATCCTCCGCTAGTCCTGGATACAGTTACCGCATACAGAGATTATAGCTACAGGAGACAGTAATTTTAGTAACTACTCTCTACACACTAAATGGTAGTGAGTTAGGGAAAGCAAAACATGAGAAGGATTAGGGAATAGTAATAAAGAACAAACTAGGCAACAATGTTTAAAGTCAGTCAGCAGTTTCTAAGGCCAGTAAGGTATTGCCATGCATAAAAAGAGGCATTTGTTCTTGGGACAAAAAATATTTAAATTTGCCTTTTCATATATCAATTTTAAGTTCACACCTTGAATATGCTGTGCAATTTTCGGCATCTATTCTAAAGAATGAAACTATGGCATGAGCAGGGCCGGTGCAAGGATTTTTGCCACTCTAGGCAAACAAAAAGTTGCCGCCCCCCATATGCCCTGCCCACCATGTGACATCACAATGCCCCACCCATATGATCTGCTATATGAGTCAACGCCAGTGCTGCACATAGTGTATTTTCTCTGAAAAGGCAGTGTGCTTACATTAAAAAGCCTGCAGGGACAGGCTATAGACACCAGAACCACTACATTAAGCTGTAGTGGTTCTGGTGACTATAGTGTCCCTTTAATATGAGGTAAATTAGAGATTAGTGTCACTAATAATATACTGGATTGCCTACTTACCACCAGATGAGGACAAGAGGATGATGATGGGCTCAGGCTGCAGTCTGGCTCCACTTGTCTGGTGTTAAAACAGGCTCACAAAAATCAACGAACAGGAAGCAGCTCCATTTTTTTGGGCCCCTTACACAGATCATGGTCTGGGCCCCCAGGGCCTGACTGTGAGTATGCCTACAAGGCTCGCCCATAAGCCTTATGCCTACAAGGCCCACCCATGAGTTCGCTTACAGGGAGTGGAATGTATGTGTGTAGGGGATGTGTTATTGTAGAGGATGTAATGTGTGTGTGTTCTTTTGGAATGTAGTGTATAGGGATACCAGTTTGTGTAAGGGATGTAGTGTGTGTGTGTGTGTATAGGGGATGCAGTGTGTATGTGTGAGTGTGTAAGGGATGCATTGTGTGAATCTGTGTTTGTATGTGTAAGGGATGCAAGGTGTGTTTCTGTGTATGTAATGTAATGCAGTGTGTGTGTCTGTAATGGGTGCATAGAGTGTGTGTAAGAGATGCATTAAGAGAAGCAGAGTGTGTGTGTAAGGGATGCACTGCGTACTTCTGTGTATGTGTGCAAGGGCTGCATTGTGTGTGTGTAATGGATGCATTGTGTGTTTATGTGTGTGTGTAAGGGAAGCATGGTGTGTTTCTGTGAAGGATGCATTGTATGTTTTGGTGTGTCTGTATGTGAGTAGGGATGCATTCTGTGCATGTGTGTGTAGGCATGCATTGGGTGTTTCTGTGTATGTGTAATGATGCATTGTGTGTGTGTAGTGTGAAAGAGAGGGTTTATGGGGTAGGATAGGGGCTGAGAGGGGAGCAGCTCTTTAATTTTATTATTATTTATTTTGTTGTTAAAAAAAAGTTTGGTATATTGTTTCTTTACGTTTTGTGTCTTATGCCCCCCTTTACTGTATCTTTTACAAGCCCAGTGTCTGTCTCTTATCCCCCCTCTTTGTATGTCTCCTAAATCCTCCCAAGCCTCTTTGTGTCTTACTCTTACCAGCTCCTTGGTGTGTCTCTTTCCCCCCCAGGCCCCTCTGTGTGTCTCCCTCACAAGCAACTCTGTGTGTGTCTCTCCTGAGCCCCTCTGTGTGTCTCTGTCTCCCCTACTAGCCCTTCTGTGCTTCTTTTTCAGCCCTTCCTCAGCCTCTCTGTGTGTCTCACACTTCCCTGTCCCTTAGAGGTCTCCCCTCCTGTCCCTCAGTATTGTCACCTTCCCTCCTGCCCCTTAGTGCTCTCCCCTCCCCTCCTGCCCCTTAGTGCTCTCCCCTCGTCCCTTAGTGATCTCCCCTGCCCTCCCTGTCCCTTAGTGCTCTCCACTGCCCTCCTGTCCCTTAGTGATCTCCTCTCCCCTGCTCCCCCTGACCCTAAGTGCTCTCCCCTGCCCCCCCATCTTTATCTTAGTGGTCTCTCCTCCCCCCACCATCTCTCCCTTAGTGGTCTCTCCCCATCCTTTCCTTACAGTTCTCCCCCCTCATCTTTCTCTTAGTGGTCTCTCCTCCCCCCCACCACCTTTCTCATAGTGGTCTCTCCTCCCCCATATTTCCTTAGTGGTCTCTCCTCCCTCCCCTTATTTCCCTTAGTGGTCTCTCCTTCCTCCCATCTTTTCCTTAGTGGTCTCGCCTCCCCACCACCATCTTTCCCTTGGTGGTCTCTCCCCATCTTTTCCTTAGTAGTCTCTCCCCTCCCATCTTTTCTTAGTGGTCTCGCCCTCCTCATCTTTCCCTTAGTGGTCTCTTCTCCCTCCCTCCATCTTTCCCTTAGTGGTCTCTCCCCCCTCTCACCTTTCCCTTAGTGGTCTCTACACTTCCCCCTTAGTGCTGTCCCCCCTCCCTTCCCTTGCGTCAGCCCTGGGCACTAGAAAAAATGCAGAGGCTACAAAATAATAAGGGAAATGGAAGATTTTAGTTATCCGGGAAGGCTAACAAATGTAAATCAGTTGTTTTGAAAAACTGCACCTCAGAGAGATATAATAACAATATTATACAAATATATTCAAGGCAATAGAAACCATTGAATGGAAATCTATTCAGAAAGAGGATTATGCATAGAAAAACAAGATCACAAAATGTGAAAAAAAAAAAAAAGGCCGCGGGTGGCGAATGAGCTCAGCTCCCTCGCGCACACAGCAGTGATGCCGAAGCCGGAATATGACGTCACTCCGGTTCCGGCATCACTAGAAGGCGCGTGAGGGAGCTGAGCAGGGAGATCACAGCTCACTGCTCCCTCGCCACCTGCATGCACCGCTCACCTGTGTGCCAGACCTCCCGACCGCCAAGCTGGAGCCAGCCCCACTGGACCACAGGGACTTCATGCCAGCAGCCCCACTGGACCCCAGGGACTCTATGCCAGCTCTCCTAAACGTAGGGGGGCTGGGTGGAGTAAAATGTAAAAAATAAAAAATTGTATGTGTGTCTGTTAGAGAGTTTATATGTGTTTGTGTGTTTGTCAGTGAGAGTGTATGTATGCATGTCAAAGAGCGAGTGTGTCTGTCAAAGAGTGTGTGTGTCAGTGTGTGTATCTGTGTCAAAGTTTGTGTATGTGTCACTGTGTGCATCTAAGTGTGTGTGCGTATGTGCCAGTATGTATCAGTGTGTTTATATGTGCCTGTGTGTGTGTATCTGAGTGTGCCAGTGTGTATCTGTGTGTCAGATTCATACACACTGGCACATACAAACCCAAATACACACACCTTGACACACAGATACACACACCACACACACAGATACACACTGTGTGTATCTGTGTCAGTGTGTGTATCTGTGTGCCACTATCTGCCAGTGTCTGTATCTGTGTGTCAGATTCATACACACTGGCACATATAAACACACACCTTGACACACAGATACACACCACACACACACAGATACACACTGTGTGCCAAGGTGTGTGTATCGGGCAATGTGTGCATCTGTGTGCCACTATCTGCCAGTGTGTGTATCTATTTGTCAGATTCATACAACTGGCACATACAAGCACGGGGGGTGGGGATATTTCACGATGTTGATACACTATGTCAAAGTGTTAGTTGGGAAACCCTGTACTAGAGCATTGAATGGAAGAATTAGATTCTGTCCCCCATCTCCCCTAAAATAAAAAATGTCTGACAAACGTTTGACAACCAAGAGGGTACAAACCAGAAGCTTTATAAAAATTTACCTTAAAATCGTCACTTTTATACAGTAAGACAAGGGGAACACTCTGTTAACCCCCAAAGTGTTTCAGCAATCTGAAGTGATTTAGCTGTTTGTATATTTAAAATAATTTTCCATCAAGTACAACAGGTACTCTTTCCCCAGTCATTCTGCTCTTACCTAAATTTTTGAAAATTTTAACCATAAGGGACAATACATTATTCAATGAGTTGTGCCACGTAGATGGCAGACTTGCAAAATGTAGATCAAATTAGACAATGTGTAAACATTTTTTTTATCCAACTCAACTATTGTTTACTGATTTTATTGGCCATTTTATATTTTTCTCAAAAAAGGCTCTGGAGTATGTGTATCTTTTACTATTCAGATTGTATTCTTTGCATATAGCTCTTTCTTCTTCTTAATACTTTTTCCTCTCTTTGAGTAATGAACATACAGCACTTTTGTTTTATATACTGTTCAGCGTCAGAAGGGTGTGGTGTTTTTGGCTTCATTGTAAATATCTACTTGTCAATTAGTATTAGCTCTGCCTAATTAATTTATATTCTATAACGGACATTAATTAAAGTACTTACTGGGGTGGGCATAATCCAGTACTTAAATGATAAAATAAAATATGGAATTGTCACCTGAATTGAAAGTAAAATGAATCATTACATTAAAACTATTTCAATATGTAATGTATTTAGGCTACCAGGTTTCCTTAGTGAGCACTTATGTTTTCTCTTCGATTATGGGTTTTTTCTTCAGGAGAAGTTGGATGGCTCTTTTCAGGGTAAGCATGGCCGACAAAGGACCATGCTCATAGCCCGATAGTCTTCGGCTAATGCTCTCAGCCATTGAGCATGGTTGTGCGTCGCCCTGCTTTGCTCAGTGGAGCAAACAGAATTCTCCTGCAATGAGAATCTGAAATCAGCGGCTGGAGGAGTGGGCTAAAATTGTTAGACAAACGACACTGGGATGGTGCCATTACAGTGCTTAGAATGTTTCTCTAATGAGATTGCTTAAAGGACCACTATAGTGCCAGGAAAACATGCCCCCACCCTTAGGGACCCCCTCCCGCCCGGCTCTGGAAAGGGGAAAGGGATTAAAACTTACCTTTCTCCAGCACCGGGCGGGGAGCTCTCCTCCTCCGATCCTCCTCCTCTCCGCCCATTCGGCTGAATGCGCACGCGCGGCAAGAGCTGCGCGCGCATTCAGCAGGTCACATAGGAAAGCATTTACAATGCTTTCCTATGGACGCTTGCGTGCTCTCACTGTGATTTTCACAGTGAGAATCACGCAAGCGCCTCTAGCGGCTGTCAATGAGACAGCCACTAGAGGAGAAGGCTTAACCCATTCATAAACATAGCAGTTTCTCTGAAACTGCTATGTTTATAAAAAAAATGGGTTAACCCTAGCTGGACCTGGCACCCAGACCACTTCATTAAGCTGAAGTGGTCTGGGTGCCTAGAGTGGTCCTTTAAGGTCTAGGTTAAGCTTTCTGATAACACAAGTTGACAAAACTCCATTGTTCCATCTTTCACAGTGTTTTGTGAGAATTAGCAGAATTTAACATTCTGATAAGCATGTAGAGCAGAATGTATGAAAAATTATTTCAATATTTAGAGATATTGTTCCAAGTAAAATTAGTTTCTTACAGTGATACCGATTTATTATTTTTTATATGCTAAATGGTGACTTGATTAGGTTTACCTGCTTGTTAAAACAAACAGTCAACCAGTATATCAACTTTTGTAAATCAACATTTAAAGCATGTAAACATGGTCAAGAGTTGCAATTATTTTTCAGTCAATTATTCGGCCAGATCTTTGACTGTGTTTTGATTGTTGGTGTCACATGTGTCCCCTCAAAACACTGCTGACAAACAAATGTATGCTGAAGGGCTTCTGTCAACGAAGTATGCATGTAAACTTCATCCAGCTGTATGGCCACATTGCGTTCCAGGTACTGTCAGCTAAGAATTGGGAAGATGAAACTTATTAAGGGCACATGGTCACACAAACCAGGACACCTTATGTTGGGAAAGAGTCAACTTAGTCTCACAAACCAGAATTATGTGGTGATTTGCAGACAAAAGTGTAATGGTTTGCAGCAGGATTCATGGAAGAGCTCCTGTCGGTGAGAAACATGCAAAGAGGAAGAATCCATAAGGGGTTAACAAACTTTTTATCATAAACAAACAAGAAATATTCAGCAATACAGCAACTGAGTCTAAACAGTAAATAAAGCGATATCAGGAGAACAGTTTGATCCAGATCATAAACAAAGCAGATTACCATAATAATTCAGGAGACATTGTATGGATGCTAAAAGAGAATGATTTGAATATCAAGGCCTATGAATTCCTGGCAGTATTCCACTTGGAATGACCATGATGTATCTTCCAAACTTCTTCTTGGCCTGAAGGACAGGGAGGTTCACATAATATTGTAAACTGTGTGCATCCAAACATCTAGTCCAGTCTTACGTCCGTGGTACAGAACGGTGGTCATAATGCAAATAAGGCCATACTTTGTTCCTAATAAAGTGGTCCCATGTCAGACGTGTACATATTTTGAATGGAAATTTGTTTTGGTTTTTATACTTTGAAAATTACAAACTTTTATTTCAAATATTTTCCAATATTTTCCAAAATAAAATTTTCACCTTAGATTTTCTTTCTTTATAATGTGTATGTAGTTCTTGTTCAAGTATGTATAGAAGCTAATAGCCTTCCTCTACTCAATTACCTTAGACATCAGGCCACAGCCATTAAAAAAAAAAAATTGTTCCAGTTCTAAAGCCAACACAAGTCAAGGTGTTTCTTTAGAGATTCAGATAAATTGAAATAGGTCTATTTTAAGCATTCATCTAACCACACCTATGTTATACACTCTACAGATCCTGCCAGGCTAGCTACTCATATTATGCACAATCAGTGCTTCTGAATAATACGGAGATACACTGAATTGTGATGTATAAACATTCAGGCAGTTTCTTTTATTATGTTAAAGCAATATGCTATTGTCCTGTAAAAATAAAAGTTTTGCGGGAGCAGAGGCAAAAATCTACAG
>OW240917.1:203255773-203275773 GCA_933207985.1 Pelobates cultripes | reverse complement strand
GGAAAACAAACTTGTTATCCTGGCACTATAGCTTCCCCCTCCGGCAAGCGCATCCCCCCTCGTGGTGCAGCAGGGGTTAAAACACCTTCTGTCACTTACCTGGGTCCAGCACCAATGTCTTTTGTGCTGGCTTGGGTCCGCCTTAGCTCCTCAATGGCAGCGCTCGCAGTGGTATTTCCGTGACTGGACGTCCCCATGCATAGCCACTAGAGGAGTTAACCCTGAATGGTAATTATTGAAGTTTCTTAAAAATTGCAATAATTACCTTTGCAGTGTCACTTACACAATCTCACTAATACACACACTCTCTCACTGGCATACACACTTACACATTCTAACTCTAACTTACACACTAACACATACCCATTCTCACTGACCTACACATTGTCACTTGCACACTCTCACTAACATACACAGTGTCACTTACACACTCTCACTAACACACATAGTGTCACCTACATACTCTCACTTATACACACACACTCTAACTTACACACTCTCACTGGCATAGACATTGTCAGTTACACACTCTAACACCACACAGTGTCACACATGCTCACTAACAGTGTCACACATGCTCACTAACAGTGTCACTTGCACACTCTCACTAACTGTCACTTGCACTCTCTCCCTAACACATACTCACTAACAGTGTCACTTGTACACTTTCCCTAACACATACTCACTAACAGTGTCACTTGCACACTCTCCCTAACACACACACCCAGAGTCACTTGCACATTCTCACTAACACACACACACACACACACACACAGAGAGTCACTTGCACACTCTCCCTAACACACACACTGTCACTCAAACACAAACTTTACATAAAGTCACACTTTATTTACACACACAAACACACCAATTTAACACACTCCCCCATTTACAAACATGCACACAATAAGCAATCCCCCTTAACCATGCCATACCTGGGTGCTGTGCTGAGCAGAGGTCCAGGCTGCAGGATCCAGGATCTTGCTCTTTCTCCTGGGGGAGCAGGAGAGCTGTGCACTTTGAGCACAGGCTACTTCCTGCTCCCTTAACTGTGCTTCTGGTGTTCACAGGCTCCCCCTGCCTGCAGGAAGCACAGTGCTGGTAATCTGCTGCAGAGGGAGCCCAGCAGGTGAGTGGCTGCGCTGGGGGGTGGCTAAAGAGCCGCTCGTCCAGCACAGCATCCCCGGACAGCTACAGCAGGGCAGCCCACCGGGAAACCTCTCGGTGGGCGCCCCCTAGAGGCCGGTGCCTTAGGCGAATGCCTTATTCGCCTTAATGGTAGCGCCGGCCCTGCCTGGCACCCCCCTCCACAGTGGGCGGCGACCCGGCGGCTCGGATCGGATTCGCACAGCCAGCACTGCAGAGAGAGTGAGTGAGCCAATCAGGGGCAGAGAGCTGCGAGTGCGAGCGCGCCCCCCCAGATGTTGCGCCCGGTGCGGCCGGCCCCCCCTGCACCCCCCACGCTACGCCTCTGCCGCCTAATATTACAATTTACAATAAAATTAGACCTCTAATTAGAGGATACCAGATGCATAAAATCCAGATAATTCAATACATGAAGCAAGGAAATAATAACTGCAAACAATATATAAAGCACATAGGGTAATACAGTTTAGTACAGCAGTGGAACTACTACTGGTGCAGCTGGTACAACTGCATTAGGGCTCGCGCGCTGAGGGGGGCAATGCACTTAGAACCACACAATTGCTATGTGTCTTCAGGGAACCTTTAATATTGTCAGCCTAGGAGGAAGTGTGTCAGATTGTTAGTGTCAGTGTGTGCCTCTGTGTGTCTGTTTATTTGCATGTGCATCATTCTGTGTGTATATATATATGTGTGTTATTTTGTGCATGTGAGTATGTGTGTTTGTGTATCTATATGTCTATTAGTATGTATGTATGTGTAACTGCATGTGTGCCAGTGTGTGTATCTGTGCATCTGTGTATTGTATGTGTCTGCGTATCTGCATATGTGTCCGTGTTTGCATCTGTGTGTCTGTGTATCTATTTGTGCATTTCTGTGTATCTGCATGTCTGTACCTGTGTATGTGTATATCTGTATGTGTGTCAGTGTTTGTATCTGTATGTATGTCAATGTGTGAATCTGTGTGTGTGTCTATGTATGGGCAAGTGTGTATCTGTTTGTCTGTATTTGGTCGTGTGTCAGTGTGTGTCTGTATCTGCATGTGTGTCTGTGTATGTATGTGTTTTAGTGTGTGTCTAGCAGTATATGCATACATTTCAGCATACAAACGTTAACACTACACACAAATACACCCCTGCATGCAAACGTCAACACTACATACAGACAAACCTACATTTAAAGGCAAACACTACCCACAACTGAACCACTACTTTCAAATGGCAACTGTAAATAAAAACACATAGCACTACACACAAATACACCCCTACATTGACACACATATACTCCATACATAAACATGGTTACATTCAAACACTGCTTAGTGCTAAATACAATCCTGCATGGATGGGCAAATTGTATGTCCCCAGCTGGCAAAGCATTGTGGAAGTTGTACGACAGATTGGGATCTACCATTTGGCCATCTTTGCAGTGGGGGTGGGGATGGGAGGACAAAATTTTTAATCCAGCCCTTAAGTGAATATAAGCAGATAAAAAGAAACAATAGGTATTTAGGTCAATGAATGTATTAGAAAAAAATACAATTAAGTCAGGCACATCACTACATAAAATAGTCCTCAGCACTAAAGCAAGTCCTGGAATCAATGTGAAATAAAATAACAATCAAATAAAAGCAATGGGTAGTTGCTGTGGTCCCAACGTCTTTTGTTCTGTCACCGCACTTATTCAGAGAATACAATAGATTTCCAGATAATCATGGGAGTTGTAGTTCTGCAACATTTCAGGTTATTTGGACTCCTGGGGATCCCCACTAGATTTCATTTCCCACAGGGATGTTTTTAACCACCATTCTGCCCTTTAACAAGTGCAAATAAATTTTGTGTGGAGTTCAAGCTCTGGATAATTAGCTGAATTCATATCCTTCCAAATAATATGTGACCATAAACTGTGCCATAAAAGAAATTTCAGAAAAAAATTGCTGAAATTCTACACAAACTGTCTTTAGTCAAAAGCTGAATTTGATTTTTTCCCATTCATGTTAATACAATTTTTCAATTTGATACACAGATTTATCATCTTTGCAAGCCTTCATTTCCTAGTGGTGCTTATATATGTTGATAATACAGATACAAATTTTTTTCACTTGTTTTTGACTGCTATAAAAACTTTGCAGCATCTTGAGTTTGGGGTATCTTGATTTGTCTACTATTCATTTTGTTAAATGCTAGAAAATGTTTGCCAACTGTCCTTTGTTAAATGTTAAACAAATATTTTTTTTCTCAGTTTCAGCTGGCTTTCAAGCCACATACATAGAAATATGGTAACCTACTTCAAAGGCAACATAGTTGAAGCCTTTGACAGAGAATTCCGATGCTTATATGCAGATTCATTGGAAGCTGATTACTTTAGCAGTTTCGACAGTGAAGTTCCCAACAAGGCGTTTGGAAATAAAATCACGCGTAATAAATGGGCCGTCAAGAAATCTACACCAATACCTCCAGCAGTTCCTGAAATATCTGTTAATTCCAATTCCAGTTCTGACAGCCAATCCAGTATTAAGACTCCACCTTTCTTTAAGAACCAGGCAGTCACCATAATTTATGATCACAAGGAAAAAGGTTCTTCTAGTAACATCATAAAACCAAATGAACAGCATACTAAGCCAAAAGTGGAAAGTATCAATGACTATCGAAGACCAACAGATCCTAAAACTGAGAAGAATAATCTCCTGGAAATGCAGAAATTGCTCTTGTCAAAGTCAACACCTAGTCTCAATGACAAAGACCACACACAAACTTTCTCTAAGCTTAAATCCAGATTTGAAGATGTGCAAAACAGACCTCTGCAAATGGAAAATAAGATGTCACCAAAAATGAAAAGTGATGTAACTTTAAATAAAGTTTCCAATTATGGTGATTCAGAAGACAAGACGAGTGCTTTAGCTAGTGATAACACCAAGGACTCAAACAAAAATGTCAAAAGAATGACTCTTGGTCATAGTAAGCTAGAACTTATTACCCAGTATAACAAGATACCAAATAAAATATTCAGTAGATTTCAGGCAGGTAATAGATGACGTATAATAGACAGATGAGATTAAAGTATAACCTATACAATTGCAATCTCTTTTTAATGCTGAAAAAGACTAAAATAAAAAAAAAGTATACCTTAATACTTAGTCAACTTCACATGCCCTAAGGACACTATAGTCACCAAAACAACTTTAGCTTAATGAAGCAATTTTGGAATATAGATGATGCCCCTGTAGTCTCACTGCTCAATGCTCTGTTTTAGGAGTTAAACACTTTATTTATGCAGCCTATAAAGTTAAATTTAATGTTTACAATTTCTTTATTTTAAATACTGTTTACTTTAGAATTTTATATCTTTTGCACGGTTAACAACTTGCTAGAATTTGCAGTAGCCTCCAGTATGTGATTAAGGTTCAATTTACAGAGCAGTAAATAAAAATTAAGTTAGTTAGCATCTGATTAAAAATGAAACCATTTTTTTCATGCAGGCTGTATGAGTCACAGCCAGGGGAAGTCTGGCTTAGGCTCTATAAACAGAAACAAATGTGATCTAATTCCTAAATGGCAGAGAATTGACTAATGAGGCTTCAGAGGCATAAACTGCAACTTTAATCTGTTTTAATGACTATAGTGTCTCTTTAAGCAAATAACTTTGGTTATCATCTAGGAGATGTTTTTATTTTATCCCCAGCAATGACCTACAGAAATCCATATTGAATAGAAAAACACTGTTTTTGTTAGTCTCTAGCATATGCTGAGGTGGCCACCACACCAAAGAAAAAAAAGTAAGAAAAAAATAAATCTTACCTCTGTTGCACCACTGAGGCCAAGTTCTCCCTGTAGCCCAATCCTCTGCAGATGACAAAGCTCCCCCTTTGGAAGGTGAGGGTGGACATGGGAGGTACAGGAGATGGGAGCATGCCACCATTGGTAGTCTGGTGTCAAATGTAAGATTTACACACGATTCACATTACCCACCAGGAACTCTTGCTTCAGGCTGGCTAATGACGCTCCAGTGACGTGGCCTGAAGTGGAGTTACACTACCCAGCAGATGTGAAGTTGGTTACAATATTCTTGTATGATGTGTTTTGTATTTAGATGTGTGAAACTTTTTATGAAAATATTGTTAAGTGCAGTTTTTTCATCTATGTCTAGATTAATTGGGTTTTATTCAGTGCTTTGGGTCTGTAAACAAAATTGTTATCCTCTTCAATGACCTCACAGGCAAGCAAATCTTTCAGGTCATCAAGTTAGCGTGAATGAGTCATCTACAGGTAAAATTTATTCTGAATATAACTGCCATTATTCCACGTTAAGAACATATATATGGCTTCACCCTTATGAACCTAAATCCATTGTCCTTAATTATTGTTAATTTTGTAAGAGTTGTTGAATGCGGTCAATAAATATAATGTCCTGTTTAGCCCCTTAGTGACCAGACTGTTTTTCAATTTTTTTACCGTTAAGGTGTTTGTGTTTAGCTGTAATTTGCCTCTTACTTATTTACTGTACCCACACATATTATATACCGGTTTTCTCGACATTAAATGGTCTTTCTAAAGATACCACTATTTTCATCATAGCATATAATTTTTATAAAAAGAATTATAAAATATGATGAAGACATTTAAAAAAACAAAAAACTTTTTTTAAAGGGACACTAGAGTTACCAGAACAAATACAGCTTATTGAATTTGCTCTGGTGAGTAGAATCATTACCTTCAGGCTTTTTCCTGTAAACACTGCATTTTCAGAGAAAATGCAGTGTTTACATTACAGCCTAATGATAACATTACTGGCCACTCCTCAGATGGGTCATGGCTGCCTGAAATGCATTTAAACATTCAGTATCTCCTCCCTCTACATGCAGACACTGAACTTTCCTCATAGAGATTCATTGATTCCATTCATCTCTATGAGGAGATGCTGACCGGGGCTGTTGACCAGGGCTGTGTTTGAATTGTGCTGGCTCTGCCCCTGATCTGCCTCCTTGTCAGTCTCAACCAATCCTATGGGAAGCATTGTGATTGAATTAGGCCACCACTTCTGATGATGTCAGAGGAAGTTCACAGGCAGAGGCAGCAGCTTCAGACTTGAATACAAGTAAGATTTTACTATCTTTAGGGAGGCAAAGGAGGCTAGATAGTGGTTTTAACATGATAGGGTCAGGAATACATGTTTGTGTTCCTGACCCTATAGTGCTCCTTTAACTTTGACCGCCCAAATCTGTGACGCATCTACAACCGCCAAAAAACAACCGTGTTAAATCGTTTTTAAATGTTGTCCTGAGTTTAGAAATACCCAATGTTAACATGTTCTTAGCTTTGTGTGGAAAGTTATAGTGCAATAAGTACATATAGCACTTTGCCATTTCCAAACCATTTTTTTTTCCAGAATTAGCAAAAGTTACATTGTAACACTGATATCTGTCAGGAATCCCTGAATAACCCTTCACATGTATATATTTTTTAAAAGAAGACAACCTAAGGTATTAAACTTGGGGTATTTTGACTCTTCTCATGCAACCATTTTACCACCAATCTATGCCAAATTTAAAATATAATAATAATTGGTGATTTTTCTGACACACATAGCAATTTAAGAATACATGTACTGAGAACTTAGTGGTTACTGCCAAAGAACACCCCAATATGTGTTCAGCAACATCTCCTGAGTACATTTATACCACCCATGTACAGGTGTGTCAGGTTCTGTGGGGGCTAAAAGACCTTATTTGGTGGGTGTGCATTCTAGTTTTCAAAATTGGAATTTTCACAGCTGGCCATCATGCACCCATGCCCTATTTGGGACATTTTTTAACCCAGCCAATGTAATTTACCCCCATCTATATATTTTTGAAAAGTAGTTATTGGGGCACATTGTCTTGGAATGTGCTCGGAAACATTGCGTACAGATATGCAATAACCTACAGGCACTGAACCCACAAGCACCCGCATTAAAATCATTACATATTTGGGATTTGCCAAGGAACACGATTGGTCTGCCATGCTTATCCTTTATGACTTGTTGGACCGTAACTGAGGCATCAAGACAGAGATTTGTCTTTTGGGAGGATGAGGAACACAAAACACAGGCTGGAGTGCTGAGGCCAGCGAAATGCCTACAGAACAACTCTGTATCCAGTTTACTCCAGTTAACAACCGTATTAAACTGGGCCAGAGTTGCTGCTGCTTTAGCTGAAAATGACTTATGATAGTCATAGAAGACATATCCGCCGTATTTGTGCCCCAGGTCCACCAGCTTATGCATACAAGTATCGAATTCCTCTCTCGTCTGTGGCAAGTTGGTACATACCAAATCTCTATAGATCCCAAACGCCAGTAAAAATTCGGGGATGGTAATTTTTTACCGAGTCTGGGATCTTTAGCCTTGAGGACTACCGAAAGGTCCCCATAAGTAAACATTTTAATATGCACGATATCCTGGGAAGCAATAAGAAGTGAGACCAAATTACCTTACCTTCCAGGATATCTTTGTGGATTTGAGGAGGCACCATATGGGCTGGTATAATCATGAGTGTATCAATCAGGGATATAGGGACAGCTACATTACCCTGTAAAATAGCCGTAGCAGCTGCTAGAGATGTAGCATGAGACAACGTCGGGTTTGTTGCCAAGTGGCCAGATTCTAATCTGTCGATTCTATCTCTAATTTGGCCCGTAGATGATAGAAGAGTCTGTAAGTCGGGCATGTTGATGTTTCCGCTAGATCCTTCCCCTGCGCCAGAGTTGTCGGTGTGTCTGCATTAATCTAAATAATTCAGCTTCTCTGGCAGTAGCCGTGAATGGAATGCTTATTCTAAGTTTGGCTTGAATGCGTGGTATAGTCCAAGATCTGATGGATGAAAGACTGGCCGATTCACGTCTCCCAGATGGTGAACCCGACCTAGCTGGGGTGCTAGAGGGTGAAAGATCATTTCCCCGAATTTGTGACATACTAAAATGAGAATTGGAAATCAGGATCTAGTTTCCAGGGTACTGCCTGCTAATTAGTGCCAAGCGGCAAAAATATTCACTATGTGGTGACAGGTGAGGCCCTACTAATGACAAGCGGCTTGAGAGGCTCTATCTAGGAGTTGGACCGCGGGTCTATTTACCACAGAACGTAGTGGCGGGATGTTGGTCTCTCTGTGACATTAAGAGAATAATAGAATTGGGTGTGACAAGTGAGGTCCTCTCTATGTAACTTGTGAGGCGGCTAACTATGCGTTGGACAAAGGGCCGAATATCTCTGATTGGTATTGGCCTCGCAGGACCACTAGTATAAGGCATAGAAGGCCTTAGAAAGCTAAATATGGAACCTATTTCGCTGACAGCCAGTAATTCCTTTAGTCTAAAGGACTGATATAAACAGGGAAGTTCGAATATAAGCTAATGGGGAAATTTACCTGTATGAACTGAATTTGAATTTTTATGCCAAAGGTTTGAATGTTCAGTAGTTAGTAGTGCACCTACGGTTATGTGGAAGGGAAAATCATGTCTGAGTCAAAATGAACCGTAACACAACAGTATCTCAAAGGAGTAACTGGCATACCTGGGTAAGTAGACAGAACCTAATATGGAAGTTTTGGATTTTCAGGACAAGGCCTACCAAATTGTAGTATCAGATATGTGGGCAACATCAGTGCGACGAGAGTCAACAAATATCATAACGAGACATTCTATGAGACATTGTATGCAAGTCTGAGTAGTGACAACAGATGACATGACTTATGCCTAGACCCTTAAGGTGGTCCAAAGTCAGTTTGTAAAACTATCAGTATTTAATATGTAACAAGTCAAAACATATGCCTTCCAGTAGGAACTAGTTAGGCTCAGAATAACACACAAGCTAATTGTTTGAAGACCGTAGTGTCATTTGCAAAGTGTTACAACAATCATACCAGTGTTGCCACAGTGATGCTTAAACTTATACTGTAACAATATACAAGTAGAGATGGCCAACCATCAGTGCTAGGGGAACATTGTGCATATTCAAGTGATATACACAGTAGTTAAAGAATAGATGAAGGGAGATTGTCTGAATCAAGTTTAATAATAATCAGCATAAAAGTGACATGCTGTACAGTCCTTATAATAACCTGGTATATTTTGACGTGACCAAGCAACCGGGAAGTTTGTATACCAGGAGGGAGGGGGGAAAGAAGTGTGTATTCCAACAACATGCAGAGGCAGACCTATATCTTAATACAAACCCCTCCTAATTATAGATACCAGCAGCTCTTTAAATAGCTATAAAAACTAGAAAGTACAGGGCACCACAGTCACTATACTGGTAATATGATGAATGGGTGTTCAAAAAGGAATGAAGTGATAAGGTAAAAACAGCAAAGTTTTATTGATAAACATATAAACAATCTCAGCACAAGATATGTGCAATATATAAAAGATATTTAAAAGCCACAATAGGCTAAGGACCCATAAGTATAGCAGCTCAATATAACATGGTACTGTGCTAAGTCAAAAATTGCAAATGCTAGAGTGCAAAGCAAACAAAGTGAGAGAGCATAAAGCCAATCACTAGTATAGGTGAACAACACTCAGCCAAACACAAATACTGCACAAGCAATATATGTAACCAGTGTGCATGTAAATAAGAAACCGCTGATACCAAATTGCAGGGTCCCAGGTTATGCTCAATACGTTTCGTCTGTGGGACTTCCTCAGGAGCTTCTTCTTTCTTCCAATCTTCTCTCCTTTTTAAATCTGCTGGTCCGTCAGTCTGTCCAGCCACTTCCGTAATCGCTGGAACGCAAAATAACTTAATTGGTCCTATACACATCCGCATTATGAACGCCCTACATCAAAAGCGTTCACACTTGATGCGGTCTGTGTGTACAGACCTACCTAACTCCCAGCTAACCCCTAACATCAATTACTATCAGCCTAGATGTAAATATAAATAGGACTGGTGGGGTGAATTATATAAATGAGAAATAAAAAATAAGTAAAAAATAATAAGTGAGAGAAAGATGAATAAATAAGTAAAAAATATATTCAAATATATGAAAAATATATATATAAAAATATATATTAAAATATATATTAAAAAAGTATAGTTGAATATAAATGAATGAAGAAAGAGATATGTTAATGAAAATATGAAAATATGAGATATGAAAATAAGTCCATTTATACTTCAAATACACAATATAGGTATACATAACGCCTATATATTCATGATTATCTATACATAATAGTAACAGTCTAACCATACATCAGCAGACTTGAGGGATATAAATATCAACAGTAGGGTATATCAATCATAAAATCTAATATAATACATATATGTAGTTGCACAATAGCAAATATATAAATTTGTAAGTTTAGAGAACCATAATGTGGTACATACTTGTGAACAAATGGTATTAAACAGTGGAGGCATAAAACATCTAAATATTCATAAAAAATACTCATAAATAACATATGTTAAGAAATATATTAAAGAATATATTAAAAAATATACAGGAGGAAAAATCTATAAAAAGCCAATCCAGGTGAAAGCTAGAATACAATAAAATAAAAATGTAAAAAAAATAAAATAAAATAAAAAAATATATATAAAAAAAGGAGAAAGGGATTAGTATAAAATCAATCCATAAAAGCCAATATATCCAAATCCGTGTTAAGTCCTGAGGGGACAAAGGATTTCATTTTATATATCCACTCTGTCTCCCTCATGGCTAACATCTTTTCAGTATCCCCGCCCCTCTAGTGTGGTATAATCATATCAATCCCAATGCAGATGAAATCTTTAAAATCAAACTCTCTACAGGCATTGCAATGTTTAGGTACACTATGCTTCACATTCTTGTTCTTAATTCCATTAAAATGTTCTAATAATCTTACATGTAATTTTCTAATAGTATGTCCTAGATATTGGACACCACATTTGCACTGTAACATATAAACCACAAATCTGCTTTGACAATAAAGTGCTTAATTTTAAAGGTTTCCTTGGTCACCGTACTGCAAAATTCTGTAACCTTGTTTTTCTGGAATTTGCATGTAGTGTACCTTCCACATCTAAAAAAACCATTGGGTTTCTCCGATAAAAAAATAATTCTCTCCTTAACAACATCTTTCTTAGGTAAAATACTAGGGGCTAAAATATTCCTTAAATTATTAGGTCTCTTATATATTACTTTAGGTTTATTTGGTAAAATCTTTTTCAAATATTTATCTTGTAACAAGATGGGCCAATTTTTACGAATCGATTTCTCTATTAAATTGGCTTTATTATTGAACTTTGTTAAAAAGGCAAATTCTGAACAGTTCTTCGCATCCTTCTTATTTTTGTTAGCGTTTATTAGAAGGTCTTTTCTTTGAAGACTCTCTACCTCTCTCTGTGTGTTAAGTAAAAGTTGTCTGGGGTAGTTCCTATCCGAAAACTTCTTAATTAAAATATGAACCTGTTCTTTAAAATCCTCTTTCTCCGTACAATTTCAAAAAATCCTCATATGTTGTACCTTAGGGATATTAGTTAACCACTTGCGATGGTGACAACTTGAGAACTCAATAAAACCATTTCCATCCACTGGTTTAAAAAAGGTCTTACTATGGATTTTCCCTTCTTTTACAAACAAAGTGAGATCTAAAAAATGAATACATGTATCGTGAATCTCTTCCGTAAATCTAAGACCATACGTATTTGAATTAATATAAGTTAAAAATTCATCTAAAAGACTCCTATCCCCTTTCCAAATAATTAAAAAATCGTCTATATATCGTCTCCACTGCACCAGGCTCGCACCGAATGGGTTATTACGCCAAATGTTATTCGATTCCCAATCTGCCACAAAAACATTGGCATAACTCGGTGCGAACCTGGTGCCCATTGCTGTCCCACATGTTTGAAGGTAATATAACCCTACGAACCAAAAAAAATTGTGGAACAGGATGAAGTCTAAGATAAAAGACGCTTGTTCTAATTTCATCTGGGGGTCATTCATTAAAACATTTTGTCGGAGGGGGGGTGATGGCGTGACACGTGATTGCGCATGCTCCTGCAGTCGAGAGGCTCTGGTGTGAGGAGGAGATGCGGCGTCCAGCAAATAAGAAAAGCTGAGTGCTGAGAGCTAATGCTGCTGAATGAAGACACCAGCGGTACGCTGTTTGTTGCTCTCTGGCTAATGAATGTGGAACTGCTCAAGGTATAATAGGGGAGCTTGCTGTACATTTGTACATCTGCCGTACATGTTCCTGAGGCTATAAGGACCCTGGACTGTTGGGGATATATATTGCTTTGCTTTAACGCTTAATTTTTGAGCCGAATATCAGCTGTGGGGATTGAAGACTACTGAAATTTGGAGTTAAACGTTGCAGCGTCCAGCACATAAGAACAGCTTAGTGCTGAGAGCTAATGCTGCTGAATGATGAAGACACAAGCGGTATGCTGTTGTTGTTTGCTGTTTTCTGGCTATTAAATGCCGATCTGCTCAAGGCATAATAGGGAGTTTGTAAGCTACATATATTTGCTTTATATCTACTGCATATGTTCCTGAGGCTATAAGGACTTGGACTGCTGGGGACACATATTGCTTTATTGCTTAAATGCTGTATTGGAGTTCTGAACTTTTGAGACGATTATCAGCTGTGGGGATTGAAGACTGTTGAAACTTAAGCAGGAGAGTGAGCTGGTGGGAGGCAGTGGCTTGCAACTAATTAGCAGTAGTGATGTCGCGAACCCGAACCGCCATAGACTTCAATGGGCAGGCGAATTTTAAAACACACAGGGACTCTTTCTGGCCACAATAGTGATGGAAAAGTTGTTTCAAGGGGACTAACACCTGGACTGTGGCATGCCGGAGGGGGATCCATGGCAAAACTCCCATGGAAAATTACACAGTTGATGCAGTCTGGTTTTAATCCATAAAGGGCAGAAATCACCTAACATTCCTAAATCACAATGAATATGGATTGACACCTGACATATAACATATTGACACATTGACATATGGATTGACACCTGTCCTCAGAGCCCCTGATGCACACGGACACAGAGCAGAATAGGGACTGGTCTCCCTACATAGGGTCACTTGGCAGATATGGATTGACACCTATCCTAAGGATCCCTGATACACATTGACAAAGAGCAGAATAGAGACTGTTCCCCCTACATAGGGTCACTTGGCAGGTATGGATTGACACCTGTCCTCAGAGACCATGATACACACTGACACAGAGCAGAATAGAGACTGTTACCCCTACATAGGGTCACTTGGCAGATATGGATTGACACCTGTCCTCAGAGACCATGATACACACTGACACAGAGCAGAATAAAGACTGTTCCTCCTACATAGGGTCACTTGGCAGATATGGATTGACACCTGTCCTCAGAGCCCCTGATACACACTGACACAGAGCAGAATAGAGACTGTTCCCCCACATAGGGTCACTTGGCAGATATGGATTGACACCTGTCCTCAGAGACCCTGATACACACTGACACAGAGCAGAATAGAGACTGTTCCTCCTACATAGAGTCACTTGGCAGATATGGATTGACTCCTGTCCTCAGAGACCATGATACACACTGACACAGAGCAGAATAGAGACTGTTCCTCCTACATAGGGTCACTTGGCAGATATGGATTGACATCTGTCCTCAGAGACCATGATACACACTGACACAGAGCAGAATAGAGACTGTTCCCCTACATAGGGTCACTTGGCAGATATGGATTGACACCTGTCCTCAAAGCCCCTGATACACACTGACACAGAGCAGAATAGAGACTGTTCCCCCTACATAGGGTCACTTGGCAGATATGGCGTGGTCATGGGAGGAGGAGGATGACTTTCACCTCTTCCCCTGTTAGATTCCCGTTGTGCTGTGACATCACCCTTATATGCTGTGTAAAGCATACTTTTTAATTTATTTTGCAAATGCTGCATCCTTTCCGACTTGTAATTCGGTAACATTTCCGCCACTGTCTGCTTATACCGGGGGTCTAGTAGTGTGGACACCCAGCACAGGTCGTTCTCCTTCAGCCTTTTTATACGAGGGTCCCTCAACAGGCACGACAGCATGAAAGACCCCATTTGCACAAGGTTGGATGCCGAGCTACTCATTACCCATTCCTCCTCCTCACACAGAACAGAATAGGGACTGGCAGATATGGATTGACACCTGTCCTAAGGGTCCCTGATACACACTGACACAGAGCAGAATAGGGACCGTTCCCCCTGCATAGGGTCACTTGGCAGATATGGATTGACACCTGTCCTAAGGTTCCCTGATACACACTGACACAGAGCAGAATAGGGACTGGTCCCCCTACATAGGGTCACTTGGCAGATATGGATTGACACCTGTCCTCAGAGACCATGATACACACTGACACAGAGCAGAACAGAGACTGTTCCCCCTACATAGGGTCACTTGGCAGATATGGATTGACACCTGTCCTCAGAGACCATGATACACACTGACACAGAGCAGAATAGAGACTGTTCCCCCTACATAGGGTCACTTGGCAGATATGGATTGAGACCTGTCCTAAGGATCCCTGATACACACTGACACAGAGCAGAATAGGGACTGTTCCCCCTTCAGAGGGTCACTTGGCAGATATGGATTGACACCTGTCCTCAGAGACCATGATACACACTGACACAGAGCAGAATGGAGACTGTTCCCCCTACATAGGGTCACTTGGCAGATATGGATTGACACCTGTCCCAAGGATCCCTGATACACACTGACACAGAGCAGAATAGGGACTGTTCCCCCTACATAGGGTCACTTGGCAGATATGGATTGACACCTGTCCTCAGAGACCATGATACACACTGACACAGAGCAGAATAGAGACTGTTCTCCTACATAGGGTCACTTGGCAGATATGGCGTGGTCGTGGGAGGAGGAGGATGACTTTCACCTCTTCCCCTGTTAGATTCCCGTTGTGCTGTGACATCACCCTTACACGCTGTGTAAAGCATACTTTTTAATTTATTTTGCAAATGCTGCATCCTTTCTGACTTGTAATTCGGTAACATTTCCACCACTGTCTGCTTATACCGGGGGTCTAGTAGCGTGGACACCCAGCACAGGTCGTTCTCCTTCAGCCTTTTTATACGAGGGTCCCTCAACAGGCACGACAGCATGAAAGACCCCATTTGCATAAGGTTGGATGCCGAGCTACTCATTTCCCGTTCCTCCTCCTCACACAGAGCAGAATAGGGACTGTTCCCCCTACATAGGGTCACTTGGCAGATATGGATTGACACCTGTCCTAAAGGTCCCTGATACACACTGACACAGAGCAGAATAGGGACTGTTCCTCCTACATAGGGTCACTTGGCAGATATGGATTGACACCTGTCCTCAGAGACCATGAAACACACTGACACAGAGCAGAATAGAGACTGTTCTCCTACATAGGGTCAATTGGCAGATATGGATTGACACCTGTCCTCAGAGCCCCTGATACACACTGACACAGAGCAGAATAGAGACTGTTCCCCCTACATAGGGTCACTTGGCAGATATGGATTGACACCTGTCCTAAGGATCCCTGATACACACTGACACAGAGCAGAATAGGGACTGTTCCTCCTACATAGGGTCACTTGGCAGATATGGATTGACACCTGTCCTCAGAGACCATGATACACACCGACACAGAGCAGAATAGAGACTGTTTCCCCTACATAGGGTCACTTGGCAGATATGGATTGACACCTGTCCTCAGAGACCATGATACACACCGACACAGAGCAGAATAGAGACTGTTCTCCTACATAGGGTCACTTGGCAGATATGGATTGACACCTGTCCTAAGGATTCCTGATACACACTGACACAGAGCAGAATAGAGACTGTTCTCCTACATAGGGTCACTTGGCAGATACGGATTGACACCTGTCCTCAGAGACCATGATACACACTGACAAAGAGGTGGTAGAGCAGGTTTGTGATACCACCTTTGTGATCGGTGCAGTCACAGGCACGGGAGGCAAGCGCATGCTCCATGTGAACATGCTCAAGCCATACCACGAGCGCACAGAAGAGGTAACTGTGATCTGTGCACCTGCCACTGAAGATTATGATAATTTGCCACTCCCAGATCTCCTAGACCTAGAGGGCCAGAGCGGAGACCTGGGAGAAGTACAGTTAGGAGAACGGTTAGACCCCCAGGAGCGAACCCAGGTCCAAAGACTAATCCAGGACAAGGGGGCCACGTTTTCCAACCTACCTGGGTACAGTCCGTTAACCACTCACAAAGTTGAAACCCTAGCGAAACGGGACGGCACGACCCGTTTCTGTGTAGACTACCGGAGGCTAAACGATAAAACAACCTCAGACGCCTACCCTATGCCCCGGATAGACTAGCTCCTAGATAAAATGGCCAGAGGCCAGTACCTCACCACAATAGATCTGTGCAAGGGGTACTGGCAAATTCCATTAGCCGAGGACGCCATCCACAAGTCGGCATTTGTCACCTCGTTTGGCCTGTATCAGTTTAAGGTCATGCCATTTGGGATGAAGAATGCCCCGGCTAATTTTAAGAGGATGGTAGATCGGCTACTGGATGTGTTTCAGGAGTATGCCTGCGCCTACTTGGATATTATAGCCATTTTTAGCTGCTCCTGGCCCGAACACCTGACCCACATAGGAGCCGTACTAGACCGGATTAGGGAGGCCGGACTGAACCTAAAGTCCAGTAAGTGCCATATAGGAACGCGTAAAAACCTCCCCAAGATAGTAGTATGGGCCCCAGAGTGTGAACAGGCCTTCCAACAGCTCAAGACGGCGCTCATTAAATCACCTGTACTTTCTGCTCCTGATCCAACTAAACGCTTTCTCGTCCATACAGACGTTTCTATGTTTGGATTGGGAGCAGTACTGAGCCAAGTCGGAGCAGATGGCGGCGAGCAACCCGGGGCTTATCTAAGCCGGAAACTTTTGCCCAGGGAAGTAGATATACTGCCATTGAAAAGGAGTGCCTGGCGGTGGTGTGGGCCCTCAAAAAGCTGCAACCTTACTTGTATGGACAACCGTTTACCTTACTCACAGATCACAACAAATTTGGGGCACTGCTCATGCAATCTAATGTGCCACCAGATAGGAGTGGTGTGTTAAGTAGTATTATTCTTATCAGTTTAATCCCTGTTACTTCCCCTATAAAGGAAGTGTATATGGCATCGATTTTAGGAACCAGGAGATGGAAAAAGATGCTTGGTCGGTCCTCCTTCTTCAAATTTGGGGCACTGTGCATGCAATCTAATGTGCCACCAGATAGGAGTGGTGTGTTAAGTAGTACTATTCTTATCAGTTTAATCCCTGTTACGTCCCCTATCCGTTGATGTGGAGCAAGATGCAGCAGCAGAAGAGGACTCAGCCGAGGAGGTTATGGAAGAGGATAGAGTAGGAGGAGTAGAGGAGGTAGCAGCAGGCCTGCCTGCAAGTCGTGGCGGTGTTACCAACTCCTCTGCAGAGCCACGCATTCCATGCTTGGCAGCCGTCAGCAGGTTTGCCCAATGCGCAGTGTAGGTGATATACCTGCCCTGACCATGCTTTGCAGACCAGGTATCATTGGTCAGATGGACCCTTGCCCCAACACTGTGTGCCAGACATGCCATTATTTCCTTTTGCACAATCGAGTACAGGTTGGGGATTGCCTTATGTGAAAAGAAATTTTGTCCGGGTACCAGTGAGTGAGTGGTGGCACTGGGCACAGTATCCACTGTGAGCCTGACACACCCGCTGGCAGACAACTAACTGCTATTCAATCTATAACAGTGAAAAAAGTTTTTTGTTTTTAAATGCAAGCTATTATGACACCAGATATGAGTGGCACCGTGAACTCAGCAGTATTGCGCTGTAGGGGCTGACACACCCGCTTTGAGACAACTAACTGCTATTCAATCTATAACAGTGAAAAAGTTTTTGGTTTTTAAATGCAAGCTATTGTGACACCAGTGAGTGAGTGGTGGCACTGGGCACAGTATCCACTGTGAGCCTGACACACCCACTGGCAGACAACTAACTGCTATTCAATCTATAACAGTGAAAAAAGTTTTTTGTTTTTAAATGCAAGCTATTGTGACACCAGATATGAGTGGCACTGTAAACTGGCAGAGTGCACGGTGTAGGGCTGACACACCCGCTTTGAGACAACTAACTGCTATTCAATCTATAACAGTGAAAAACATTTTTTGGTTTTTAAATGCACGCTATTGTGACACCAGTGAGTGAGTGGTGGCACTGGGCACAGTATCCACTGTGAGCCTGACACAGACGCTGGCAGACAACTAACTGCTATTCAATCTATAACAGTGAAAAAAGTTTTGGGGTTTTAAATGCAAGCTATTGTGACACCAGTAAGTGAGTGGTGGCACTGGGCACAGTATCCACTGTGAGCCTGACACACCCGCTTTGAGACAACTAACTGCTATTCAATCTATAACAGTGAAAAAAGTTTTTTGTTTTTAAATGCAAGTTATTGTGACACCAGTGAGTGAGTGGTGGCACTGGGCACAGTATCCACTGTGAGCCTGACACACCCGCTTTGAGACAACTAACTGCTATTCAATCTATAACAGTGAAAAAAGTTTTTGTGTTTTTAAATGCACGCTATTGTGACACCAGTGAGTGAGTGGTGGCACTGGGCACAGTATCCACTGTGAGCCTGACACACCCGCTTTGAGACAACTAACTGCTATTCAATCTATAACAGTGAAAAAAGTTTTTTGGTTCTAAATGCAAGCTATTGTGACACCAGTGAGTGAGTGGTGGCACTGGGCACAGTATCCACTGTGAGCCTGACACACCCGCTTTGAGACAACTAACTGCTATTCAATCTATAACAGTGGAAAAAGTTTTTTGTTTTTAAATGCAAGCTATTATGACACCAGATATGAGTGGCACTGTGAACTGGCAGAGTACACGCTGTAGGGTTGACACACCCGCTTTGAGACAACTAACTGTTATTCAATCTATAACAGTGAAAAAAGTTTTTTGGTTTTTAAATGCACGCTATTGTGACACCAGTGAGTGAGTGGTGGCACTGGGCACAGTATCCACTGTGAGCCTGACACAGACACTGGCAGACAACTAACTGCTATTCAATCTATAACAGTGAAAAAAGTTTTTTGTTTTTAAATGCAAGCTATTGTGACACCAGTGAGTGAGTGGTGGCACTGGGCACAGTATCCACTGTGAGCCTGACAGACCCGCTTTGAGACAACTAACTGCTATTCAATCTATAACAGTGAAAAGTTTTTTGTTTTTAAATGCAAGCTACTGTGACACCAGATATGAGTGGCACTGTGAACTGGCAGAGGTTGGCAGAGTACACGCTGTAGGGCTGACACACCCGCTTTGAGACAACTAACTGCTATTCAATCTATAACAGTGAAAAAAGTTTTTTGTTTTTAATTGCAAACTATTATGACACTAGATATGAGTGGCACTGTGAACTGGCAGAGTACACGCTGTAGGGCTGACACACCCGCTTTGAGACAACTAACTGCTATTCAATCTATAACAATGAAAAAGGTTTTTTGTTTTTAAATGCAAGCTATTGTGACACCAGTGAGTGAGTGGTGGCACTGACTGGGCAAATGGGCACAGTATCCACTGTGAGCCTGACACAGAAGCTGGCAGCAGTGGCAGACAACTAACTGCTATTTAATCTATAACAGTGAAAAAAGTTTTTTGTTTTTAAATGCAAGCTATTGTGACACCAGATATGAGTGGTGGCACTGACTGGGCAAATGGGCACAGTATCCACTGTGAGCCTGACACAGAAGCTGGCAGCATTGGCAGACAAGTAACTGCTATTCAATCTATAACAGTGAAAAAAGTTTTTTGTTTTTAAATGCAAGCTATTGTGA
>OW240917.1:203222518-203255673 GCA_933207985.1 Pelobates cultripes | reverse complement strand
CTACTTTTCTGAAAATTGCAGCATTGAAGCATTGGTATGTCGGTTAACACAAAGGTGCCCTATCATTAACTATGTCTGGTAATACTATGCCTTTAACTAGTAGAGTCAAGGAGTTCGTCCTGGTGTAAGAGGGTTAAGGGAATCTGTAAAATCAGGGGTGGGTATGTGGGAAATAGGAAAGAAAACAAGGAAAAAAACAACTCTGCTAGTCAGTTTTGGGCTTAATCATTTACTCTGTCTGCGGAGATGTTTTATTTATTATATATTGAATTGCTTTCTTGAGTCTGGATGTGAGAATTGAAGCATATAACTTCATGTCTCCATTTAATAGGGAGATTGGACATTAGTGTGTGACATAAGAAAGTAATCATAGTTTGTGACATAAAATCTTGCCCATGTTTTAGTATTGGAATGCAGGGCATAGAGACGCTGAACATCAGTGTTGCACATTGTGCAGCACTGGCCCAGGACGCATTTCTAGTGGCCGTCTGAGGAGTAACCACTTGAGGTGTTACTAGGCAGCAATGTAAACTCTGCATTTTCTCTGAAGAGGTAATGTTACATTGTTTAGTTTTATTCTTAGTCTTTAAATTTATCAGCTTTATTGCCCTTATAATAATGTTCCTCTTTAAGATATAGTAACGTCTTACTAGTTTCCTCTATCAGGAGGTGATTGATTTTATTTTTGAGTTACTTGAATAGTTTTCCTGAGAAGAAGATATTTTTTTATTAATTTGTGATAATACTTAAAAACAATCTGCTATTTTTTTAACTCTATCAGCATTGAGCTTAATCAAGAGCCCGCATATCATCGCTTTGTACGCACACCATACTCCTGCATCTCCGACAAGCCCATTATAATTATCCGTGAACAAGGTATCTGTATTCTGAACAAACTATTCTAAATTATCACAATCTCTCAGCAAAAAAAATAAATAAAAAAAAATTCTCCAATAAATTCTGAAAGATAAGTTTTTCCCATTCAGCACCATTATGATCTGACCACACCGTTTCTTTTATACATTTTTTTTTTATTATTATTATGTTTATAAGGGCTAAATTTCCAAAAATTAGGTCAATTCTAGAATAAGAGCAGAAGGAGCTTGAAAAGTAGGTAGTCTTTTTCTCCCAGGTGGTATACATGCCATGTATCTCTCAGGATTATCCTAGTTATGTATTCACGAAAAGCTATTTTTATCTATTGTAATTGGCATTCCTCTTTTTTATTAAAATGACGAACACCGTACCAGTTCCAATTTATCTGATATAAATTTTAGTATCTCATCTTTTCTTCAGTGCGTTTTCTTGCAGAAAAGCCACATTTATTTTTTCCTATTTTAAAGTTTTTTTTTTAAATGCAATAGACCTTTTGAGTGTTAAGACCTTGAATGTTTATTGTGAGAAATTAAAAACCCCTGGGAAGTATCTATTTCCAGATCCGATGCCACATAACATAAACAAAACATAACAAACCCCCCAATAAGGATATATTAAACCCAATCATAGACCCCAGTTCCATCATCTGGTTCGTGTCTAACCCAAGTTTAAACATAGTCCTCCCAGTTCCATCATCTGGTTCGTGTCTAACCCAAGTTTAAACATAGTCCTCCCAGTTCCATCATCTGGTTCGTGTCTAACCCAAGTTTAAACATAGTCCTCTATAAAGAGATTGAAAGGGGAAGCTGTGTTAATATAAATTAGTAGAATAAATATAAAAATAATGCTAAGGAGAGAAGAAGAGGAAAAAATAATTATCAACACCTAAACAATATATAAAATCTATGTAACAAATCATAAATTTGTAAACTAGAAAAATGGTCAGAATTGTGGCAACTGACATTTAATGTGGATAAGTGCAAGATAATGCATCTTGGATGTAAAAACCCAAGGGCAGAGTACAGAATATTTGATAGAGTCCTAACCTCAACATATGAGGAAAGGGATTTAGGGGTGATTATTTCTGATGACTTAAAGGTAGGCAGACAATGTAATAGAGCAGCAGGAAATGCTAGCAGAATGCTTAGTTGTATAGGGAGAGGTATTAGCAGTAGAAAGAGGGAAGTGCTCATGCCATTGTACAGAACACTAGTGAGACCTCACTTGGAGTATTGTACGCAGTACTGGAGACCGTATCTTCAGAAGGATATTGATACCTTAGAGAGGGTTCAGAGAAGGGCTACTAAACTGGTTCATGGATTGCGGGATAAAACTTACCAGGAAAGGTTAAAAGGATCTTAACATGTATAGCTTGGAGGAAAGACGAGACAGGGGGGATATGATAGAAACATTTAAATATATAAAGGGAATCAACACAGTAAAGGAGGAGACTATATTTAAAAGAAGAAAAACTACCACAACAAGAGGACATACAGTATATACTCGAGTATAAGTCTAGTTTTTCAGCACATTTTTTGTGCTTAAAAACCCCCACTCGACTTATACTCGAGTCACTGTCTGTATTATGGCAACTTAGAGAGCAGCGGCCGTCAGAGCCATGGCAACGATCCGCGCGGCAACCAGACCGCGAGACTTACAGTGGAGCTGACCGGAACGGAGGAGAAGGGAGCTGACAGGAGCTGCAGGAAAGGTAAGTAAATGCTTCCTGCCGGCCCCTCCACTTCACAGCCAATGCCACTGGACCACCAGGGATTAAGATAGCCCCCCTCCCTGACCGGTTAACAAGCAGGGAGGGGGGACAAAAAAAATTTAAATAATATTAAAATAAAAAAAATTAAAATAAAAATGCCCTCCCCCCACCCAGTTCACACACACTACACAAACACACACTCTGCATTATATACACAGAATCTGTGTATATAATGCAGAGTGTGTGTTTGTATGAGTGTGTGTATATATAATGCAGAGTGTGTGTTTGTATGAGTGTGTGTGTATATAATTATAAAAATCACAGAATTTCATAGCCCCAAGTTTTACCCTCGACTTATCCACGAGGCATAGCATATTTCACAATTGTTGGTCACAAAACTGCACTCGACTTATACATGAGATCGACTTATACACGAGTATATACGGTAGTCTTAAATTAGAGGGACAAAGGTTTAAAAATAATATCAGGAAGTATTACTTTACTGAGAGGGTAGTGGATGCATGGAATAGCCTTCCAGCTGAAGTGGTAGAGGTTAACACAGTAAAGGAGTTTAAGCATGCGTGAGATAGGCATAAGGCTATCCTAACTATAAGATAAGACTGGGGACTAATGAAAGCATTTAGAAAATTGGGCAGACTAGATGGGCCGAATGGTTCTTATCTGCCGTCACATTCTATGTTTCTATGTTTCTATAAACATCAACCTTAAAAATCCTCATGGTAATGTTATCCCCCACATTTTACTGTGTATAATAAGCTTGAAGCAAAAATCTGTGTAAATAATAACACTCCGATACAATTATACATAGACTATGTTCAAACCAAATGTAAAGACTGTCCTAGTAACCCCAAAATTTGAAAAAACAAAAAACACCTTGTAACGGATCACCTGGCACCCCGAATGGGTACCTCCGTTAAAGGATGCTCCTAGCGCTTCCTGAGGACTCCAAGCACTGCAGCAGACACCACAACCACCGAACCGGAGAAGCATATGAATCCTCTCAAGCATATGAATGCTGTAGACAGTTGAATAGGAACCATACGAATAGGTTTACTCTCCTAGCAGTCAAACTGGAACAGCATACAATAAATCCTTCCCCAATAATGAGACGACACTTCACTTTGAGGGTTAAGCAGGAACTCCCTGTACTGTCACATACAGTCTCTTTTATTCCCAATCCACAAACATAGTACAGCCCACAGGGCGTTATAAAACAACCAATCAATCCGTACAATACACCCAGACACTCCCACACAAAATCCTCCCCTCTGCAGGTGATATGATTACTGAACACAATGGGTAATCCCATTATCACCGGCAGAGGAATACAGTTTTTACCCAACATTTATAACTTCTAAAATATACATGTCACAAACATAAAACATACATTTTCATAATCAATCCATTCAGGGGAACAACATATTAAAAAATGGCACGAATCAGACCAGGGGTTCAAAAGTTAAGGGAAAGTCCTTTGTGACTAAATGAAGCATGGCTTTCTGGCCCAAACCAGTTTCAGAGTCTTCTATCCTGGAGAGTAATTCAATTATCTCCCAGGATAGACACAAAACTCCATTAAGCACATGGTTGCAAAAAGACACAAAACACTTTAAAATACATAAAGTCACATTTACACATAACACACAGACATTTCACATATCCCCAGATAGCTGGGATCTGAGTGCACATTATTAGATGAATGGCACTCAGATCACACAAATAAGCCTTTCTGCAGGGGAAATAAACGGTTTAACCTGCAGGGCCATAGTCCAAAGGGAGCAGGCGAGCAACCAGGCTTCTCCAGTTCACAGTGGCGAGGTTGGTTTCGCCACACTTCTCCCCTTTACCAACTAGACTAACAGGGTATCTGACCTCCTGCCGGTCAGTGCCCTGGTTAGTCCAGCAACCCACCCACAAAACAGAAACAGCAGTACAGCCCACCCACAATAGCTGGTTACTACACCTGGGTAGAGGAGAACTTTGTCCATGTCCAGGTGCCTCACCACGACTGTGTGGGCAACTGTTAAGCTGCCTTGGTGGGTTGCTGAGTGGGCAGAGACCAGCGGTACTCTGCCCTGATGCCAGTGCTACCACGGAAGTAGCCTGGTGGGAGCCTGGTTGTGGGAGGGAGGGACCGACTGTCTCCCCTCTGGATACACCGCTCTGTGGCTGGGGAACAGGACCGACTGTCCCTACCCCTTGTGCTGTAAGTGCAGAGACTACAGTCCCATCTGCACTGTTGGGGGGTGTAACATCTCCCCTTGCTGGGTTAGGCTGCCGCTGGAGAGAGGGTGTAACAAGCTCCTCTCTCTGAACTGTAAACTGCGGCTGGGGAGAGGGGGTATCAGGCTCCTCTCCCTGACACTCTCTCTGCTGGTGGAGAGGGGGACCAGCTGTCTCCCCTTTCATTATTTTGTCCTGTGGTTGGGGTGCAAGACCCAGGACACTCTGCCGCTGGGGAGGAAGGACGGCACCTTCAGCTCCCTGGGGTACACACTGCCGTTGGGGAGGAAGGACTGCACCTTCAGCTCCCTGGGGTACACACTGCCGCTGGGGAGGATGGACTGCACCTTCAGCTCCCTGGGGTACACACTGCCGCTGGGGAGGAAGGACGGCACCTTCAGCTCCCTGGGGTACACACTGCCGCTGGGGAGGAAGGACGACACCTTTGGCTCCCTGGGATACACACTGCCGCTGGGGAGAGGGGATAACAAGAGGGGATAACAAGCTCCTTCAGCTCCCTGGGATACATACTGCCACTGGGGATCTGGGCTGACTGCCAAGCAACCCTGTAGGGCCTGTAGAGAGACCTCGTTCCCATCCCCACCTGCCAGCTGGGTGTCTTCCCAGGACAAGTCAATAAGGTCTTCCATCTCTGGGGCTGGTTGGGACATATGTGGTACAGTACCAAGGTCTCCTGATAACAGGCTTGGTTGCTGGGGAGGAGGAACTAAACTCAATGCTTCCGGTGGTATACAGTCAATAAGCCCCATCATGTCAGAGACAGGCGGCGTTATACGTTGGAATAGGCAAACATAATCCTGTTCTAGTTCCCCCTCTCGGTTGGCAAGAAAAGATAGATCTGGCTGAATGGCATCGATCTCTGTAAGGTCCCAGTTGTCTGCCCGCTCAGCTCGGATGGACCAGAAGCGAGCAATGTCGGTGTCTCCGAACCAGAGACTAGTTTCAATAGTATCCCACAACAAACCAGGGCCGTCGTAGTCTTCCCCTCAATACACTTGTACTCAATCAGCCATGGGTAGAGGTGGTAAACATGCCACCGCAGGGCCCGATAGGAATCATCCAGCCACACCTCAGTTTCAACTAGCGTCTCCAGTTCGCTTACCCATTCCTCTGAGGGCTGGTTTCCCAATAACGGCATCCGCAGCTCTAGTTGTTCTGCTTGGCGCTGGTTAGTGGTCAGGATTTCCTCGCACCGGAAGGGTCAAATTTCGTCGATGTCCTCCTTCCAGAGATCGGTACAAAGTGCCACCCTCCACTCTGTCTCTCTTTCCTCTGGGATAGGATACTCCATACTGCGCATCACATCCTGTAGTGGCTGCTGGAGCCTGGCGTCAAAGTGAGATACTGCACGGCCTTGCATCTCTGAAGTAGTGCTGGTTTTCCCAAATCTTTACATAGACAGGGACGTTGTATGAACACTAGCATCGCCTTCAATTTGTAAATCCACGAACTGTGTGTCTCTGAGCTGCTTTACCTCGCACTAGGACGCCATCCCACCGGCTTGCCACCAATGTAACGGATCGCCTGGCACCCCGACTGGGTACCTCCGTTGAAGGATGCTCCTAGCGCTTCCTGAGGACTCCAAGCACTGCAGCAGACACCACAACCACCGAACCGGAGAAGCATATGAATCCTCTCAAGCATATGAATGCTGTAGACAGTTGAATAGGAACCATACGAATAGGTTTACTCTCCTAGCAGTCAAACTGGAACAGCATACAATAAATCCTTCCCCCAATAATGAGACGACACTTCACTTTGAGGGTTAAAACAGGAACTCTGGTGCTGGCACACCCAGCCTGGTTTTTATTACAGTCTTGCAAATACAGGACCGCCCACAGGGAGGTATAAAACAACCAATCACATCACAGTTACATCCCACATATTCCCTCCCCTTATCCTGAGAGGAAACTCAATTATACATACAGTTAAAACATACTTTCTACCCAACTTTCATAACTCCAAAACCATACATCACATTCACATAAAATTACATATTCACAATCAATCCATTCAGGGGAACAACATATTCAAAAATGGCACAAATCAGACAAGGGGTTCAAAAGTTAGTAAAAAGTCCTTTGTGACTAAATGAAGCATGGCTTTCTGGCCCAAACCAGTTTCAGAGTCTTCTATCCTGGAGAGTAATTCAATTATCTCCCAGGATAGACACAAGACTCCATTAAGCACATGGTTGCAAAAAGACACAAAACACTTTAAAATACATAAAGTCACATTTACACATAACACACAGACATTTCACATATCCCCAGATAGCTGGGATCTGAGTGCACATTATTAGATGAATGGCACTCAGATCACACAAATAAGCCTTTCTGCAGGGGAAATAAACGGTTTAACCTGCAGGGCCATAGTCCAAAGGGAGCAGGCGAGCAACCAGGCTTCTCCAGTTCACAGTGGCGAGGTTGGTTTCGCCACATATATCATGCCAGTTTAACGAACCCATATTTCTCCAATTTCTGGCCATAACTATTTTTATTGCCATAAAGGAATGGATGATAAAAATTTTTGTTTTATATTAACTTTTGGCAAGTCTAAATGGAACAGGAACATTTGAGCCGTAATAACAGTTTGGACCTTCAAAATGGAATCCACCAGATCCGATAAAGTTATTTTCATAGATTTCAACTCCTCACAGTCCCACCAGATGTGGGAGAATGAACCTAACTCCCTACCACATCTCCAACAATCTGGTAGAAGTGTGGGTTGAAATCTATGGAGGCGAGTAGGCACCAAGTACCAACGATATACCAGTTTAAAGTACACTTCCTGTATATTCACCCCATGTATATATCTTTTTACTGATTGTAGGCCCAAAATCCAATCTTCAACCGAGGATGAAAAGTGGAGTTCCTGCTCCCATTTATTCATTGCCACCGCTTTATCTATTTGCCTTTGGCTTCTTGTAAATTGATTAAATCTGGATGCGATTTTTTTTTTAAAATGAGATGCTACAAACTGGTCAAATGGAGAACTTTCCAAAAAAACGTTTCCCATAATAAAAGATTTTATTCTTAAGTAATTAAATATTTCCTTCGAAGGGAGATTATAATTGAACTGTAACGTTGCAAATGGCAATATTTTATTATCATTTAGAAGTTCCGCTATTTTTGCAATTCCACACTTTTCCCATTCTTGAATATTTATATTTTTATATAAAGTTTTAAACATATTAATGCGGCGTTTCTTGATATATGTTTAGTTCCATATTTTTTCTTTAGGTATTTTACAGTATAGATCATTGTGTTATTCATCGGGTTACTAGGCCTTATATTTTTTACAAATTCACTGTCACACCACCAGAGAAATAAAGGTTCAATATTACAGAGATCCGATTTTTCAATATCTAACCAAACTGGTCTTGAAATTGCAAAGTTGTCACATTTAATTAGATGTGCTACCATATTGTTCATATATAGTTTCTGTATATCTGGGAAAGAAATTCCCCCTTCCTTCCAATCTCTCTGTAAAATTTCCAGTGATATTCTAGGTCTCCTGTCTTGCCATATATAATCCGAAACCTGTTTTTGAAAACCGCGTATCGTCTGGAATGAAAAATCAACAATTTCTTCTTAAAGAAGCCTCGGCGGCCCAAGAAAAAATCCAATTTTGGAACTTACAGTAGTTATCTCCTTGAGTTGACCAAATTAACGACCACCTACCTGAAACAAGACACTGACTACTTACTAAGTCGACCAAATTAATGACCACCTTTTTGGAATAAGACAATGACTAATTACTACCACTATAAAAAAAAATTTTTTTTTCTTCTCTCTCCTTTTTATATAATATTTAATTGTGAAGACAGACTAGATCAGTGAATGCCCAAGCCCAATGGGCAGAGTTATGTCTAAAGTTAAGAATGTTCATTTATGGATAAGGGCAACTGGTAACATTTGTAATTCAAAAAAAATAAAAAATCTATTCTGTTTTCATATAAGGGGTTTGACACAAGTTATGGTCTAAGGTAATGTTAACCTGGTATAATGTTGGGAGTTATATAATTATGCCATAATATATAGTTATTACATACTATCTTCTGTTAAGATGCCTTTCCTCCCTCACTCTCCTCTGTTTTGATATAATTATCTATATAGGAGATTGGAAATTCTTTATGCTATATCTCTGATGGGTAATTGAAGGTGACATATTGGATAAATATAAGAATGGTATAAAGCACATATGTAATTTATAAAGGTTTTTTTTGTTTTTTTTTCACATATTTTGTATTAACACTGTTTGGATTACAATTGGTAAGGCGAGATATTATTAGTACACTTCTCCAATTATGGAGTTTGACAGTAAGGAATTTTAGAGATTCTACATTCGTATTTTGTAGCAACATAAGCTTTGGTCACAATAATTACGATTCGATATTATTCAGCACCAATAAGAATGGAAGAAAGTTATTTATACACGTGTGGTAGTACAATTTCATAGTATGGGTCTATTCACTTATGATATAACTGTGGTTATTTGTGGGTTTTAAAGGGGTAAAGAAGGTGAAGCGATTTGGTAATAGTAAGATAATATATCAGAGGTAACGCCGATTTAGATCACAATAGATAGGGGGAGTCGGACCATGTAAATATATATCAAGGGAATATGTAGATAGAATGGCTAAGGGAGGGGAAAGGAGAGGGAGGACTTGTACTATCATATTTAAGAGCTGGAGAGATATTTCGAACAGAACTAGAATAGCAATTTATTGTAATATGGTTTTTTAAACCAACGCGATCCTATATCCTAGACAAACTTACTGATCTATTGAAGGCTATAGTATTAAGTAAAGGTCGGATTTTTGGAATACTGCTTGGTCTCTGATGAGGTCTAGAGAATTTTTCTTTTTTTTTTTTCTCATTAGAGTTTTTATTTCTGCAATTATAGGTAGGTCCGTTCAGGTAGATATAAGTTCACAGGTCTCCTTATTTTGCTTCTTTCCTGGGATACGTTCCATATTTCATATTATATCTTGGAATTATAATGACCAAGGGAAGGGAGAGGAGAGGGAGATTAGTACTATTATAATGGATAGCTGCAAAATACATCAAGTAGTGTCAGATTAGTAATTTATTGGGTTATGGCTCTAGGGGCTAGTGCGGTCATATATTCTAGTCAAAGTTGACAGCACTGTGGATTGCCATTTGACCGATTTTGGGCTAGATACTTGGAATACGTTTGGTTTCTGAAGAGTTTGGAGGCCTTCCTCCTCTCGCTAGGGTCTCTATTCCTGCAATTATAGGCAGGTCTTGTTCAGGGGGCTTCATATATATATATATGTATATATATATGTATACGTTTCCCCACTGGATTACCAAGAGGCGGTTTGTTCCCCCTCTTGAATTATTTTTTATGTTTTATGTACTTTATAATGTAAATGTGTATTCTTTTTTTGTTTCTGTTTTTTTCTTTTTTACTTTTCTGAGACTTGATTTGGGGTGTAATCAGGACAATAGGTGTTATGATGGCACTTAATGTGATATCATGGAATGTCCAGGGTTTGAATTCACCACAGAAAAGGGGAGCGGTCTATAAATTTCTAAATGGAAATGATATTGATATTGCTTTTATTCAGGAGACACACTGGATTAATCCCCCAGAGAGACTCTGGAAGTTTAAGAAATTCCCGTTGATATTTTCTTCCAATATGGAGGGGAATAAAAAAAAAAAGAGGCACTGCTATCATAATCTCTAGCAGAATTAATTTTGAAATGATACATCTAACTGGGGATCCAATGGGAAGATATGTGATACTCATCGCAAAAATTAATGGTATTATATATACTTTGGTTAATATTTATGCACCAAATTCGTGCCCAGGGGACTTTTTGGATAAAACTATGGAAAAGGTTGATGAATTAGCATGTGGTAACATCATAATTGGGGGAGACTTAAATTGTGTATTGGACCCAGCACAGGATAAAAGCCATAAAAATGTTAGAGATTATAAATCTGTAAATACCTATGTTTCTGATTTTTCTAAATTTCTAGATAGGAATTCTCTATTTGACTGTTGGAGGACTTTGAATCCTAGTGAGAGAGATTACACTTTTTTTTCACATGTTCAGACCTATTCTCGAATAGATATGTTTTTGGTGAAAGCTGGGTTTTTGAGTTCTATTACTAAATCCAATATTGGATCCATAGTTGTATCAGATCATGCACCAGTATTCATTAAGGTTAAGTTAAAAGGTGGTCTTAGACCAAGGACAAGGTGGAGACTTAACGAAAGCCTCTTGAAATCAGAGTGCAACATTGATTTTTTTGTCATCTGAAATTGAAAACTTTTTGATTACCAATGATAATGGGGACGTTTCTACGGTAACGGTATGGTGTACCCTTAAAAGCTATATAAGGGGACTATTGATTAAACTTGGCTCTGAATCTAAAAGGAAGAAGGGAGAATCTCTGCAAGAGTTAAGAATAAAATTGGCAAATGAGGAACGTCTAAATAAAAATATGGTGAATAAAGACTTAATTGAAGAAATAGCTAAATTAAGGGAAACTATCAAAGATAGAATTTATGATATGGTCAATAAAAATATACTATTCCTTAAACAAAGATGGTACCATAACAATAATAAAATAAATAAAGACCTTTCTAATAAAATTAAAAATAACCTCAAAGATAAATCTATAAAAAAAATTGTCTTAGGTGATAAACATTTAGTGTCACCAAATGATATTGTAAATGCATTTGTGGAATTTTACAAATCTTTATATAACCTAGAGGAGGTAGGGAAGAGTAGAGAAGAAATGGATAAATTTTTGAGTAATCTTAAATTACCAAAAATTAACCAAAGGAAGCTGGAAATGCTGAATGCCCCATTCCTATTATCAGAAGTAACAGAAGCAATAGATAAGTTAAAATTGAATAAGGCTCCAGGCCCAGATGGCTTTTCAACAATGTTCTATAAAACTTTTTCTAGACTCATTTCCCCTATCCTTTTAGAGATGTTTACGAAGGCGTCCGCGGATACCCCCTTCCCCAATGAGATGTTATTGGCTTCAATCATTCCTATACCCAAAGTAGGGAAAGACCCAACACTTATTACTAACTATAGACCTATAGCTCTCATTAATTTAGATATAAAGATATTCTCTCAAATATTGTCCAACCGATTTAAAGAGGTAATTGGAGAACTGATTGACGTTGATCAGTCTGGATTTGTGCGAGGGAGAGGTACTACAGATAATACACGTAGGATATTTAACTTAATACATAGAATAAATGAGCATAAATGGGGATCTGTTATTATGGCCCTCGATGCTGAGAAGGCCTTTGACAGAGTCAATTGGAGATTCCTGGACTCTGTCATGGGCCAATTTGGCTTAGAAGGTCAGTTTAGACCAGTTTAGACCTACAGCTAAAATAATTAACCCTTTTGTTGAGTCTGACCATTTTGAGGTCAAAAATGGTACTAGACAGGGTTGCCCTTTGGCTCCCCTGTTATATATTCTTACAATTGAACCTTTGGCCACCTTGATCAGACAGGATATTAATGTAAAGGGGGTAAAGTCTCCTAATGGGGAAATGTTTCCCTTTTCGCAGACGATGTCCTCCTTATCCTGACGGATGCGATGGTTTCAATTCCATCGGTATTTGATGCTATATCCATCTATAGTAGTTTCTCCAACTATAAGGTCAATATGAAAAAAAAAAAAATTTTAGCCTCTTTTTTACACGAGGCTCAGAAAGATCTTCTGACTGCACATTTCCAACTCTCATGGGCAAAATATACTATTGGCTATTTGGGGATTAGAATATCCTTTGATATAGAGAGGACGATACAAACAAACTATGATAAATTATTAAGAGATCTGCAACAACTGGTAGACAAATGGAGGAAGATTGAGTCCTCATGGATAGGAAGATTAAATATGATCAAGGCATTTCTGATACCTAAATTTATATACTATCTTAGGGCGATTCCTTATAGACTGGGGAAAGGTATTCTTAACCGTTTTCAAACTCTGATTTCCAAATGTATTTGGGCAAATAAACCACCTAGGATAGCTTTTGACACTCTTCGAAGGAGCTATCAGAAGGGTGGTATAGCATTTCCAGATGTCGATAAAATCCATGAAGCATGTATGGCGACTCATCTTTTACAGTGGCTAGACAAGGAACAGGGATATAAATCATGGCTTACCCTAGAACAGGAGGATAGCCCTAGATATAAATTGTTCATTCTTTTTTGGTTGGGTATGTTAAATTTGGGTGAACTGGATACCAAGTATTTTTCAAACTGTATATTGATAGATTTGATCAATACCTCCAAAATCCTAAATAAAAAATTGAAGCTAGAAGATAAATTATTATATAGGGTTCCATTAGTGGTCCTACAACACATAATGGATAATATAAATGTTCAATCTTGGACACACTTAGGCCTAGTGAAGATCTCGGATTTATGGGATGGATTTAAACCCATCCCATTTATACAATTGCAAGAAAAGTATAACCTTTCCCCTAGAGATCTTTTTCAATATTTAAGGATTAAGAATTTTTTACTCGGACTATACTTAAGGACCACAACGTTAATCCCCTTATTGTATTATATAAAAAGAAGGGAGGGATTTCTAGATTTATTAAATTGCTAGAATCAATGGAACAAGACTCTCATGCTACCTCCTTTGTTAAATGGGAACAAGATATTGGGGAATCCTTTCCACTTCTGGAATGGACCAAAGCTACACTCCTAGTTAAGCGCTGTATACATAGCGTCTCTCTCTATGAAACACATTTAAAGATAATATATAGGTGGTATATGGTACCGGCTAGACTATATAAAATATCATCTGTACATTCTAAGAATTGTTGGAGATGTGGAAATGATATTTATCATATATGGTGGGAATGTCAGGGTCTTGATAATATAAAAATTCAAATGCTTGGCCTTATTAATTCTATTTTTAAGAAGATAAAAGAAATTAGCCCTCAACTTTTTCTCTTTAACATTGGTTTCCCTTCGCAAGATAAATATCAAAAATATCTTTTGACCCATATATTTTTTGCCATTAAAATATGTATAGCTAGGGCTTGGAAATCTTCTATCCCATTAATATGGCACAATATTATGGAGCAAATAGATTATCAGTACAGGATGGAATCAAACCCCATTTTTGGCACTAGAGATGTGGCCAAACTATGGTTACCCTGGACAAATAGACAGAATTTATGGTAACAGATTGTGGTTCCCCCCATATTGAGTCTCAGAGAATGTAATTTATTTGTATTATAATTTTTTATTTTTTTTATTATTCTATTTATTTATCTATTTGTATGTTTATCAATGTGACAGCTATACCATGGAAATTTTTGGTGTTAATTCCTTTGGATAGCGATTGGCAGTGGACAAATGTAGCGTGATTGAAATATACATCATGTGTACGATGGTTTTCAATGGAAACACTGTAATTTATGTGGAAACATTCGGTGTTTAATTTTACACAGTGCCTATATTACAATATATTGCCAGCTTATCTATGCTTTTAGCAGTTACATTGATGTTTTTTTTTTTTCTTTTCTGTTTGCTTGTCTAATTCTTGTTGTGTTTTTTAACATTTATCTCTGTGCTGGAGGATTGCCTTTGGGGTACCTCACATGCAAATGTTAAAAATATAAAAAAAAAAAAACATTTTGTACAGCTTTTATGCCCTTTTCATGGTCAATCACAGTGTATAAAGATGTTACGTCCACTGTCACCCAGAGGTATTCATCTTTCCAATCCAAATTTTCATTTTTCACGATTAAAGAAAATAGCAAGTTACTGAATAAAAATGTAGAAAAATTGGAAGAGAAGATCAAAGGAGAATAAATTAAGTAGAGATAAGGATGATTATAAGAAAGGTATGCAAAGGGAATGGAGGAAAAAGAAATTTAGAGGTGATGAAATAGGAAAATAAGGGAAAATAGGCCCAACAAATTTAATGATGGGACTAGAACTAGGTATGAAAAGAACAATACCCCCAAAGGACCCAGAATTAAAATAAGCAATAATAGGGGAGAGAGTAGGGGACTCAATATTATAAGAAATGGTAATGATGAAGAGACGAGCAGGGTAGTAAGACGAAAACAGACTCAGAAAAATACATCAAATAGGGATAAGGGATAAGCCCGATCAACAGAAAGTTTTTTTAGGGAGTCGTCCAAGGGACACTTATCAACGAGGCCAGAATGTTTGGTTTCACAGGAACAGGTTTTCCCATTTGCAGACCACTCAAACACCCCCCCAAGAAAAGGAAGCTCTTGGGAGCAACCGGAGGTTTAGGGGAAGTAGAGGAAGGGGAAATGTCAGATTAAACTAAACAAGGGACATTGGAGGCATTTTTAATTTATCAAAGGAGGTTTTTACTATGGAACAATTACAGATTTTACATAAAGGACTAAAATTTGCCCCACAAACAGATCCCAATATGTTTGAATTATTCATAGATACTCAGACGTTTTTAAGAAAGTTAACGATAAAAAGGTTTTTTGAAAAGAAAAAGGAGGTGGATTTCGAACGGAGTGACAATCAAAGTGATTCCGTAACAATCACGGCACCACTAGAAGTGGAATCCATGACACCTGAGATAATTCATTCAGGTTTAAAAAATAAATCAAAGTTTTTTCCTACTTGGGAAAAGGTAGATCATATACCTGTTTTTAGTGAAATGATAATGAGCGAATTTGAAAAACTTTCCAAAAGCAGAGGTAAAGAGAATCTAACTAAAAAGGAGAAACAAGCTTTAAAGGATCTAAAAGACAATAAAGAGATAGTAATCAGACAAGCTGACAAAGGTGGGAGTATTGTGATTTTAAATAGAGACGATTACATGAAGGAGTCCCAGAGAATATTAGGGGACTCTAACACTTATAAGATTTTAAAAAGCAATCCTATATATCTGGATTGGCTTTTTATTGATTTTTCCTCCTGTATATTTTTTAATATATATTTTTTAATATATTCTTTAATATATTTCTTAACATATGTTATTTATGAGTATTTTTTATGAATATTTAGATGTTTTATGCCTCCACTGTTTAATACCATTTGTTCACAAGTATGTACCTCATTATGGTTCTCGAACCTTACAAATTTACATATTTGCTATTGTGCAACTACATATATGTATTATATTAGATTTTATGATTGATATACCCCTACTGTTGATATTTATATCCCTCAAGTCCGCTGATGTATGGTTAGACTGTTACTATTATGTATAGATAATCATGAATATATAGGCTTTATGTATACCTATATTGTGTATTTAAAGTATAAATGGACTTATTTTCATACAACATATAACATTCCTTCATTCATTTATATTCAACTATACTTTTTTAATATGTATTTTTAATATATATTTTTTATATATATTTTTAATATATTTTTTACTTATTTATTCATCTTTTTCTCACTTATTATTTTTTACTTATTTTTTATTTCTCATTTATATAATTCACCCCACCAGTCCTATTTATATTTACATCTAGGCTGATAGTAATTGATGTTAGGGGTTAGCTGGGAGTTAGGTAGGTCTGTACACACAGACCGCATCAAGTGTGAACGCTTTTGATGTAGGGCGTTCATAATGCGGATGTGTATAGGACCAATAAAGTTATTTTGCGTTCCAGCGTGGTCGCGCATGCACTGATCGGTCACGCATGCGTCATGATGTATGTCGACGCGCGTGACGAGACGTGTGCATGCGCGATCACGAAAGTGGCTGGACAGACCGATGGACTGGCAGATTTAAAAAGGAGAGAAGATTGGAAGAAAGAAGAAGCTCCTGAGGAAGTAGCACAGATGAAACGCGTTGAGCATAACCTGGGACCCTGCAATTTGGTATCAGCGGTTTCTTATTTACATGCACACTGGTTACAAATATTGCTTGTGCAGTTAAAAAGACAAAGTGGAAACACCTCCCAATACGTGGTAATATAGAAAATTTACAAATAACCTGAATTGTAGGTCGTAAATCATAAATGAAATCTGTATAAAAAATTAAAAAACTAGCATAGCGTAATACAGTATAAATAAGTGAGTGATATTTAATGCAAATAGGTGCACTCACAAACAAAAATGAACTCAGACTTCTCACCCTCCCAGGGGTAGTAGTATGATGAAACAGATCCTCCGTGGAATATATGCAAAATAAAAGAATCAAATATAGTGAAGTATGTAATAAAATTACAACATATCTTTATTGGTCTCACTTACAAGTGAAGAAATGTATCAGGCATATCTCCAAATAATGTGGAACTCCCAGGTGATGTAGAGGTAGATCCAATGGAGCAGATAAAATAAATGAATGCACTACATATAAAAATATAAAAAAAAACTGAAATAAATATATACTCCACCGTCTGTTTGTATATTGCTTGTGCAGTATTTGTGTTTGGCTGAGTGTTGTTCACCTATACTAGTGATTGACTTTATGCTCTCTCACTTTGTTTGCTTTGCACTCTAGCATTTGCATTTTTTGACTTAGCACAGTACCATGTCATATTGAGCTGCTATACTTATGGGTCCTTAGCCTATTGTGGCTTTTAAATATCTTTTATATATTGCACATATCTTGTGCTGAGATTGTTTATATGTTTATCAATAAAACTTTGCTGTTTTTACCTTATCACTTCATTCCTTTTTGAACCCACATTCATTGTATTACCAGTATAGTGACTGTGGCGCCCTGTACTTTCTAGTTTTTATATTTTGCAATTAGGGTTGGAGTGACCTTTACACAGAGGCTTGCCTGCACTTGGGTCTCACTACTTTTCACCCACCTCTGTATTCTTTAAATAGCTGCAACTAAGTGTTGTCAAGTGAGCAAGCGCATGTTTGTTATAAGAAAACGTATTGCTGCTTATCCACGTACCAATTAGTAAGCAGAAAAGACACTTGGACTTCTGATTTTGCTAATGTTTCACGAAATGCAGACCTAAAGAGCCTGAAGCAACAGAAAAGCGGTAAATATAGGATTAACAGCAATATGACTAAAGTTGTAGGATCTATAGTGCTTATAACAGACCTCTAAACCAACCATCCTGACTGAAGAAACCAACCTCAGTCAGGAAACAATTGAACATAAAAACACAGTAATTGATACCAATCAATATTTTGTACAAGGCCACAAGGTGGCAATATTAGCCAAGCTATCTGACTATCTGGCATACGAAAAGCTGAAACCAGCCTAAATGAGGGGAATAGCAGTGCTATAATTGAAAGTACCAAATGCAGCACGAAATAGGGAGATGCCCACGAAATTGCCCGCACTTTTGGTGACGGGTTATTCTACCGAACCGCTTGTTCGGCTACATGAAAGCCGGTATGCGGCAAGTATCAAAGGGGATCCTTTTACACACCGCGAACCTTGCGTGTTCGTGGAGGGTCTAAATGGAGTGTTAACTCGTTGCCAGGGACCGGAGGGTTCCCTAGTTAATGGTACAGACGGCGTGCTTGAGGCATATATACACACACACACACACACATATATTTATATATATATATATATATATATATATATACACACACGCACACATATATATATATATATATACATACACACACACACAATCATTCACAATAATAAGTGTGTATGTATATATATATATATTTGAAGGATTGGCCTGTAGTTGTGGGAGGGGCTTGGTTCACCTTTAAAAGGGCTGCCAATCCACTCCCACCTTACCGTTGCTGGTCTGGCGAGTCTGAAACGTTTTACTTCCGGTTCAGACCGCCATCTTGGATTTTCCTTACCTGTTCCCTCGTGGTCTCCTGGTCCGGTGCTTCCCTGGCTCTCCTTCCCGTTGCCGGCGTCCGCACAGCCCGCTCGTTACTTTTCCATCACAAAACCGTAAGTCAGGCCTGCCGTAAAGCAACCGCTGCAAATTTCCTTGCTTTACACGGTGGAGCCCCGTTCATTTCAAGCCAGCATTTGGTTCGTTTCCTTTTACGCATTATGCCATTCGCCTAAATTCCCTCTTCTAATCGCATGTTTCACTTGTTCTAACCTAACGAACGATATCATTCGGTTATATACATATAACATCAATCTGTTCGGTTTTCGAATGTCACTTATGATGTATCTATTCGTATGTTTCTACACTCTACCTAGTTCTTTCGGCAATTACACTAACTCACGAATAAGCACGAATTTAGCCGGTACTCCATGGGGATTTTGCCCCTACTGATTATAAACGTTATTACAGTCACTTTTATAAATTCTACTAAAGTAAATAGGAATGTTTAAACCTGGATGATGTGTCCTGATTTCCTGACTTTTCCCCACAGATTAATACCAGGGGTTCGTACTGGGAATTGTGAATTCTGACACTTGTATCAATTATATTTACTCATAGGTTGGTTGGAATTTAATTATGCTTTTAATTTTAAAGGCCAATGATACATATTAAAATTAGTTAAGTGTGTAATTTACTCTTTTAGGTTAAACTGCCTCCGAGAGGCCAACACCCCGCCACAACGTTCGGTGGCCTCATATGTTCCCCTCGGGCCCACACATAGGTAGCGCCTCTCAAGCCGCTTGGCATTTAGCAGGGACTCATCTGTCACTATCATGAAGTGTAATTGTTTCGCCGCTTGGTATTTAGCTAGCCTTACCAGTACCCACCCAATCAAACATTACAGAATGATTGATTAAAGCTACCTTATATTTTTAATTGTGTCAAATACTCCTGATATCCCTGAGGAACTCTCGCTACCTTGCATGCCCGCTAGGCCTGGTACCCCTGTTCCTGGAACAGACGTTGCTAGTCCTTCATCTCTCAGATCATGGACCATCCCATGTCTCACTGCAGAAGACGCTGCATCCCTTTCCCAGCTACTGCTAGGAAGGCGGAGTTGTTTAGACTTTTAAACACGGCCACTGACAACTCTGATGCAGGGGAAGGCCCTAGTGGCACACAATTGCCAACGTTTCATGCCATGATGACTTCTCTTATGTCATCCATCAGCACAATTAACGATAGGCTGGATAAATTGGAAACAAGTGGCGCTAAACAGACCGCTACAAACCCAATTGTTTCCAGTCACCCTCTTGCTGACATAACTGGTAATTCATTGGAATCAGTATCAATTATTGAAGCTATTAATCCTTCACACATGGTCCCATCTCACCTTAAAAAGGACATTCTCGAAGGCAAGGATGTCAACCTGGTGCCATTGCTTATAGCCTCCAAGGATGTCCTAGAGAATAGGACATTTGCATATGGGGATATATCAGTTGTACTAAGGGCAAGAGACCCAAGGCTGAACAAAAAATTGTCAATCCCTGAATTTGTACTGGGTTTTGGGATTTATAGGGATGTTTACTGCTCAGTATACCCGGGGAAAAGAGCAGAGCTGGATGCATACATGCACAAGATGGTAGACCTGGGGCACAAATACGGTGGTACCGCTTTTTACGATTACCACCGTTCCTTTTCTGCAAAGGTGGCTGCAGCTCTGGCTCAGTTCAATTTAAGCATTAATTGGAGCAAATTGGACACTGAGTTATTCTACAGGCATTTTGCAGGCCTCAGGCCTCCAGCTTGTGCAGTTTGCGCATCTACAGCACATCACACAAATTTCTGCCCAAACACAGCAGAAATCGAACAAAATCAATCCACCCCTAACTTTCCTAAATCTGCCAGGGGATTGAAAGACAAACTGGGTAGGGACATTGTATTCCTGGGTAAATCCCAGGTTTGCAATAACTTTAATGCTGGGAATTGTGGTTTCAGCTCTTGTAGGATGATGCATGTATGTTCCCACTGTTTCAGGGCCCATGCCAAAACTATGTGCCCGAATAAAGCGTTCCCCAAACCATATCACACGTGTGTGAACATCACAATATTGACCTCACTTTTATAACTACATCCTTCACGTCATTTCACTGACTATATTATTTCGGGAATGACTGAAGGGTTTCACACTGGGTTGGTCCATTTACCCTCCGGTACACTGGAATGCGACAACCTACAATCTACGTTAGACGATCCACAGTTGGTAAACACTCTTATCTCGACCGAGGTGAAACAGGGGTTTCTGTTGGGGCCATTCTTTTCCCCACCCTTCACATCTTGGAGAACCAATTCTATAGGGGTGGTCACAGGGAAGACCTCACTCAAACCCAGACTGATAATTGATTTATCTGCACCACACTCCTCCACTGTCCCCAGCCTTAACTCTCTAATACCTTCCGAAGAATTTTAACTACACTACGCCACTATCGACCATGCCATAGGGGCCATTCTTCAAGCTGGCACAGGAGCATGGCTGAGTAAAACCGACGTGGTAAATTACTACCCATGCATCCTTCCCTATGGCATCTACATGGCATTAAGTGGCAGGGGAGGTATTATTTCTTTGCCTGACTAACTTTTGGCTCCAAAAGCAGCCCACATATTTTTGACACGTTTGCAGAGGCTTTATGTTGGTTGTTACTAAATGTGTGCAAGTGCCCTTCAGTTATCCACTATCTGGACGATTTCCTCATGATTGAGAATAACACACTTCCACCCAGTAGTTTGAATCACTTGTTGGCTTTGTTTGAATCTCTCAATATTCCTGTCTCTCCTGACAAAACTTTGGGTCCAGATACCAACATGCAATTTTTGGGGATCCAACTAGACACGATACACATGCAGGCTAGTCTACCTCAGGACAAGATTGAGCGTACCCTGGCAAGTATTGAACATTACCTGCTACAAGGTCATTGCAATCGCAAAGAACTTCAATCACTGCTTGGATCACTCAATTTTGCCATGAGGATCATACCCCAAGGTAGATCTTTTATGTCCCACCTGCTATCCTTGTTTCCACTTTTCTCCTCAGACACTTCAGGTATCACATTAGATGTACACGCAACCTCAGATTTACGCATGTGGAGGGTTTTTCTCATCTCTTGGAACGGGCGAACCATGTTTATACCACCCCCCTCTGACACTTCACCTACACTGTGGACAGATGCCGCAGCTAACACAGGCTTTGCCGCCATCTGGGGTGATCAATGGCTTTGGGGTCCTTGGCCGAAGGAAGTCAAATCACTACCCAAATTCTCTGATAACTCGGCTTTATTCGAGTTGTACCCAATCGTCGCGGCAGCCATTGCTTGGGGACCATATTGGTCTGGCCACGTGGTCAGATGCTACTCAGATAACATGGCTACATGCCATATTGTCAATAAAGACCGATCGGCATAACTGGTCATTATGAGACTACTAAGGCGTCTCACATGGGTAGCGGCCACTTGTCAATTCTTTATAAGATGCATACACATTCCGGGGTACACAAACACCTCTGCTGATCACTTGTCTCGGTTTCGTTTCCAGGCTTTCCTCTCGACACTACCCACTACTTCCAGACAAGCGACACCTGCACCTCTATTCCAAGATTAGATTCATCTCCTTTTGAACCCATGACCAATAACACAATCAAAACAGCCCTATATCTCGCTTTTTACGGATTCCTACGGCCCAGTGAATTTACAACCACAACCATCACAGCACATGACTACCTTAGAACTAATGATTTACAAAAACATACCGACCATTACATTCTCTCTCTAAGTCAATCAAAAACCAGCACCGAAGGACACACTATTCAAATTCCTCTGTACCCTACTCACAAAATATGGTGCCCAGTAAAGTTTTGGAAACTTATTCACTTTCAGTCCAAAAACAACCCCAACAGCCTTTGTTTGAACTGCATGGACACACTCTGACCACAGCTAAATTCATGCTATACATACGACTACTGTTGACCAGGATCGGCCTAAACCCCAATCAATTTTCAGGTCACTCTTTCCGTATAGGAGCAACATCTTCAGCATCCACTAACCACATACCCGCTCATATTATTATGGCTATGGATCGATGGAAATCCTCCACCTACACACTCTACATACCCAATCCTGTTAAAGAATTAAGACAAGCTTTTTGTGACTTATCTCAATAAACAAAGTTGGTTTACGAATTATGTTTTCTGGCATTTTCTTTTGCCCACTTTTATTACAGGCCTACTGCTTTGTCGGTTCCGGCACACCACAACCGACTGGTGCTAACTTATGGATATTATGATTATATTATGCTAAGATTTCTATGTTCGGCCATATTGCCCCGACTACAAATATATATATATATATATATATATATATATTGGAAGGCATGGCTTGAAGTTGTGGGAGGGGCTATAGACCTATAAAAGGGACTCCCCCCTCTCCCTATTTACCTTTGTTGGTCAGACGAATAGACTGTTCAAGGTCAGCATTTGCATGAGATCCACTTCCAGGTCATACAAGACGCCATTTTGGTTTCACCTTTGCTCCATGAGGTCTCTTACTCCAAGCTGAGTCCAGGAATCCTGCAGCAGGGATTTCCGTTAATCCAGTGGCTTTCTCTCCGGTCAGCATCGCATTTGGTGTCTCAGGGACTCTCAAACCGTAAGTTGACCCACCTGTCGCACCAGGATTAGTTCCCACGGCGTTCAACACAGCACGGGTCCTCACTTTACAGTTTCCTTTCGTTTTGCACGGTTATTTCGTTACCTTATACTCACCTAGCTGTTTATGTAAAATCTGTTGGTTAAAATCTGTTTTGGTTAAAAATCTGTTGGGTTAAAACTACAAACGACATACAATTTTTCGCCTACACACTGACCCCTATCGGTCATTCCATGTAGTACAGGCTTCTCAGATATTATTGCATTTCATGTACAAACCACTGCATTTGGGCCTACACACTGACCCCTATCGGTCATTGGGGTACTACAGGTTTCTTAGACGTTTTTGCATTTCATGTACAAACCACTGCATTTTCACTGCATTTTCACCAAGACACTGACCCCTACCAGTCATTTGGTGGAACTACAGGCATCTCAGACACTATTGCATTTCATGTACAAACCACTGCATTTTCACCAAGACACTGACCCCTACCGGTCATTCTGTGTACTACAGGCATCTCAAACATTATTGCATTTCATGTACGAACCACTGCATTTGTGCCTACACACTGACCCCTATTGGTCATCGGTGTACTACAGGTTTCTTAGACGTTTTTGCATTTCATGTACAAACCACTGCATTTTCACTGCATTTTCACCAAGACACTGACCCCTACCAGTCATTTGGTGGAACTACAGGCATCTCAGACACTATTGCATTTCATGTACAAACCAACGAACCACTGCATTTGCGGCTACACACTGACCCCTACCGGTCATTCGGTGTACTACAGGCTTCCTAGACATTATTGCATTTCATGTACAAACCAACGAACCACTGCATTTTCATCTAGACACTGACCCCTACCGGTCATTCGGTGTACTACAGGCATCTCAGACATTATTGCACTTCATCTACAAACCAACGAACCACTGCATTTGTGCCTACACACTGACCCCTATCGGTCATTCGGTGTACTACAGGCTTCTCAGATATTATTGCATTTCATGTACAAACAAACGAACCACTGCATTTTCACCTAGACACTGACCCCTATCGGTCATTCGGTGTACTATAGGCTTCTTAGAATTTTTTGCATTTCATGTACAAACCACTGCATTTTCACTGCATTTTCACCAAGACACTGACCCCTACCAGTCATTTGGTGTAACTACAGGCATCTCAGACATTATTGCATTTCATGTACAAACCAACGAACCACTGCATTTGTGCCTACACACTGACCCCTACCGGTCTTTCGGTGTACTACAGGCTTCTCAGACATTATTGCATTTCATGTACAAACCAACGAACCACGGCATTTTCGCCTACATGCTGACCCTTACATCATCATTCAGTGTACTACAGGCTTCACAGACTTTATTTCACTTCATAAGCAAACAAACTAATTACAGCATTTTCGCTTTTATACTGACTCCTATCTGTCAAACGGTATACTACAGGCTTTTCAGACATATGGTTATTCCCCTCATAACATTCCCACTATAATTATAATTACACAATAACACTTCCTTATAAATCATGCTTACTATGATATAATCATTCCTGCATACCTGCCTTCATAGGCATTTAGTTACATTTACTGACAATACGCATACATTTACCCAAGAATGCACATACTATTTAAAGCAGTTTTCCAGAGTCTAATACGGAATATTTGCACGCTTAAAATATAAGTCCTTCCAATTATGTATTTTCACTTATTAGGTTATTCAGCTGCCAGTCATGGTTCACTACACTCATGTTTCGGGGTACAGTTGTGTTCCATATCACACATGATATAACACTCCCGACAAGTTAATTTCCTTCAAACAGGGGCATTACAAGCATACAATAAACATTGGGACAGAGCACTTTGCTCTATTAAACTTGCATAACACACATATGGATATACGCTTTTAAATGTCTATATTCAATTTCATACATTGTTTTACCCGTCTGGGATACAGGTATTAATAACCTTTACGACCAGTAAGGGTATCTAATCATACTACCAGGTACATACACCTGCTCATGTGGTATATACATAAATTTTCTGTTTCCCCCTGGGTATATCCTTAGCGTACTGGCAATTAGGGACTATAGGTTTCCAATAGATATTTTCCTTTCTTGGCATCTACGCCTGTCGTATAGTGGTCCTGCGAGGCCAACACCCCGCCTCAACGCTCGGAGGCAAACACCCATCGGGCCACTCGTGAGCTAGCCGCCTCGCATGGTATATAGAGAGGGCCTCACCTGTCACTCCCTTCCCTTTTTTTATAGTTACAGTTACCGAGAGGCCAACATCCTGCCACTACGTTTGGTGGCCACAAAAATCCCCTTGCGCCATTGCATAGATAGAGCCTCTCAAGCAACTAGCAGGGCCTCACCTGTCACCAAACAAAGGATTAATTGTTTCGCCTTGCGGCTTTAGCTAGCAAGCCAGTACTAGCACACTGTGGGTTCATATAATAATGGCTATCTTCATGATTTTTAGTATGTATCAAGCACGTGGTAAGGATTTCTCTCTACCTAACACTCCAGCTAGAGTCAACACACTTTCACTTGGAGATGTTGCTAGTCCCACAGGACAATTTTGTCCCAACACAGCGGACGATAACGTTTCAGGCTCCAGGCTCTAGCACCTCTGGTAGGACGCAGGGGCGTATTAGCCGCGAGGCAAACAAGGCATTTGCCTTGGGCGGCATTTTTCAGGGGGCGGCAAAAAACGCCGCCCCCCAAATGCCCAAGGCAAATGTCTTGTTAGCCTCGCGGCTAACAGACATTCTGGGCGCTGGGTGGCCGGCCGGCGAGGGAGCTCTTCCCCTGAGCGCTCTGCTCAGCTCCCTCGCGCGCCGCCAGCAGAGTGAGGCTGGGAGCCGGGTTGATGACGTCATATTCCAGCTCCCAGCCTCACTCTGCTGGCGGCGCGCGAGAGAGCTGAGCAGAGCGCTCAGGGGAAGAGCTCCCTCGCCGGCCGCCCGCCCGCCCGCCCAGCGCTGCAGCCACTGCCGCCACTGCCGCCCAGGGAGAGGAAGAACTCCCCCCAGCATTACCAAAGGTAAGGAGGCTGGGGGGGGGTTAAATAAAAAAAAAAAAAAAACACTAGTGAGTGTGTGGATGTCTGTTAGTGTGTATGTTAGTGTGTGTATGTATGTTAGTGTTAGTGTGTGTATGTTAGTGTTAGTGTGTGTGTGTTAGTGTGTGTATGTTAGTGTTAGTGTGTGTATGTTAGTGTGTGTGTGTGTGTGTGTTAGTGTGTGTATGTTAGTGTTAGTGTGTGTATGTTAGTGTTAGTGTGTGTATGTTAGTGTGTGTGTGTTAGTGTGTGTATGTTAGTGTGTGTGTGTGGATGTCTGTTAGTGTGTGTATGTTAGTGTGTCTGTTAGTGTGTGTCTGTTAGTGTGTGTATGTTAGTGTTTGTGTCTGTTAGTGTGTATGTTAGTGTGTGTATGTTAGTGTTAGTGTGTGTGTCTGTTAGTGTTAGTGTGTATGTTAATGTTAGTGTATGTATGTTAGTGTTAGTGTGTGTGTGTCTGTTAGTGTGGATGTCTGTTAGTGTGGATGTCTGTTAGTGTGGATGTCTGTTAGTGTGTGTGTTTGCCTGTGAGTGTGTGTGTGTGTTTGCCTGTGAGTGTGTGTGTCTGTTAGTGAGTGTGTGTCTGTTAGTGACTGTGTGTTTCTGTTAGTGACTGTGTGTTTCTGTTAGCTAGTGAATGCGTATCTGTCAGTGAATGTGTGTGTGTGTATTTAGAAGGCAGAGCAGGGGGGAAGGTTGGGTGGCGGTTGCGTGGGTGGGGGTGGCGCGGGGGGGTGCCTGAGTTTTGTCCTGCCTAGGGCAGCACAAAACCAGGATACACCACTGGTAGGACGTAGCGAACTACCAGAGACAAATTGGGTCGTCTCATTCTCTTTGGCAAATCCCAGATTTGCAACAATTTCCATGTTTGCACATGTAGTTTCAGTTGCAGATATGTTCCCAATATGTCAGGGCACATGCAAAAACCACGTGTCCCAATAAATGTACCCTGAACCTTACTTCTCGTCTGTAAACATTATGCATTTCCAGTACTTTCTAACTTATCACCCTTCCAGACATTTAGTTTATTTCCTAATCTCCGATTTTAAAGGCCTTCTGTTCAGGTATTGCCATATACTTTTGGGGGAATCTAGAATGCCCTAACTTGCAGTCATCACAGCAGCATCCAACAGCTGGCATTACACCCATGGCCCAAGAAATGGCAGAAAGATTTCTACCTGGGCCTCTCCGATCTACACCATTTACAGATTGTCACAGGGAATCTTCCCTCACACTGTAACTGATCATAGACTTATCTGCACCTCACGCCTCGGCTACTCCATAATCTCAACTCCCTCATACCCTCCGAGGAGTTTTCATTACAGTATGCCACCATTGTTCATACCATGACAACTATCACTCAAGCAGGGAGGGGAAGCCTGGTTAAGTAAAACTGATATCACAAACGCATTTCAGACTGCCACCATCCACCCTGCACTGGCACTTACAGGGCATTTATGGGCAGCAGTTATATATTTCTTCTCCCGCTTAACTTTCGGGTCAAGAGCAGCCCACAATCTTCAATATATTCGTTGAACTCTTTAATGGTTGTGGTTAAACATATCCAGATGCCCTACAGTCATACACTCCCGAGATGATTTCTTGTTGGTCAAAGGGAATGCCTTTCCCTCTAGAAGCTTCAAGGAAGCCATTAGTATGTCTGAACACTTGGGTGTCCCAGTATTCCCTAAGGTCACAGAAGACCCAGACACTGTCGTTACATTCCTGGGCATACAACTTGACTCGGCATCCATACCAACAAGTTACCACGCGAGAAATAGGAACAGTCGCAACAACACCAATTACCACCTCCTGCTTGGTACTTGCAACCACATGGAACTACAATCCCTACCAGGTTCCTTAAATTTTGCCATGCACATCGTACCGCAGGCCGCGCTTTCATCTCAGACCACTTTGCTTTTTCCTCCCTCCCGAATGATGATCAGGGGCTGTCCCTAGACAACCAAGCCATGGCAGACCTACACATATGGTGGACTTTCTTAACCACACGTAATGGTAAATTATTGTGGCAGCTGCCGTGACAGCCGCCATGGCAGGGGGCCATTTATGGTCAAGGTCATGGATTACATGAACCTTGCCAACATAGCCGAGCTCTGACTAAACTGGCCTTGTCCACCAGCACTCAACACGCTTGCTACAGGGTTTTCCACTTATACAATACCTTTCATGTCGGACCATCACTTAGACAGCTGGTTTGAGGTTTCACCAGGTATGTCCTTCGCCTCTTTTTTGCCACCTTAAGTTAATAATTCTCGCACAACACGGTTAAACTTTATCTCACAGGCATTCAACACTATACGTATTTCTCCATCCCAAACAACAAGGCTTCCTATCCTCCTACCCCATACATACCTTACTTAGAGACATGGCCAAGCGGACGTTCCCGCTAAAACTAAATACTGGCCATAGACATACAATGTTCAAACCATGACAGAACCACTCGATCATGCACTTCCGAGCCACGCACCAATGCAGTTATCAAAACTGCTACCTATCTAGCCTTTAACGGCTTTCTCAGGCCAAAACAATAACTCACGATCAGCGGCCAACATCATAAACAAGAGTGCCTGGTGACCTCTTATCTTCTAAAACACACAGACCATTATGTCCCGTCCCTTCCTAAAACTAAGATGAGTCAGAGGGGCGAGCCAGTGCATATCACCTACTACCTTACAAGCAATGCTGGGTGCCCGGTTAAGGTACTGATTACGTTCTTGGGCACGCCACCATACGCACCACTGAACCATTACTGTCGCTGTACGATACTGTCCTTACCACAGGTAAGTTCATGCACTATGTCCACCTACTCATTCATCGTGCTCGAACTAAACCCTAGCGACTACTCAGGGCACTCCTTTTGGATAGGAGCAGCTTACACAGCCCATAGCCAAGACATCCCCGCACACGTTAAGACACGGGGCCGCTGGGAATCATAGGCTTATGCGATGTACATACCACAGCCGATTCAGGAATTAGGACGCTTTCATTAAAATGTCTAACTGATGGTTAACAAATGCACTATGATCCTGTATAATGTTTTGCATTAATATGTCTCTTTTTGCCCACTTTTTACCGGCTTACAGCATACGTCGGTTTCGGCACACCTCAACCGATTATTCCTAAAGCTACATCTCTACAACCCATCTTATTCTATATCATATGAGAATGCCCCGAACACAAATTGGAAGGCATGGCCTGAAGTTGTGGGAGGGGCTATAGACCTATAAAAGGGACTGCCCCCTCTCCCTACTTACCTTTGTAGGTCAGACGAATAGCCCCACCCTCCACTCCCATTGTTCATATTTCCTCTATGTAAGCCCACTTTTTACCGGCTTACAGCATACGTCGGTTTCGGCACACCTCAACCGATTATTCCTAAAGCTACATCTCTACAACCCATCTTATTCTATATCATATGAGAATGCCCCGAACACAAATATATATATAATATATTGTAAAATGCTTTAATAATATATTATAGATATATAGGAAATAAGAGTGTGAGTGTGTGTGTGTGTGTGTATGTATATATACACACACACACACACTTTTATTTCCTATATATGTATATTATAATTAAATCATTTTATAATATATTATACATATATAATGCATATATATGATTAATTATAAGTGTTCAGGTAGGCCTGTAAAAAAGAGGGCCTACCAGTTTAAATGGGTTGATAAAGGGAGTAGTGGGTGAGCTGAACCAGACAGTCTCAGCCCAGAGGAAGGGGCAGCCTGTGCTCAGTTACCCCACGAGATATGGCCCAATGAGGGTGTTAAGGATAGGTATGTTGACAGCAACAAGTAGTATGATGGGGTAGTAGGCAACTCTAGTAAGAGATATAATGCAAATTAAATGACCAAATAAGGTGCCGAATTTGCCTGTGGCAGGTTGCCCACTGCAGGGCAGATGAACACAAGTTGTAAAGGCATAGTGATACCAGGAGTAGGAGATAAGAGTATAAAACCAGGAGGTTGCACGATTTGTATCCCGAATTACAGGGTGGCTGTGCGGGCTGTGTTGGGATTAATGCAGATGAAGGTAGGATGTGAATCGGAGAATGGTTGTGGAGTTTGTGTATGCAACTAAGACATGTTGGTGATGAGATGGTAGAGAACCCGATAGTTACTAATAATTATCTAGTTTATGAAATGATGAACAGAACCTGTATATAAATACTTATAAAACATCATATAATACATACCCGCTGAGCCAATTAAAACGAGATGTTGGATGCCGTACATAATACATAGGAAAAGACAGGCGATTTAAGACATACATTAAAAAGACCTACATGTGGAATTTTTAGGAGGATGATAAACACATGCATTTACAACTGGCATGGAAGATTAGGGTTGAAAGCAACAGGAAATGCTAGAATATCTCTAGTAATATTAGCATCAGATATAAAACTTCATTGCTTAAACTGAACATGACTGAATAATGTTCCTAATGCATGAAGACCGTACAAAGAAAGTCTGGGTGGTGTTAGAAAGTGAGGGAATGCAAAAGCAGTAGAAAAGAGAACAGCAGATTTAGCTAGCGGTTTTTAGATTATAGAAAAATTCTGAATTGTGCTGGCACTCAATCACATGTAGGTGCAGGTATTCGAGGTTAACCCCAATCCAACCTGAAAATATGTACAACAATTAAACATAAATACCTCACTCTATGCATAGAATATGCATGCTATGGAGAAATTCATAGATGGGTTTGTGAAAAAAATAATTTATTGTGTACTAACCCAGAGTAATACAAAAAGTTGCTAAAGGTGATGGTAACCTTATCCTGATTTAATATATCTTACACATAGAGAGAAATTCATAATATTTACAACTAATATTTACAACCACTGACCATCCCTTCATAATTTCATATATAATACACCAAGTACAAGTTCATGATATGTACAATGCTTTATATACAAATAATTACAGCCCTGATATCCCATACGTGTGGGGATAAAATATCCTAGGTGGATCCACCACCTACTGGAGTAATGCTAGGCCTTTAAGAAAATTTGAAACAAGAAATAATGAAAAATTTGAAAAAATAAAATAAAAAGAGAAAAAGGAAAAAATGCTATTAATAGCAAATAATGAAAAATGTGACAAAACAAAAGAAAAAGGGTAAAAAATAAGAAAAAAAAATAAGAAAATAAGGAAATATGAGAAAAAAATAGGCAAAAAATAAGAAAAAATATCTTATAAGGCAGTCCAATTTTGAGGATTAGTGCACAGAAAATTGCTTTATATGTGGGTGGATGTCACCAAAAATAGTGATGTCTTTGCAGGAATGGGCTGTAATAGTGTTGAGGGTTTTCCCAGGTTGTAGAAGGGATAAATCAATGAAGCAATCAGGAAGAGAGTCCTCCTGAATCTTTAAGTCGTGTCCTCATACACGGTGAGTCAGACCGATCCACAGCAAAACGATCCTGAACGGAATCAGCTGAGCAGCAACAGGTAAACCAGCTTGAGGCAGCTAAAAGGGCTGCGCGCTTGGGACATCCACGTCCCTTCGAAGGCCCCTGCAAATGACAGATGAGAAGGTTTCGTTTAAATATCCAGATTGGCGGCTATTGTGGACTGCTTCCGCCTCTCATACCACTTCCGCCTTGCAGTGGTGACGTCACTGCGTCACGTGTGACTGAACAAGCTTTATTGTCCATACCATACAGCGCAATAAACAATATATGTAAATACAAGTTAAAACGATATCCCATACAAGTATGTGGGAAACAATGTGACATTTATTATTATTATTATTATTATTATTATTATATTTATAGAGCGCCGCCAAATTCCACAGCGCTTTACAATGGGTGGATGAACAGACATGTAGTTGTAACCAGACAAGTTGGACACACAGGAACAGAGGGGTTGAGGGCCCTGCTCAATGAGCTTACATGCTAGAGGGAGTGGGGTAAAATGACACAAAAAGGTAAGGATAGTATTAGACTAGTGACAGTTGCAGAAGAGGAATCAGTCAGGAGCTATTAACAGTTTAATTGATACGCTTTTATGAAGAAGTGGGTTTTTAACGATTTTTTGAAGGAGTGGAGACTGGGTGAGCATCTAATGGAGGAGGGAAGCGAGTTCCACAGGAACGGTGCAGCCCTCGAGAAATCTTGAAGGCGAGCATCAGAGGTGGGAGTACGGACAGAAGATAGACGTAAGTCTTCAGCAGATCGTAAGGGCCTAGACGGGACATACTTGTGTATAAGGGAGGATAGATAGGTGGGAGCAGCATTATGTAGAGATTTGAAAGCAAGAACCAGAATTTTAAATTGAGCTCTATATTTTATAGGAAGCCAATGTAGGGACTGACAGAACGGTGAGGCATGGGAGGTGCGGGCGGACAGGAAGATGAGCCTCGCCGCCGCATTCATTATGGACTGTAACGGCGCTAGTTGGGAGCACGTAAGACAACTGAGAAGCGGATTACAGTAGTCAAGGCGAGAAAGGACAGTGGAATGGACCAACACCTTAGTCGCATCTGACGTTAAGTAGGGGCAGATGCGCGCAATGTTTTTGAGATGGAAATGACAGGATTTGGCGATAGATTGAACATGAGGCTTGAAGGAGAGGTCGGAGTCAAACAGAACACCTAGGCAGCGAGCCTGCGTGGTGGAGCTGATGGTAGCACCGTTGACTTGGAGGGAGACAGACACAGGAGTAACTTGGAGTTGACTTGGAGGGAGGAAAGACCAGAATTTCAGTTTTGGTCAAATTTAGTTTAAG
>OW240917.1:203190001-203215699 GCA_933207985.1 Pelobates cultripes | reverse complement strand
GATCCTGGGCCAAATGTCAGTTAGTCGGTCTTTAGTTTTCCGGATACCCAGATGTCCTGCTAGGGGAATGTCATGACTAAGCTTCAGTAACTCAGCCCAATATTTGTGGGGCACTACCAGCTGTTATTTAGCCACTTGTGCTACTCCGTTCCCTATTCCCCCTGTCACCCTGTACAACAACCCCTTCTCAAATCTCTCCTGCTCCTTCTCAAACCTCTCCTGTTCCTTGCGCTGCTCCGTTCCCTGTTCCCCCTTTCACCCTGTACAACAACCCCTTCTCAAGCATCTCAAACCTGGGCTGCCTGACTTCACAGTTCACTGCTTTCTGCCTGAGACTGCCACAGGGGAGAGCTGATGCACTCAGAGGAAAACAGGCAGTGTCCCCCCAAGTATGTTTTATATACCCTTCTAGTGTGGGGTCGGCTTTCTGTTCACCTTCAAAACCTTGCGGGTACTGTGGTACGCGGTGGGATTCTCAGCTAGGGTCTGGACATAAGGGTCTACCTGAGGGTTCTCTGAGTGCATCAGCTCTCCCTTGCGGGCCTGCAGTCTCTGGGTCATGGGTAAGGACTCCTCTCGGCGGGGAGCGGTAAACTGTGAAGTTAGGCAGCCCAGGTCGTTCCTAGTACAGTACTTCGGCAGGGAGATCACGCATAATGCCGACTTCCAGATGCTTGGCCATCAACCCCAAATGAGGTGTACTCGGGTGGTTAGGAGTCTGTGGATTGCGCCTCATGCCACCCTCACCCTCCCGTCTCTTGCCACCAATTTTAATGAACTCCTTGTATTTCGTATACTCCATTCATTTGTATATTCCCAAAATGCTAGAGGCTTAAGTAATTATAGCCCGTTCACATAGTATGCTGATTCTTACTCTCCCAAAATCCTAAGGTTGTGGGAAAAATCAATTCGCATACCAAACATAAGTCGAGATTTGATGAAGGGTACAACTGTAATGTTTTATTATGGCCAGATGGCCCACTTATATACACAGACTCCCACAGTGGGGTCTCAAGCAAAGACATGGTAAAACAAACCCAAAACATTCCCACAACATGCCCCAGAGAATATGTGTCTGGGAGATAATTTAGTGTACTTAAACTAATTATCTCCCAGGCACTAGAGTTACAAAGTCTAAAACATTAAATATTAAAAATACACATAACATATCTGAACCCCCACAGGCATTATATCTACGGATCTAAGCGCCCAATTTATCCAAATAGCACTCAGATCCCACAAACACAGCCAAATCGCCAACGGGGTAAACTTTTGACCGACCGCACACGTGGCGTCTGCCCAAATTAGTTCCAGAGAAATAATGGTAACGGTCGGTCACTTTCTGGAGTTCAGAAACTAATAAAATATTAAACCGAGCCTTCTATTACATACATGCAAACAAGAGCGGAAGACTACTGGCCCACATGATCAAGAACCGCCAAGCCAGAGCTCAGGTACACGAACTGAGGACAACCAAAGGCACCCTCACACAATTCCCGGAGGAAATAGCATTAGAATTCCGAAAATATTATCAAACTCTGTACAACATAGACCCCAAGACAACAGGCGAACGTCAAGAAGACAGAATACTAGCCACAACACAGTACCTCCAGAACTTCAGACCTGAAGCGCTTTCCTTAGAAGAGGCAAACGCGATAGAAACACCAATAACAACGGAAGAAATACAAACGGCGATCAAACAAGCAAAAAACGGGAAGGCCCCGGGCCCAGACGGCCTACCGGCGGGATATTACAAAAAATTTGGCGAATTACTAGCCCCATACCTGACAGGAGCGTTGAATCGACTGCAGCAGGGAGACAAGTTCCACCAGGAAACCCGAGCGGCAACGATAACAGTAATACCTAAACCTGGAAAAAACCCTGAAAACTGCGGGAATTATCGTCCGATATCCCTCATCAACACAGATGTGAAGTTATTCTCGAAAATTTTAGCGACTAGACTACAAAAATACATACCACGCCTGGTACACCCGGACCAAACAGGATTCATCCCAGGACGAGAGGCCAGAGACTGCACCCTCCGGGCGTTCGCCATCCAAAACCTAGCGCTCAAAGCAAAAACGAACCTCTTAATGCTCTCCACGGATGCTGAAAAAGCGTTTGATCGGGTGACGTGGAGTTTCATGATGGCGACCTTAGTCAAAATGGGACTAGGAAAAGACATGCTCGTCTGGATAGAGGCACTCTACTCCGCCCCAAGCGCCAGAATACGGATAAATGAAGCACTCACAGACAGACTCCAAATACACAACGGCACCAGACAAGGCTGCCCGCTGTCGCCACTCCTATTCGCCCTAACCCTGGAACCGTTCCTGGCCAAAGTACGACAAACAACGGAAATCCAAGGATTCAAACACAAAACCCAAGAACACAAGGTAGCTGCATACGCAGACGATATGCTCTTTTTTATAGCCAACCCACTACACACGCTCCCAGCCTTGATGGAAGAATTTGAGGCATACGGACGGATATCGGGACTAAAATTGAACTTGTCAAAATGCGAAATTTTAAACATAGCTTCGCCAACAGCCGTGCGGGAAGAAATCCGACGCAAATACCCTTTTCACTGGTGCACAGAGCAAATGCGCTACCTAGGAATCTGGATACCTAGTAACCCAAAGGAACTATATTGCAGGAATTATACTCCCCTCCTCCACACAATCCTGACTGACCTCAGGAACTGGAATTACGACTACATCTCCTGGCAGGGCCGCATAGCAGTAATTAAAATGAACATCCTGCCGCGGCTATTATACCACTTAAGCACCATTCCCTGGAACATACCACCAGATTTCTTCACAACACTTAAAACAGCGGTAATAAAATATGTATGGAAAGGAGAGAGAGCACGCCTACGCCATGACAAGCTATGCCTCCCAAAAATGTGGGGCGGGCTGGCTCTGCCGGACCTACGAAAATACTATTATGCAACTGTACTCCAACGAATCTGGGAATGGCACGCGGCGACAGCAACCAAACTATGGGTGGCCCTAGACAGGGAGAGTATGAATAAAGCCCTATACACGTATATATGGCAAGGCTCGACGGACGCTAAACAACACCTGAGTAATGATTCCCCCATTATACAGACGCTGAAAACTTGGACAAACCTAAGGAAGAAACAACACTTATCACCCCAACCAAGCCCTTTAATCCCACTGACACACAACAAAGCGATAGGAGGCGGACTGCAGACAACTGCGTGGCCCATAACTTCCGAGGGAAACTTCATCCCCCTGAAAGGAGCACTGAATAATGCAGGACTGAAAACTTTACGAGAATGGTCAACCACAGAACAACACACGATGATGCACAGATACCACTATGCACAACTAAGACACTTCTACCATAACCTACCCAAAAGAGAGGCAGTACACAGGGACACGACGTGGTTCGAACATCTCTGCACTACAGATGCAGATGTACAAGGCAAAGTATCCAGCATATACCAGCAACTGATCACAGAGGACCATCCAAGGAGGAACGCCTTCCAAAGACAATGGGAAGATCTCACCGACAGATCCTACTCGGAAGCCCAATGGGGACAAATACTCATCCTCCAACATAAAACCTCAATTAGCACTAGGTATCAAGAAGTGAACTACAAACTGATATCCCACTGGTACAGGACACCTGCACTACTGCATAGAATATTCCCGGGAGTCTCAGAGACGTGCTGGAGATGCGAAAACGAAACAGGCACCCTACGCCATCTTTGGTGGGATTGCGCCAAAATCAAACCATTCTGGACTGAAATAAAAAGGGAAATAGCGTCAATATTGGGGGACATACCCGACCTCATGATAGAAATGGCGCTTCTACACTACACCGAAAGCACAATAAGCCAATACAAAAAATCGATACTACGACATCTACTCAACGTGGCCAAGGCATTGATCCCAATGAGATGGAAACAAACTCAACCTCCCACCAAGACGGAATGGCTACAAAGAATAGAAGAAATTCACACCGCGGAGGCGAGATACGCAGACCTACAAGGAAGAAGCACTAAGCATGTCGAGCTCTGGTGACCGTGGTATACATACCTAGCACAAACCAGAACCTAGCAAACTCACATCGTGGCCCGCGGTACTTGGGGACCGCCCGCGCACCTCGGTGTCCACCTTAATCATTCGTCTCCCCTCCCTCCCCCCCCCTTCAGCTTCCCTCCCCCTCCTCTACCTTCTCGCTCATTCGCCCTAAGAGGACCCCACACACCACCCCCCACCCACCCCACCCCCCCCATGAAAAAGTTATTTGAGGCAACAGAAGCCGAGAGGAACAGAGACGGAATAGCGACAAAAAGGTCACAAGACAAAAGAGCGACGCAGATTATCCCAACCACACTAGCAATAATTATGACCAAGCGGAACGCAGAGAAACTAGAAGGAGCTACACACCTGGGAGGGACTAGCCCCCACAATAGACCAGTATAGATAACCAATAGAAAGCAGGAAGTCACGTGAACGAACGCGGACACATCAAGGCTATAAGACATGACCAAACCTAATACAGAGCAAGGAGAGTAACATGACAAATATTACACAGGACAAAGGACAGGCCCACGGACCAAACGGGACTTTACACAGACATAGATCACAGAAAAGGGATGGAAGGGCAGAAACAAGGCACACTCACCACTTCCCTCTGTGTACTCCACAGAAAGTCTCCATAACCCTCCCCCAATCAACCAAGCTAACTACAACTGCATGTGTAACCATTGTATAAATCTTGGGCACAAGTTAACACACACAAATGCAACCCTATACGCGTGTTAAAAAAGTAAATCAAGCTAACATACACGCAACTTTTACCCAACCCTCGCCACCCCCCCCTTTCCTTTTCTTCTGTACTAACTAATACGACAAGGGACCTGCGAGTCCACCCACAATCTGGGTTTGATACAATCCGCTTATCTAACACACATCTGCGCATTTTCTATGATTGATATTTGCACATGTTATGCAATTGTTACTGTATCTGTTACTGTGTTACATACGCCAATTGATACCTGCGTGTATCACTGTATCCCATTTCCTTTATTTGCAAACCAAATAAAAATCATATTTACAAAAAAAATAAAAATAAAAAAATAAAATATTGAATGGTTCCCCTGGCTCATAGGTAGCAATTGTTTGCCTAGTCGTGCAAACAATCTTACCGAACAGAGCTCTCCTGTGTTGTCGGGAAAAGAAGCAGGCGTTCATGTAAAATCACTGGTGTTCACGTTAGGTTAATGACTAAAGCCTTTACAATGTACATGTTTTTAAATGTGCTTTGTAGTTAAGCAAAAACACATTCTTGATCTTAACTATACCTTTATCAGTCTTCATCTGTAAACTAACCAAGATGAAAGGATGGTTAGAGAAAATTCAGGTTATTCAAGTCTTTTCTGGACATTTCTTTGAAGACCTCATGTATTCCTAGATTGCTAACATTCTCATGTGTTACTATAGATTTGTTACCAGTTATACCTGTAGTTGCCACTGTAATTTTCTGTGCATGTAGTTTGTACTATAGTCATTTCATGTTTCTGACCAATATTTCATGTAGGCAGTTATTAATATTTTGGGTGATAGAATTTGGTTGCTAAACTTTTTCAATAGTATATAACACGTGGCTACTTCCCTCTCCCCCTCTCTCACTCTCCATTTATCCTCCCCAGTTGTAAATACCTCCATATGACTTTTCTATCTCTTTCTCTGTTTCTTCAGGCCTCAATTCACACTCAACTCAGTGAAAGACTGCATTTTTTTTTTGTCCCCATTTCCCACCCACTCTCCCCCTAAATATATAGCATGATCCTCCAGCTGTTTGAGATTCTCACTCAATTACCTTTTCATTCCCTTTGTATTTTACCAATATCTGCTTCTCTGTTAACTCTTTCAGCCATCACCTCCAAACTTCCCCTGCTACCTCTTGTATCAAATCCCCATGGTATCCTTTAGATTGTAAGCTCACGGGCCATCTAGCCAAGCACTTTGTCTAAAAGAGGTCCAATGGCTAGATATCAGCTTACGGGCAGGGCTCTCTCTACCTCTTGTATTTGTCTGTGTATGTTGTACGTTTCTCCACTAATTGTACAGCACTGTGGAATCTGTTGGCGCTTTATAAATAGTGATGTAGCGAACCCGAAATTTTCAGTTTGCGAACGGCAAACGCGAACTTCCGCAAATGTTCACGAACCGGCGAACCGAGCAAACCGCTATAGACTTCAATGGGCAGGCGAATTTTAAAACACCTGGACTGTGGCATGCCGGAGGGTATCCATGGCACAACTCCCATGGAAAATTACACAGTTGATGCAGAGTCTGGTTTTAATCCATAAAGGGCAGAAATCACCTAACATTCCTAAATCTCAATGGATATGGATTGATACCTGACATATGACATATTGACACAGAGCAGAATAGGGACTGTTCCCCCTACATAGGGTCACTTGGCAGATATGGATTGACACCTGTCCTCAGAGACCATGATACACACTGACACAGAGCAGAATAGAGACTGTTCTCCTACATAGGGTCACTTGGCAGATATGGATTGACACCTGTCCTCAGGGACCATGATACACACTGATTCAGAGCAGAATAGAGACTGTTCCCCCTACATAGGGTCACTTGGCAGATATGGATTGACACCTGCCCTCAGAGACCATGATACACACTGACACAGAGCAGAATAGAGACTGTTCCCCTACATAGGGTCACTTGGCAGATATGGATTGACACCTGTCCTCAGAGACCATGATACACACTGACACAGAGCAGAATAGAGACTGTTCTCCTACATAGGGTCACTTGGCAGATATGGATTGACACCTGTCCTCAGAGACCATGATACACACTGACACAGAGCAGAATGGAGACTGTTCCCCCTACATAGGGTCACTTGGCAGATATGGATTGACACCTGTCCTGAGAGACCATGATACACACTGACACAAAGCAGAATAGAGGCTGTTTCCCCTACATAGGGTCACTTGGCAGATATGGATTGACACCTGTCCTCAGAGCCCCTGATACACACTGACACAGAGCAGAATAGGGACTGTTCCTCCTACATAGGGTCACTTGGCAGATATGGATTGACACCTGTCCTCAGAGACCATGATACACACTGACACAGAGCAGAATAGAGACTGTTCCCCCTACATAGGGTCACTTGGCAGATATGGATTGACACCTGTCCTAAGATCCATGATACACACTGACACAGAGCAGAATAGAGACTGTTCCCCCTACATAGGGTCACTTGGCAGATATGGATTGACACCTGTCCTCAGGGCCCTTGATACACACTGACACAGAGCAGAATAGGGACTGTTCCTCCTACATAGGGTCACTTGGCAGATATGGATTGACACCTGTCATCAGAGACCATGATACACACTGACACAGAGCAGAATAGAGACTGTTCCCCCTACATAGGGTCACTTGGCAGATATGGATTGACACCTGTCCTAAGGATCCCTGATACAGACTGACACAGAGCAGAATAGGGACTGTTCCCCTACATAGGGTCACTTGGCAGATATGGATTGACACCTGTCCTCAGAGACCATGATACACACTGACACAGAGCAGAATAGAGACTGTTCCCCCTACATAGGGTCACTTGGCAGATATGGATTGACACCTGTCCTCAGAGACCATGATACACACTGACACAGAGCAGAATAGAGACTGTTCCCCCTACATAGGGTCACTTGGCAGATATGGATTGACACTGTCCACAAGGACAAGCTGCAGGCTTCCTGGCAGGGCCCATACAAGGTGGTAGAGCAGGTTTGTGATACCACCTTTGTGATCGGTGCGGTCACAGGCATGGGATGCAAGCGCATGCTCCATGTGAACATGCTCAAGCCATACTACGAGCGCACGGAAGAGGTAACCACGATCTGTGCACCTGCCACTGAAGATTATGATAATTTGCCACTCCCAGATCTCCTAGACCAAGAGGGCCAGAACGGAGACCTGGGAGAAGTACAGTTAGGAGAACGGTTAGACCCCCAAGAGCGAACCCAGGTCCAAAGACTAATCCAGGACAGGGGGGCCACGTTTTCCAACCTACCTGGGTACAGTCCGTTAACCACTCACAAAGTTGAAACCCTAGACCAGACCCCCCTTCGCCAAACCGCCTATCGCATACCCGAAGCAGCTAAAGAAAATATGCGGAAAGAAATTGAGGAAATTATGCAGTTAGGGGTGATAGAACACTCTGACAGCCCCTGGGCCTCCCCGGTAGTACTAGTACCGAAACGGGACGGCACGACCCGTTTCTGTGTAGACTACAGGATGCTAAACGATAAAACAACCTCAAACGCCTACCCTATGCCCCGGATAGATGAGCTCCTAGACAAAATGGCCAGAGGCCAGTACCTCACCACAATAGATCTGTGCAAGGGGTACTGGCAAATTCCATTAGCCGAGGACGCCATCCACAAGTCGGCATTTGTCACCTCGTTTGGCCTGTATCAGTTTAAGGTCATGCCATTCGGGATGAAGAATGCCCCGGCTAACTTTCAGAGGATGGTAGATCGGCTACTGGATGGGTTTCAGGAGTATGCCTGCGCCTACTTGGATGATATAGCCATTTTTAGCTGCTCCTGGCCCGAACACCTGACCCACATAGGAGCCGTACTAGACCGGATTAGGGAGGCCGGACTGACCCTAAAGCCCAGTAAGTGCCATATAGGAACGCGTAAAAACCTCCCCAAGATAGTAGTATGGGCCCCAGAGTGTGAACAGGCCTTCCAACAGCTCAAGACGGCGCTCATTAAATCACCTGTACTTTCTGCTCCTGATCCAACTAAACGCTTTCTCGTCCATACAGACGCTTCTATGTTTGGATTGGGAGCAGTACTGAGCCAAGTCGGAGCAGATGGCGGCGAGCAACCCGGGGCTTATCTAAGCCGGAAACTTTTGCCCAGGGAAGTAGATACACTGCCATTGAAAAGGAGTGCCTGGCGGTGGTGTGGGCCCTCAAAAAGCTGCAACCTTACTTGTATGGACAACCGTTTACCTTACTCACAGATCACAACCCGTTGGTGTGGCTGAACAGGGTGTCAGGAGACAATGCCAGGCTGTTGCACTGGAGTTTGGCACTACAGCTTTTTGACTTTACAAGTCACTATCGCCCTGGGAAGCAAAATGGCAATGCTGACGGGTTATCCAGACAAACAGACCTTGAACAGTGATCTGTGAGTACTCCTCCAGACATCCCCAAGCCGATCCTGGCCTGCTTCAGGACACCAGATATGAGTGGCACTGTGAACTGGCAGAGTACACGCTGTAGGGCTGACACACCCGCTTTGAGACAACTAACTGCTATTCAATCTATAACAGTGAAAAAAGTTTTTTGGTTTTTAAATGCACGCTATTGTGACACCATATAAGAGTGTCACTGTGAACTGGCGGAGTACACGCTGTAGGGCTGACACACCCGCTTTGAGACAACTAACTGCTATTCAATCTATAACAGTAAAAAACGTTTTTTGTTTTTAAATGCAAGCTATTGTGACACCAGTGAGTGAGTGGTGGCACTGGGCAAGTGGGCACAGTATACGCTGCGAGCCTGACACACAGACGCTTGCAGACAACTAACTGCTATTCAATCTATTACAGTGAAAACATTTTTTTTTTTAAATGCAAGCTATTGTGACACCAGTGAGTGAGTATTGGCACTGGGCAAGTGGGCACAGTATACGCTGCAAGCCTGACACACAGACGCTTGGAGACAAGTAACTGCTATTCAATCTATAACAGTGAAAAAAGTTTTTGGGTTTTTAAATGCATGCTATTGTGACACCAGTGAGTGAGTGGTGGCACTGGGCAAGTGGGCACAGTATACGCTGCGAGCCTGACACACAGACGCTTGCAGACAACTAACTGCTATTCAATCTATAACAGTGTGCAGTGTTTGCATGTTTAAATGTAAGCGTGTTTTTGTATGGAGTATTTGTGTGTAAATGTGCAGGTTTACTTGTGTGGACTGTTAGCATCTGAACAGAGTTGTGTGTTTTTATGTACTAAGTTGAAAGCGGGGCAGGGGCGTTCCTAGAGCATTTGGCACCCGGGGCGGGTCCTGTGCTTGGCACCCCCTTGCCCCCCACAAAAGCCCCGCCCCCAGTGTCAGTTTGGCTCCGCCTCTGATTTTGCTTAGCTCCGCCCCACTTTTCCTCTGTGCACCCTAACTACCATGGGGCACTGTGCGGCCACAGCTCACACAGCCCCCTCCAGCCAGGGGAGGTGCAAGGATTTTTGCCGCCCTAGGCAAATGTAAAGTTTGCTGTCCCCCCCATGTCACATCACAATGCCCCACTCATATGATTTGCCATGTTATCTAACGCCAGTGCTGCAGTGCCGCAGTGTTTACATTAAAAGGCCTGCAGGGACAGACTATAGACACCAGAACCACTACATTAAGCTGCAGTTGTTCTGGGGACTATAGTGTTTCTTTAATGTGAGGTAAATTAGAGATTAGTGCCACGAATAATATACTAGATTGCCTACTTACAACCAGATGAGGATGATGACGGGCTCTAGCTGCAGTCTGGCTCCACTGGTCTGGTGTAGAACAGGCTCTCTGGAGGCGGTTTGTAACTGTGGTCACAAAAATCAATGTTCTGGGAGAACGGGAAGCAGCTCCATTTTTGGGGGGCCCTTTACACAGCTCAGCTTCCTGTACCCGCGGACCAATAGAGGGCTCGGCCACGCTACAGGGAGGGAGTGACAGGAGGGAGCGCTGAGCGCTTCCCTCCTGTCAGCCCCTCTCCTCAGGCTGCACCTGGGCCCTCATGGATGCACCACCTGGGCAAAGCTGCAGCCGCCTAAGGCTCTCTACAGAGCGCTCGGGCGGCTGCAGCAGGAGGGGGGCCGGCGCCCCCTCCCAAGGCACCCCCCACCCTGCTGGCACCTGGGGCAGACCGCCCCCCCCCCACTCACCCCTTAGCACGCCCCTGAGCACGGGTGAACTTGGGCATAGTGTTTGCTTTTGAAGGTAGGGGTGTGTTTGTATTTAGTGTTGGCATTTGCATGCAGGCATGAATTTGTGTGTAATGTTCATGGGCATCCACAGGAATTTTTCCAGGGGGCGGCATAATTGTAATGACATCCATGCTTGGTCCCTTTTTGACAGTGTCATGAAAGGGAAGGGGCATAGTCATTATCACATAAAGCCAGGGTGAATAGCGTTTTCACAACTATTGTGTCAGGAATACATTAAAGGAACATTCTGGTCACCATAACAACTTCATCTAAATTAAAATGCTATGATGCCAGGAAGCCCCTGGGTGCTCTCATTCTTTTAAGGGGTTAAACCGCTTTTAAATGGTTTAACCCAAAAGGCTTTCCCCAGCTCCAGATCTTCAGGTCGCTCACTGGTATTCGGCTTCTGAAATGGAGTGTAAGGAAGTGCAGATTGACGTCAGGCATGGGTGCTGCAGATTGGCTAGAGTGGTCAGTTTACGCTCTAAGCCAACCGCTAATTCCCAGTTCATAAAAATGTTTAACTTAAATGGTTTAACCCCAAAGGCTTTCACCAGCTCTAGATCTTCAGGTCGCTCACTGGTATTCGGCTTCTGAAATGGAGTGTAAGGAAGTGCAGATTGACGTCAGGCATAGGTGCTGCAGATTGGCTAGAGTGGTCAGTTTACGCTCTAAGCCAATCGCTAGTTCCTGGCTCATAAAAATGTTTAACTTTTTTATGAATGGGGAGCTACTGATTGTCTTAGAGTGCCAGCTGACCACTCTAGCCAATAAGCGACACCCCTACCCAGTGGCCCTCTGTGCTTCCTGACACTCCATAAACAAAAGTGAACATATTAACGCTGATATTTTATTTTGATGAGATGAGAAGGTCCAAAGTTTCCCTGCCAGGCCCTGGTACCAAAGCCTTATGATGTGGTGTCCAGAATAAAGTGGAGGGTTCACTTCACTTGTCCTTCCTGTCTTCTCTCCTCCTTGGCTCTTTCTGCTTCTTTACCTTTCTGCTACTTTCTGCTTATTTTGCTCCCCTTTCTGCTCCTTTCTCTTTCTGATCCCTTTCTGCTCTTTGCAGACCCTTTCTGCTCCTTCTCCTAATTCACCTTTGTGCTCCTTGCTGTCCCTTTCTGCACCTTGCTACCCTTTTCTGCTCCTTCTCCTACTTTACCTTTGTTCTCTTTCTGATTCTTTGTGCTCCTTTACCTTTGTCCTTCTCCTTGCAGACCCTTCCTGCTAATTTCTGCTCCTCCTCTTACTTTACGTTTGTGCTCCTTCTGCCCCTTTCAGCTCATTGCTGACCCTTTCTGCTCCTTGATGTCCCTTCCTGCTCATTTCCGTTTCTTCTCCTACTTCACCTTTGTGCTCCTTCTGTCCCTTCCTGCTCCGTGCTGCCTTTTCCAGATCCTTGCTGACCCTTTCTGCTCCTTCTACTTTACCTTTGTGCTGCTTTACCTTCCTTCTCCTTGTTGACCCTTCCTTCTTCTTGCGGCCCTTTTCTGACCCTTTCTGCTCATTTCTGTTCATCTCCTTTCTGCTCCTTCTCTTACTTTACCTTCCTGCTACTCACTTCCCTGATCTATAGGCTGCCCCCATATCCCTCACTTCCCTGATCTATAGGCTGCCCCCCATATCCCTCACTTCCCTGATCTATAGGCTGCCCCCCCGGGGCAGCCTGCCTCCACCATCAGCTCTCAGCAGGCTGCGACTCCCCTAGCTGCCTCGAGACCTTCTTCCACTGTACTGGCCAGGACTTCCACAAGCTGTGACAAAATGAGAAGAAAACAAAAACCAAGCACCACAAACAAACCATAACTGCAAAGGAAGGGTGGGCGGGAAAGCTAGAATCCCTACACTTTTCCTGATGAACTGGTGAGTCCCCTCCCTCCTTATTATCCCTTCCATACTAGCTACAAATGTAACCTTTCTGGTACCAACCCCTTAGCTCCGGGATCAGTCAGGTCCTCCCTTCCTTGGCAGTCCAGGGAGGTACAATCTTTTCACTAATTTGAACTTCACACAACTCACCTATTTAAACCTATTACCTTAGGACCTGAAATTATATATTACCCCCTAGTAATCCTATCCTATTCCTCACACACCTTTTCCTGGCTATTCCCTCTCTTCTGGACCTTCTTCTTTCATCTTTGCAGACTCAAAATACCAATTAACACCCACACACTTCCTCCTTTTTCCTATGCTCGTTCACACCCACTAGAAATAAGAAGAGATTTCTGCCCTGCTTCACAACTCCCACACCACCACTGCTTTCCTTAATCCTATTTCCTCACATCTTATTTGCATTGTGTCATCTTCTGTTGCTCTGGCTCTCACTAAAATATTTAATCTATCCTTTACCCCTGCACCCTTCAAGCATGCAAACTTAATTCTAAAAAAGCACAACTTGATCCAAATTTCATATCCAGCTACTGCTCTATCTCCCGATTGCCATTTGCTTCCAAAATCCTTGAAAGAGTTGTGTAAAGGAGACTGACTGAATTCCTTTAATTTAACTCTCTCTTTGAACCACTTGAGTCTCAAATTTGCACTCATCATTGCCAAAACAGACGTGAGAAAAGTTTTCAATTACTAAATGCTACAAAATCCAGTCAACACCTTTTCCTTCTAATTCTCCTTCACCTCTTTACTGCTTTTGACACATTAGATCAGTGTGTTCATACTCGTACTCCTAACTCACACTTTTAACACTTCTGTAAGGTTGTACCGTTCCTATGGAACTCTCTACCCTGCTCCATTACACTCTTACCCAGTTTCTATTTCTTTAAAAAAATAGTTGAAAACTCACTTAAAAGAAGGCAAATATATTAAACAGTTAACAGTTTTCCCTTTCCACACCTCGCTAGCCCACCATCTCTCCTGCAACTGTGTCATCTAAAAAATCTAAGCCTTCAGGGTGCAGTCAAGCCATTGAGCTGACCAGAAGCAAACATCTACAGTTCCAGCCTTGAGACTTTGCATAGAGCAATATTACTATATTGTGCATGGTGGCATGAGTGTTAGAGAGACCCCTCTCCAGGGAACATTAGACTCCATTGAATTCTCTAATGGGGCCTTGAGGGGACTCTAACTTACATACAGTTTACAAATGTGTGCTATGAATATTCTTGAAAATATTAATACAATTGTGGGTGTTTTTTACATTTTAAAGTTGGGGGGAGGGGTGTGCTAAATACAGGTTCCACCCTGGGTGCTAAAAACTCTAGAATTGTATGCAACACATGCTTGAATTCCTGGATTCACTATTTGCTTCTATGCTTAAAGGAACACTATAGTCCCCAAAACAACTTTAACTGAATGAAGCAGTTTTAATGTATAGATCATGCCCGAAGTCTCACTACTCAATTATCTGCCTTTAGGAGTTAAATTATTTTTGTTTTTGTTTATGCAGCCTTAGCCACACCTCTCCGGCTGTGACTGATCCAGTCTGCATGAAAAAAAACAATATTTTCAATCAGATGTTAACTTTAAAAGTATTTATCTCCTGCTCTGTAAATGGAACTTTAATTACATACAGGAGGCTCCTGAAAGGTCTAGCAATCTGTTAAGTGCAGGAGACAATGCATCCCAAATTAAACAGAATTTGCAATAAAGGAAGTGTAAACATTAGATGATTTTTTTACAGGAAGTATTTAAGAAGGCTGTGTAATTTACATACAGGGAGGTATGACTAGGACTGCATAAATAATGTGATTTAAGACATAGATGGCATAGAATTGAGAAGTGAGACTGCAGGGGCATGGTCTATACACCAACACTGCTTCATTAAGCTAAGTTGTTTGGGTGACTATAGTGTCCCTTTAATAGTATGATGTACTGAGGAAACATGTCCTGAGGGAAATTCTCATGTAGAACTGAAAGGTCAACTTTTTCATGTTATATTTTGATACCAATAAAATAACAATATTAAAGGACTCCCTGGAGTGCAGGCTTCTATCTGACTATGTGATTTATGAGAGGGGGCGTACCCTTAAAGTGAGTGTAATTTTGATAAACAAGAGTCGGTTGAGGTGTGCTGAAACTGACGAGAGGTTAGGCCTGTAAAAAGGAGGGCCCATCTGGATTGATTACCTAATCTGTAGGCTGTCTCTGCAGTCTGGGAGTTGCTGGCTGCATGTGCTGCTCCCCTGCAGATTCAGTCAGAATAGAGAAGCTGGGATAAGATGTAGTTTCCTATCCCTGTATCTCGCCATACACAGCGCTACCTACTGGCCGGCGCCAGTATTGCACTGTATTTTCACTCTCACACAAAAAATAGCAGAACAAGCTGAAAAATCCAGGTGGGGCAAGGCTGTGAAAAGAGGGTGTGGTGGGAGGGGAATTTCCGGAATCGACGAAGACAGGTAAGCAAGGGGTTTACTGGGTTATATAGGCCTTAAATGCCTCCCACAACTTCAGGCATACGCCTTCTATTTGTGTGCAGGATTATGAAAGGAGGCGTACCCTTAAAGTGAGTGTAGTTTTGATAAACAAGAGTCGGTTGAGGTGTGCCAAAACCGACGAGAGGTTAGGCCTGTAAAAAAGAGGGCCAAAAAGTATGTAAACATGTTTATTTATAACAACAACAACAACAACAACATCATTTAGACATATTATAGAAAGCGAGTCTGATTTCTTTCTCTGGGTTTGGAATGTACCGGTTGTATGCAGAAGATTTCCAGATGGTAGCTGCAGCGTCTGTCCAGATAACCAGGGATTCGTCAGAGATGGGGGGAATGAACAGTGACCTACCATTCCCAGTGGTGTATCCTGGTTTTGTGCTGCCCTAGGCAGGACAAAACTCAGGTGCCCCCCCCCCGTGCCAGCCCCACCCAACCCTTCCCCCCGCCCCGCCTTCTAAATACACACACACATTCACTGACAGATACGCATACATTCACTAACAGACACACACACACACTCTAACAGACACACACACTAACAGACACACACACACACACTAACAGACACACACTGACACACACACACACAGTCAGACACACACACACTAGCAGACACACACACACACACACACACTAACAGACACACAGTCAGACACACACACTAACAGACACACACACACACACAGTCAGACACACACATACACACTAACAGACACAAACTATCAGACACACACACACACTAATAGACACACACAGTCAGACACACACATACACACTAACAGACACACACAGTCAGACACACACTAACTCACTAGCAGACACACACTAGCAGACACAGTCAGACACACACACACACACATTAACAGACACACACACACTCACATTAACACATTTTTTTTTTTAATTTACCCCCGGTCGGGCTGGGCGGGCCCTAGCTGCTGTGCGGGCGGCTGGCGAGGGAGCTCTTCCTCTGAGCTGTCCGCTCAGCTCCCTCGCTGGCCGCAGAGTGAGGCTGGGAGCCGGAAGAGGACGTCATGTTCCGGCTCCCAGCCTCACTCTGCGACGCGAGGAAGCTGAGCGGACAGCTCAGAGGAAGAGCTCCCTCGCCAGCCGCCCGCACAGCAGCCAGCGCCGCTAGCTAGCCCAGCATGTCTGTTAGCCGCGAGGCTAACAAGGCACTTGCCCTGGGCATTTGGGGGCGGCGTTTTTTGCCGCCCCCTGGAAAATGCCGCCCAAGGCAAATGCCTTGTTTGCCTTGCGGCTAATACGTCCCTGACCATTCCATGAGGATAAATATAGGCTCCACATTTTTAGGTCAGCCCTTGCCGGATCGTCTAGATTAATCTTAGTGTCTTCAGGGAGGCCGTGTGGAAGAGAAAGTAACCTAGAGATGAAACCTCTGCCTTGAAGAATAATTCTCATGGCGAAGTTAAGAGAACCCAAAAGTGACTGTAATTCTTTCCTGGGGCAGGACCCGTAATTGGTGCAGGTGTGAATGTGAGTTAGGATCCTGTCTACTTTGAATTGAGGAAGGCTAGCTTGCATAGTTACTGAATTGAGTGTGATACCTAGGAAAGTTATTTCTGTACTGGGACCTTCTGTCTTATTTGGTGCCACCGGAACTCCTAATTCTTTAAATAGGGAGAGTGCATTTTCCAGACTGCGTGGTGTGTAGTGGTGGGGCTCAACATAATGAAAATCATAGGTAGTGGATTACTACTGGGCACCTGGATTTGTTCAGTTGTAGCCAATTCAAGGTTTCTGCGAATATGCTTTAGGAGCCGAAGGTCAGCCTGGTCGCAAAATAGTATTTCTCTTCCCACTTAACGCCATGTAGATGCCAGAGTGACTCCTTAATTGGTAGAAGTTTGAAAGCATTTGTGATATCTGTTTTGCTTAACCAGGCTGCCTTACCAAAGTTGACAACGGCTTGTATGGCATTGTCTATTTTAGCATATTGAAGTGAGAAGTGTTCTGAAGGTATGAGGGAATTTAAACTTGGGGAGATGGAAGAGTGAGGTGCTGAGAAATCGATTATTAACCTCTTTTTGCTATTCATAGCACACAAATTTGCCTGTGGCTATACCTAGTGGGCTTGTTCTCCAGGAAGTGAATGGTGGTGTGGTGAAAGGACCTATCATACAACCGTATTCTACTTCTTTGTTGAGCAGATTTTTTAGACTGTCTGGATCTGTTATCGCAGACTGTAGGTTGGGGCATTCTAGTATGCCTGAAGGGAGTGCTACTAGACCTGTGTGAAAGCCTCTAGTGAAACCGGAAATAAGAAAGTCAACCAGCTGTGAAGAAGGATGTTCAGTCAAGTAACGTTGTAAATTGGGTACATTTATTGGAGTCATTGCTTTCCCTCTGACTTGTGTTAGCAAGATAGTCTGGATTGGCATTACTAGTAGACAGACCATCGATATTACTAGGACAAAAATTTGCTCCATGAGAAGCTGAAGAACATATTGTACATGCTGGTGTTTTAAGCCCCGCAAAATGACTACAGAACAATTCTGTTTCCAACTGACTCCAGTCAGTAGGAGTGTTGTACTGAGACAGTGACGCGGCTAATCTGAAAATGACTTATGGTAGTCGTAGAACACGTAACCCCCATATTTGTAAGCTAGTTCCACCAGCTTGTGTAGATATAGGTCCAGCTCTTCTCTACGGTGTGGGAAGGAAGAGAAAATTACATCCCTATATAACCCAAAAGCTAACACGAATTCAGGAATATTTCGCTTCTTATTGAGCCTGGGATTTCTAGATTTCATTACCACGGATATATCGTCGAAATTGTAAGACCTATTTTCGATTATATCCTGTGAGGCAATGAGAACAGAAGCTAAATTAACATCTTTCCTTTCTAGTATGTCACGTTTTAGATTTTGTGGAATCAGATGTACTGGGTTAATAATATTCGATCTTTTGGCAGAAATAGGAGTGGAGTTACCTCCTGAGCTTGTTTCGAGTTGTCCTAGTGGCATTTGTACTTTCGCAATGCTAGTTTGACTAGTGGCTTCCAGGTTATCTAACCTGTTGTTTATAGTAGCTACAGAAGCTACCAAAGAGGTCATCATACTCTGTAGTTCTGCCAAACTGTTTTGTATTGTACATTCAGAACTTGGGCCCGGTGTTTCAACAGCGTTTTGGGTGTTTAGTAAACAGAAAAGTTCAGCTTTCCTGGCTGTAACCGGAAAGGGAATGTTTCTTCTATTCAGTTCGGCTGTGATTTTTGGAACAGTCCAGGATCTGTAGCTGGATGTCGTACTGGACTGTCTTGGCTGCGCGCTAGACCTGGACGGGGTGCAGGCAAGTGATAGCTCCTTGTCTCGTACTGAAGCGTTAGACATGCTATGGGTGTGAGAGGAAATTTTCATGTTTTTGTGTGTGTGCTGGCTGAAGCAATTACACTAGGTTGGTGACTGGTGAGGCCCTGTTAGGTGCTCTACCTCTGAGTTGGTGCGAGGGGATTGCGTGGCCACCGAACGTTGTGGCGGAGTGTTGGCCTCTCAGTGAGTAGTAAGCATAAGATAGAATGGGGGTGACAGGTGAGGCCCTCTCTATACCACATGCGAGGCGGCTAGCTATGATTTGGCCCGAGGGGCGTAGTACCTCCGAATTGAGGATGGGTGTTGGCCTCACGGGACCACTAACCTAAGGCGAAGAAACCAGAAGGAGATTACCGCTATTGGGCTCCTAATACCCTGACAGACAGCCATGTCTAAACTGGAAGGGACAATAAAATGCGAGACTGAATGTATTGCTTGAAATGCTCGTTATACTTACCTGTACGTGAATTTGTGACAAGTACTTGAGATGACCTAAGGAGCTATTTGTGTCAGTATTAACCGGGCGGCTTTACTCAGGCTGATGCCCCAATTTGTGGAGAATGGACGCAGGAGGAAAGGAGAGAGAAAGTAGAGAATAGAGAAACAACAACAACAACAGAAAATAGGTAGCAGTTTATTAGTTTTTAACTCTGACGGATCGGTGTATAAATTAGATTAACTTGAAGTATTAAAATTGTCCATTTATTACAAAATTTTAAGTTAAACTTATTAAAAGTATAATGTTTGTGACTAAATTGTGCCTATATTAAGATGATTGAGTGACTTGGCTCTTGTTCTGAATACTTATAACCTGCTGTTGAATAATCAATGTTTATTAGTTTAGAGGAGGAGTGAAGAGAGAAAGGGAAAAATAAAATCTTAAACGAAAGGATTATTACTAACCGAACCGTACTTGTGTAAATCAGCATAATTGATAGTAAAGTATTCCGCAAGTTTTTATCCCTAGAAACGAAAGGAGAGTAATTTCACAAGGTAAACCCCATGACTTAATATGTTAGCAACAGCTTGAGAGGAGATATACAGGTTAAAATAAAATGCATAAAATAAAACATGTTGAGCCACCAAATCATATCAATGCTGCATAAAATCTTAGATTTACCCTAAGAAAAACGAGATTAATAAAGAGATTGTTTTGTAGTGGCATATGTGAAATGTAGCTATTTAATACGAAAGATTAACCGAACAGAGTACAGAATATAATTTATGTGGGTTTAAAAGAATGAAACATACAAATAGAGCTGACATTTGAATTAGATTGCCGAAATGGATTATTGTTGGTTTTTCACGAATGTAAGCTCCTATGTAGCCGGATGACTAAAATGCACGAAAGGATTTTTTACACGAATGAGCATTGTTCGTAACGAAAAGACTTCCAGTTGAGGTAGAAATTTGCCGACTGAGTCCCGTTCGTGTATTATACTCACGAATCTTAGCGTGAAGTTCCTCAAATTTGCAAATTTGAGAACTGCCCCCCAATTCTCAAATTTGCAATGATGTTACTACTGCAAGGGATTCTGAGTGGGCATATGCCAATTAATTCAACAATTTTTTGCCTCATTACATTTTTGCCTCATTATTCAATTTTAAACATGATTTCATGGAGTTTATGGGGGAGGGGGGAGAGTATGGCTTGACTCCATATTGAGACCCCAAGGCTACATGGAGCCTAAAGTATGTTTCCAAAATGTCTCCCTTTTCTCAAGATGTTTAATTTAATATATATATATATATATATATATATATATATAATTATTATTATATAGCGCCGGCAAATTTCATATCGCTGTACTAAGGTTGGACTAACAGACACGTAATTGTAACCAGACAAATGGACCCACAGGAACAGAGGGGTTGTGGGCCCTGCTCAATGAGCTTACATGCTAGAGGGAGTGATGTATTTGTGTCAGGATTATAGTTGATCAAGCACGCAGAATTGTATCACAACTAAAGACTAAGGATAACTACTAACCGGACCTTAGAATGGCTGGACTTAACGTACCAGAGAATAAGCAAAATACTTACTGTGGTCAGGGACACAGAATGAGACGTAACGATGAGGAAAGCAAGAAGTCAAGGATACCAGAAATCAGGAAAGTCAAAACAAAGCCAAAGTCAAATACCAGAAAAAACACGATCAGGAACACACTCTCGGATAACCAGCTAGTGGAAACCATGACAGGGCACTGGCAAAAAAGGTAATTTGGGTTTAAATAACCCTCTTTAGGCTGTAATTGGCTGTGTCTGACCTCTGACCCCAAAACGTGCATGCACGCCTATGACGTGACTGTAACGGATCACCTGGCACCCCAACTGGGTACCTCCATTGAAGGATGCTCCAAGCACTCTAGCAGACACCACAACCACCACAGGCCGAACCTCTCTTCAATCAGAGTAAAGCAGGAACAAGCTCTTACAAGAGCTTAGGAGTTATTATAGCAAGGGAATATGCAGAGCATAGCAATCCCTTGTAGCAGATCCCCCAATAAGAGACGAGACTCCAAATTGAGAGTGAAGTAGAACTGTCTAAAACTTTATTTTACTTGGGACTAGCCCATTTGGTCATTACATTAACATTGCTGTGAAAACGCAATAAAATTACAAACAGTCAAATCATAGCAGTCAACATACAGTGATTTATTATAACATAATTACATATTTATAAAAAGGTGGGGAAGACCATAATTAACACAAAATGTCTCTCATGCATGCAGAATTAGCGATATGCAAATCTAGCCGAATATGCAAATTACCAGTCTTGCTATTCAGGTAATGCATATTACTGTTACTACCAACAGAGGGCACTACACAAGCTCCATAGCCAAATCCACCTAGTTGGTAGCAATCCTCAGCAGTACAGGAGAGCAGGCAATACATCCCAGGGGCCATAGTCACATGGCAGGAGGCTGGCAATCAGTCTTCTCCAATGCCCAGTGGCAAGGCTGGTTCCACCACAGTGACGTCTCACGCATGTTGGCGCCATCTTTAATGTGGGCGAAGGTAAGTTTAGTATAAAATGTTGAACCGCAGCGGCCGGCGTTCCAAAGAACGTCGCACCCGCTGGGGACCAAAACAGAGGGAGACTGGGCAGTATAGTTGAGCGGACACCTGGATGTTCGGGTTCGCCCGAACTTCGAAAAAAAGTCCGGGTTCGGGGTCAAGTTCGATCCCGAACCCCATTGAAATCAATGGGGACCCGAACTTTTGGGCACAAAAATGGCTCTAAAAAACTCCTGGAAAGGGCTAGAGGGCTGAAAAAGGAAGTAAAATGGGGGTAAGAGTAGGACAAGTGCCCTGCAAACAAATGTGGATAGGGAAATCACTTAAAATAACAATACATAAAATAAGCAGCCGCTTAGTAGCTAACTCCCTAATTCCCACGGTATTAGGAAGCTATCTACCAAAAGGCTGAAAGACCTAAATTGGTCTTTCAGCCAAATTTACTAATACTAAGTAAAGATGATTCTGCAAGTAGGGGCGTGTCTAGTAAATAGTGAGCAGCCAGTGGCTGCTCACTGTAAAAACAAAACAAAAACAAAAAACTATTGAACCCTAAATAAGAATGTGGAGGGGGGGACCTACTGTCCTCCCCTCTGGCCCCCACCCCCACCCCCGTGCGGCGGATGGGGGCCCTAAATAACAATAGGGGGGGGAACCTAATGTCCTCCCCCCCTGACTCCGGAGGACATTTTTTTTCTTCCCTAACACGGAAATTTCCTCTCACGCCCATAGCATGTCTAACGCTTCAGTATGAGATGAGGAGCTATCACTTGCCTGCACCCCGTCCAGGTCTAGCGTGCAGCCAAGACAGTCCAGTATGACATCCAGCTACAGATCCTGGACTATTCCAAAAATCACAGCCGAACTGAATAGAAGAAACATTCCCTTTTCGGCTACAGCCAGGAAAGCTGAACTTTTCCGTTTACTAAACACCCAAAACGCTGTTGAAACACCGGGCCCAAGTTCTGAATGTACAATACAAAACAGTTTGGCAGAACTACAGAGTATGATGACCTCTTTGGTAGCTTCTGTAGCTACTATAAACAACAGGTTAGATAACCTGGAAGCCACTAGTCAAACTAGCATTGCGGAAGTACAAATGCCACTAGGACAACTCGAAACAAGCTCAGCGGTGAGCGGTGGGTGGGGGCCATAAATAACCTTTTAAACCCTCCCCAGTTGACTAAGGGTCCCCAAACCCCTAGTAACCCCCCTTTAAAAAAAAAAAAAAAAATAACCCCTACCTATCCCCATCATGCTAAAAATAGTGAGGGGGGACCTTTATCTAAATACTTGTAAAAAAAAAAAAAAAATAGACTTACCATTTGATGTCTTCTTTCTTCTAAACGCTTCTTCTTTCAGCCCCACAAAAAGGCCAAATAAAAATGCATAATAACCAACGCACTTTAAAAAAAAAAATCAACAAAAAAAAACAATTTTCACCCATGGAGGGCTCCGCGCAGACTGAGCTCTGCAGGGCGGGGGAAGGCTTATAAAGCCTTGCCCTGCCCTGCAATTAGGCTCAGAGCACTCTGATTGGTGGGTTTAAGCCATCCAATCAGAGTGCTCTGACAGGTAAATGAAGAGACTGACAGGTAAGGAAATCCACCAATCAGAGTGCTCTATGTCATTTTACACAGCGTGGGAAAGTTCTTTGGAATTTTCCCACGCTGTGTAATTTGACTCATAAGACTCTGATTGGTTACTTAATCCACCAAACAGAGTGCTCTGTGTCATTTTACACAGCGTGGGAAAATTCCAAAGAACTTTCCCACGCTGTATAAAATGACACAGAGCACTCTGATTTACCTGTGGGTTTGGTTCTCTTGTCGTAACATCAGCCTCAAAGTCCCTAGCATGAAATTTGCTCCTAGGTTCCGTGGACCTTTACGTGTCCTTCGTAGGATCAATCCTGTTGGGTGCTCTCTGGCCCTTCCGGCCTCCTTGAAAATTCCTAATACCTTTCATGTGTCATTGCTCAAACCTCTTGTTTGCAATAAATATACTGTCTCAAGTGTCCCTCCTCCTCCCTTAGTTGTTTCTGGATGAGGTCTCCTCCATAATTGATTCCAGGTTTTCTCGGGGCACTTTACAGTACTTGGTGGATTGGAAAGGTTATGGGCCAGCCGATCGTTCTTGGGTTCCGGCATCTGAAATACATGCTGGCCGCAAGATTTGCTATTTTCACGCCAAATTTCCTTTCAAGCCTGGTCATGCCCGCCCGGTGGGCGTTCTTCAGGTGGGGGGTAATGTCACGTATTCATCCGCTTATAAAAATGTTGTTAATGACATTTACTGTCCACACAGGAAAAGTTGTGCCGAGCAGCAACCAAATCCCCAGAAGGGTTAATGCTGAGCAGCAATTATGCAAATAGGAACCTGGTAACTGCTTTAGGGTCAAAGGCCGGTTACAGCCTATCAGATCTAGAGGAGGGGTATTTAGGCCCAGTTCTCATCCTGCTCAGTGCCCTGTTGTGGTTTCCCTTGTGGTTGTCCGAGAGTGCGTTATTGATTCTGGTAATGCTGGTTCTTTGACTTTGGCATTGTTTTTGACTTCCCTGTTTTCTGGCATCCCTGACTCCTAGCTTTTCCTTATCGTTGTGTCTCTTTCTGTTTCCCTTGACCTCAGCTATTCCTGACTATTCTTTGGTACATTAGTCCGGCCATTCTAAGGTCCAGTATACGTTACCTATCAGTCCTCTGTGTTATACAATTCTACGTGCTGGATCATTCTGCAATCCTGACAAAGCGTTTAGAAGAAAGAAGACATAAAATGGTAAGTCTATATTTTTTTTTCTTTTTACAGGTATTTAGATAAGAGTCCCCCCTCATTATTTTTAGGATGAGGGGGGTAGGTAGGGTTTTTTTGAAAAGGGGGGTGACTAGGAGTTTGGGGTCCCCCCCAATTTTTATTTATGGCCCCCACCCACCACTCAGGGGTGGGGGCCCGGGAGAGGACATTATGGCCCCCACCTACCGCTCAGGGGTGAACGGTAGGTTATTTAGGGCCCACACCCACCACACAGGGGTGGAGGCCAGGGGGAAGGGCAATAGGTATTATTGATATTTAGGGCCCCCACCAGCCCTCACTCGCGCGTCGTGGGTGGGGGCTCAGGAGGGGGGAATTTTTTTTTTTAACAGTGAGCAGCCACAGGCTGCTCACTGTTTAATAGACATGCCCCTACTCGCGGTATGGTGAGTAGGGGCATAATTTAATAATACAAAGTAACCAGCTTATATTGAGGCTGGGTCACATGCTGCACTGGCCAATCACAGCCATGCCATTAGTAGGCATGGCTGTGATGGCTTCTACGGGCACACGAGTCAAACACTTGTTGATTGGCTGCCCTGCAGCCTTTCAAAATGCGTCATTAAATCGCTGAACACCGAACTCCAACACGAACATACAGTGTCCGTGTTCGGACATACATATGTCCGTGTTGAGGTCCGGGGGTCCAAAAAACGTAATGTTCGGTACGAACCTGAACTTTGAGGTTCGAATTTGCTCAACTCTACTGCGCAGCTGCTCGCCGCGACCAAGGTAAGTTAGAATCCCTTCTGGTGGCATGGCTGTCTAGTTCATGTGCAGCAACGCCGACAGAAGAGCCAAAAGCCGTGACAATAGGGAGACAAAGGGTGTAAGTAGGGGTAATGAAATATGTTGCTAGAAAAGTAATCACTGAGAACTTAGTAGGTTATTTTTGACAGTTGTGGAAGAAGAGTCAATGGGGGGGGGGTGATGAAAACCTACTAACAGTTTAAATGATATACCTTCCTGAAGAAGTGTGTTTTCAAAGATTTTTTTGAAGTGGAGACTGGGTGAAAGTCTAATGGAGAAGGGAAGGGAGTTTCACAGAAAAAGTGCAGCCATGGAGAAGTCTTGGAGGCGAGCATCAGATGTGGGAGTATGGACAGAGGATAGGCATAGGTTTTCGGCAGAGGCAG
>OW240917.1:203126496-203187941 GCA_933207985.1 Pelobates cultripes | reverse complement strand
CTATAAAACCAGTTACATTTCGGTACAGATCATTGAACTCCCACGCCAGGAGTTTTATAACTATCCATTTCATTTCAATTTACTCAGCCTACATTACAGGCCTCATTTCTCTGTCATGGCGATGACACATAAGGCTTAAATCCTTTTGCATGCATACTCGGGTTGAATCACACGTACTGATCCAACCAATCATACGTCCCCTACACAGTCATATACATATGTATATAACCTACGTTTCATGTTTTCCTTTACACACCATTATCCCGTAACACATAGATTGTTTGTACATAGGCCACGGCCTCCCTCAGATGTCTTATTCAAGCATGCAAACATTTCTGAGCCACTCATAGCTATTCCCATGGTATCAACATAATTTTATACATTGCTGCTACAGACTATAAGTCTGGTTCTTTTTACACCCCACACTCATCGTACTACTCTCTTTTACCCATTTTTAGGCTGTCGAGCTTATATAATTGCTCCACACGGTTTATTCCTGTGATTTATCATACTACCAGGTACGTACACCTGCTCATATGGTATTCTACCATACATTTCATTTCATCCCCCTAGTTTAGAGTACTGGCAATAGGGTCACAGGATTCCCAATAGGTATTTACCCCATCTTGGCTGTCGCCATTAGTTAGTGGTCCCGCGAGGCCAACACCCCGCCTCAAACGTTTCGGAGGCAAACACCCATCGGGCCACACGTTAGCTAGCCGCCTCGCATGTTGCAAAGAGAGGGCCTCACCTGTCACTCCCTTCCCCTGTTTTCTGTCGTACAGTCACCGAGAGGCCTAAAACTCCTGCCACTACGTCAAGTGGCCTCAATAACCCCTCGCGCCAATGCATAGATAGAGCCTCTCAAGCCGCTTGGCAATTAGTAGGGCCTCACCTGTCACCAAACAAGCATAATACTTTCGCCATCCGGCCTAGCTAGCCTGCCAGTACAATTTGGTGGTTCTATATACTAATTATTGTTTTATTTATAGTATGTCTCAGGAAGGGGTAGAGGATTTCTCCCTGCCTAGCACCCCGGCTAGAGCTGTCACTCCCACACAAGGAGGAGAGCTAGCTAGTCCAGCATCAATTAGATCCTGGACAATCCCGCGCATAACCACGGAATTAAGGAGACGACAAATCCCCTACCCCGCTACAGCAAGGAAGGCAGAACTTTTCAAACTGCTACGCACATCAACCAATAACATGGAAGCCGGGGAAGGATCTAGCCAGTCCAACCCAGGGGACATACATGCCATGTTATCCTCACTCATGGCATCCATGGGCAAGGTCAACTCCAGGCTGGAGAAACTTGAGTCGGTCACCACGGCCCTCACTCTAGCAGGGCCACCCGCGGCTGCGGTACAAACACCAGCCTTGCCATTAGTCGCTCCAGCCAGCACCCTGGATGACCAGGAAGTTAGCCCGGCCCACATGATACCTGAGCATATCAAAAGGGATATCCTGGAAGGTAAAGACGTCAACCTGGCTTCCCTGTTGATTGCCTCCCAGGACATTGTGGAACATAAGACGTATGCTTATGATGATGTTTCTGTTATTGTCAGATCTAGGGATGCCCGCCTGAACAGGAAACTGACTATCCCTGAATTTGTACTAGCGTTTGGTATTTACAGGGATGTCATCTGTGCGGTTTATCCCAACAGAAGAGGAGTTTGATCTCTATATGCACAAGCTGGTAGACCTGGGCAACAAATATGGTGGTTCAGCATTCTATGACTACCATAGGTCTTTTTCTGCAAAAGTGGCTGGAGCCTTCTCCCAGTACGGTACACGATCCAACTGGGGAAGGATTGATACCGTCTTATTCTGCAGACACTTTGCAGGTCTAAGAACACCAGCTTGTGCATACTGCTCCTCCACAGCCCATACTACTAATTTTTGTCCCAACACGGCAGACGGACATGCCTCCACACAAGGAACTAGTTCCTCTGGGGATCCAGGGAAACTATCCAAAGACAAATTGGGACGCCCAATCAAGTTTCTGGGCAAGTCCCAGATATGTAATAATTTCAATGTTGGGTCTTGTAATTACAGTGGATGTAGACTATTGCATGTCTGTTCAAAATGTTTTAGGGCACATGCTAAGACCATGTGTCCAAATAAAATGTATTCTAAGCCTTACCTTACGTCCATTAATATGCCAGTATTCACAGCATTGATGTCTCAGCACCCATCTAGACACCTGGTAGATTTTCTTATTTCTGGTTTAACAGAAGGCTTCCACACAGGTATCCTACACATACCAGCTGGCACTCTGGAATGCCCAAACCTACAATCCGCCCAACACAACCCCACAGTGGTTGACACCCTCATAAACCAAGAAGTGGAGGAGGGCTTTGTATTGGGGCCTTTTAGAACTCCCCCATTCACAGAATGGCGCACCAACCCTATTGGTATTGTCACAGGGAAATCTTCCCAAAAACAGAGACTCATCATTGACTTATCGGCTCCCCACTCATCGGCCAACCCCAGTCTTAATTCCCTCATACCCTCTGAGGAATTCTCTCTGCAATACACCACCATAGATCACGCCATTACAGCCATCATACAAGCAGGGGTGGGAGCCTGGCTCAGTAAGACCGACATTACTAACGCCTTCAAATTACTCCCTATCCACCCCACACTGTGGCACCTGCATGGCATCAAGTGGTCCGAGAACTACTATTTTTTCTCCCGGTTAACTTTTGGGTCCAAAAGTAGCCCAGCTATTTTCGACACATTTGCCGAAGCACTATGCTGGTTACTATTGAACATAGCCGGATGCCCTACAGTATTACATTACTTGGACGATTTCCTACTGGTCGAGGAGAATACTGCACCTCCCACTAGCCTCAAAGCTACCACTAAGCTGTTTGAGCAACTAGGTGTACCCATCTCCCCAAAGAAAACAGAAGGGCCAGACACGGTTATCACTTTTCTGGGTATCCAGTTAGACTCTGCCACAATGCAAGCAAGCCTACCTTACGAAAAGATAGACAATATTCTCACTTACATAAACAACTACCTACAGCTCGGCACTTGCAACCGCAAAGAACTACAGTCCCTGCTGGGGTCACTAAATTTTGCAATGCGCATCATACCTCAAGGCCGCTCCTTTATTTCACGACTATTGCATCTTTTCCCACTTTTTCTACATGACACGCACAGGTTGTCCTTAGATGCCCAAGCTACGGCAGATCTAAACATGTGGAAGAGGTTTTTAACCACTTGGAATGGTAAAAGTATGTTCCTCCCTCAATTGACTGAATCATCTCCTACCATTTGGTCAGATGCGGCATCTACCACTGGTTTTGCAGCAATTTTTGGGAACGAATGGCTTTGGGGCAGCTGGCCTTCAGCAGTTCTGGATTTGGAAGGTTTTTCCACTACCTCAGCTCTTTTTGAGATCTACCCCATAGTGGCGGCTGCCGTAGCGTGGGGTCATTTATGGGCTAATACGCCAGTGCGTTGTTACTCAGACAACCAGGCGACCTGTCACATCATCAACAAAGGTCGTTCCAAATCTCTTACGATTATGAGATTTCTGAGGAAACTCACTTGGTTGGCAGCTTGTCATAATTTCTTCCTATGTTGTTTCCATGTGCCAGGTGTATACAACACAGCTGCTGACAGTTTGTCTCGCTTTAAATTTCAGGAGTTTCATCAAGCACTCCCGTCAGCAGCACCCACAGCCACCATCACTCCAACATTTCAACAACTCATACTGGACTAGACGTCATCATGCAGCATAGCAGGACATTGTCTCAGTTGGCACTTTCACACAATACAAACAAAACATACAACAGGGCTTTCACACTATTCAAACGATTCCTTCTGGAACATAACATCATACAACCGTTTGTTATGACATCTTTTTTGGGGTTTGCTTCCTTTTGCCACCTTAAACTCAAATTGTCATATAACACCATCAAACTCTATCTCACTGGCATTCAACACCACATGCTCATCTTACACCCAAATAACAACAGTTTCATGGCCTCTCACCAAATTAAGACCATACTCAGAGGTATTCAAAAATCAGAACCCACACATTTGGCCCAGAGGCTACCCATAGATAACCATATCTTCAAAGCTTTATCTAACCTACTCGACCTGAAACCGTTTGACACTAATACGAATTCTATCATCAAAACAGCAATATACATCGCTTTCTATGGATTTCTACGACCCAGAGAATTCACTACGACCTCCACGACCCAAACCACTCCATTCCTCCTCTATTCCCACTTGACAAAACATATGGATCATTACATCCTGTCTTTACCTCACTCCAAAACCAGCCAGCACATACCTGTAAACATTCCGTACTACCCCACGCACAACAGATGGTGTCCCGTAAAAGTTCTTGATGCCTACATACAGCACCATCACTTACTGCCCTCGCAACCGTTATTACAACTACAAGGTGCAGTACTCACCACTACAACCTTCATGACCTACATCAGGTCCTTGCTCACACAACTGGGCCTCAACGCAAACAATTACTCAGGACACTCCTTTCGTATAGGAGCCGCGTCCACAGCCTCCAGTTTCAACGTCCCAACTCATGTTATCAAAACACTGGGGCGCTGGAAGTCATCCGCTTACTCACGGTACATACCGAACCCAGTACAAGAGTTAATAGATGCTTTCATAAACATGTCTGGTTGATAAATGTATAGGTATTGGTTGTCTGTTAATAAATTGGATTACTTAATTTTTGCCCTCTTCTTTCTCAGGCCTACCTCATCGTCGGTTTCGGGCACACCACAACCGACTTGCTCCTTTTATCATCCTACGCTTATTCATGGTATTTCACACTGTACTATCTTAAGCACCTAACACAAGTATTAAGGCAATTTGCCTGCATTTGTGGGAGGTGCTGGTTTTCTACCCCTAGCCTACTTAAGGCACTCCCCTTGCCTGGCTCCTTACCGTTCGAGGTCAGCGTTGAATGACCCTCCCACCACACCACTTTTAACATTTATTTTCCTTTCTATTTCTTTTCCTGGGTGGGCCCTCTTCTTTCTCAGGCCTACCTCATCGTCGGTTTCGGCACACCACAACCGACTTGCTCCTTTTATCATCCTACGCTTATTCATGGTATTTCACACTGTACTATCTTAAGCACCTAACACAAATATATATATATATAAAAAACAGTCCACAGTATCCTTGCACTCTGGCTCCAAAAGCAATAAGACCGGGTGCTTGAAATCTGGGGAAGATATCACATACCAATGGAGGATGACCAGCACTCACGGATTTCCAAAAAGTGGTTAAAAAGTTATAGTTTTATTAATCCATCTCTTAAAAAGCTGCTTCAACGTTTCAGTCCACGTCTGGGACTTTCATCAGGAACTTGTCTGTCACCAAATGTGGACAAGCCTGTGATTGGTCAATGCAAAGCCCATCTGGAGCTGGGAAGTAAGCACTGGGAGCTTTACCCAACACAATATTCAAGGTAAGTGAAACACTTTATTCAAGTTTTATAGAGGGATGACCTCTAAGCCTATAGGACATTGTAAAATAAAAATGGATAGGCTGCATAAGGGTTGGAGTCACTTTTAACAGCTTGAGAGGGGTTCAAGTTGTAGCAAAAATGCTGTTTAAGAATTATAAGGTTTAGGGCTAGAGTTGGGTTCAATTTAGTATTGTGGTACATGTGTTACGATTTGATTGCTGGAGTTTGAAGTACTTACCCTCCTATGTCTTCTGTAGAGCAGTCATATTGATGATAATAGAACTGCAGGAGTGATTATACCGTGTGTACCACTCAGAGCTTTTCCTGCTCCTCTATCAATGAATTCCATATGTGCAGGGCCGTCTTTAATTCTGATTGGACCCTGGGCAAGCATTAACTTGGGCCCTCTGACTACATATAGATACACACAAATACAAAACCTGACACACATGCAGATACACACTGACCGCATATAGATACACACAAGAACATACAGATACACACAGACTACATATAGAACACTGACACACAGATAGACACAAACACAGATACACAACCTGACAAACATGCAGATACACAGATACAAACACTGATACATGCAGATACACTGACACACATACAGACACACAGATACACAACCTGACACACATGCAGATATACATATACAAACACAGACACATACAGATACACACTGACTATATATAGATACACACACAAACACAAATGGACAATATACAGATACAAAGGCACATTCTGACAGAATGACACAGAGACACACACAGACAGCCATACTGAAACACACATACACACAGACATACAGAACCACATGGACACTGACAGACTCACACATAGACATACTGACACACTGACAGACATACAGACATTATGGCACACATACACACAGACAGACATACTGAAACACACATACACACAGACACTGACAGACGTACACACATACAGACATTTTGACACTCACAGACAGCCATACTGAAACACACATACACACAGACACTGACAGTTAAGCTCTCCCGGGCTGGCCCCCTCCAGAACAGCTCCTTCCTCCCATGGCTCTTGTTTCTGTGGGAGGAAGTGACGCTCGGCTCCCAGTGCTGCCGAAAAAGCAAGGGCCCGGTTCATGGGCCACCCGATGGGCCCCCATAGTTTGCGGGCAGAGGGCAAAAAAAGGCTTTCTTGGGCCCCCCAGCGGGGACAGGGCCCGGGGCAGCTGCCCCGTTTGCCCTGCGTTAAAGACGGCCCTGCATATGTGACAGGCTACTAGTGGGCAGATGGAAAGTGATTCTTTGTACTTTCTGTCTTTTCTCACACAGAGACACTGGAGGAGCACCCTCTATAACTGTTCCTGCAGCTATGCTATTAAGGATAACTGGACAACAGAGGACACTGGCCAAAGATCCTGGTATGTATCTTTCCCCACCAGCTTATTTATAGGAAATCTATAGTGTTATGCAGTGGCGTCTCTAGGATTCATTTTTAGGGCGGGCACATGGAGGGCCAGGGACAAAAGTAGGGGGGCACATTTAACCCCGCCCTCACCGCAGTTTGACCCCGCCCCTGTCACATGTTAAGTCCCGCCCCTGACACAATGTGTCATTATTTTCCACCAGGGATTATTAAAAAAACAAACACATTACCCTTGATACAGTGCCATAGTTGCCAACATTTGAAAAACAATTTCCAAGGACATTTTGCAGCACAGCTATCAATTACTGTCTGGGTATAATATCCCTGGACAGTCAGTGCACTCTGTATAATACAGGGTTGTGTGTATAATAAATTGGGACACTCAGTGCTCCCTGTATAGTGCTACTCTCTGTATAATACAGGTCTGTTTGTGTATAATATCCCAAGACAGAGAGCAGCACTATACAGGGAGCACTGACTGTCCAGGGATATTATACAGGCACAGGCCTGTATTATACAGAGAACAGCACTATACAGGAAGCACTGACTATCCCGGGATATTATATTAGCAGTAGAAAGAGGGAAGTGCTCATGCCATTATACAGAACACTGGTGAGACCTCACTTGGAGTATTGTACACAGTATTGGAGACCGTATCTTCAGAAGGATATTGATACCTTAGAGAGGGTTCAGAGAAGGGCTACTAAACTGGTTCATGGATTGCGGGATAAAACTTACCAGGAAAGGTTAAAGGATCTTAACATGTATAGCTTGGAGGAAAGACGAGACAGGGGGGATATGATAGAAACATTTAAATATATAAAGGGAATCAACACAGTAAAGGAGGAGACTATATTTAAAAGAAGAAAAACTACCACAACAAGAGGACATAGTCTTAAATTAGAGGGACAAAGGTTTAAAAATAATATCAGGAAGTATTACTTTACTGAGAGGGTAGTGGATGCATGGAATAGCCTTCCAGCTGAAGTGGTAGAGGTTAACACAGTAAAGGAGTTTAAGCATGCATGGGATAGGCATAAGGCTATCCTAACTATAAGATAAGGCTAGGGACTAATGAAAGTTTTTAGAAAATTGGGCAGACTAGATGGGCCGAATGGTTCTTATCTGCCGTCACATTCTATGTTTCTATGTTTCTATGTTTCTATGTTTCTATATACACACAGATCTGTATTATACAGATAGCTGAGCATATACCCCATGTCCCAATCTCTAGACTACTAGTACCTGTCAACAGCAGCTCCCAGACGCGTGTAACAGGGATAAAGTGTGCGGCAGCTCATACAGATGATTCAGTGGTAAAGTGCACTCGCTGGCAGAGCCAAACTGGGAATCCCTGGGAATCCAAAGCAGCCCTGGAAAAAAATGTATGCCATTCCTACAAGTCAAATATATAAATATATAAATATATATATATATATATATAAATATATATATATTACAGTAAGCACACAAGCTCACTGACATGCGCAGATAAGCTTACTGACAGACAAAACTCTCTGACTCACACACAAGCTTACTACAGACAAACTCACTTGTATAAACAGAAGGCTCACTACAAAGAAGTTCAGGGACACACACAAGCTCACTAAAGACAAGCTCACTGACACACACATGCTCACTAAATAGAAGTTCACTGACACACACAAGCAGTACCATTTTAACAGAGTTAAGGGCCCCTGGGCAAAGCAATGAACTGGGGCCCTTCCTACACAACAACTCACAGGAATTTTAATTATTGATAGACTGCGGAGTCCATACACACACACACATACTGCTGAGTCCACACACAGACTGCTGAGTCCATACACATACACACACACACACACACAGACTGCTGAGTCCATACACACACACACAGACTGCAGAGTCCATACACACACAGACTGCAGAGTCCGTACACACACAGACTGCAGAGTCCGTTCACACACACAGACTGCAGAGTCCGTTCACACACACAGACTGCTGAGTCCGTACACACAGACTGCTGAGTCCGTACACACACACAGACTGCTGAGTAAATACACACACACACACACACACACAGACTGCTGAGTAAATACACACACACACACACAGACTGCTGAGTCCATACACACACACACAGACTGCTGAGCAGTGGCCGATCCAGAGCCTGATCTCGAGAGGGGCACTTGTAGATTATTTAAAGAAATAATCCAGACACAATAACCACTACAGCTCAGTGTGGTGGTTATGGTGTCAATAGTGCCGGGACCCCGTCCTAGAGTAAGTAGTCAAACCGTTTAAGAACAGTTTGACAACTTACCTGAGGTCTGCTGGGAAATGGGGCTGTAGTAGGGCATAGGAGCAGTGGTGTGTGTGAGTGGTGCAATGTGTAAGGGGTGCAGTGTGTGTATGTGTGTGTGTGTGTGTGACACTGTGTGAGCAGTGTGTTTGTTTGAAGGTTGTAGTGTGTGAGTGAGGGTGGCAGTGTAAAGTCAGGGATGCAGTGTATGTGTGGGACAGTATGTGTGTGTAACAGTTGCAGTGTGTGTATGGGGGCAGTGTGTGTGTATGGGGAGCAGTGTGTGTGTATGGGGATAGTGTATGTCTGTAGACTGTGTGTGTATGGGGGGGCAGTGTGTGTGTATGGGGGCAGTGTGTGTATAGGGGGCAGTATGTGTGTATGGGGCAGTGTGTGTGTGTATGGGGGGCAGTGTGTGTGTATGGGGGCAGTGTGTGTGTATGGGGCAGTGTGTGTGTATGGGGGCAGTGTGTGTGTATGGGGAGCAGTGTGTGTATGGGGGCAGTGTGTGTGTATGGGGGCAGTGTGTGTGTATGGGGCAGTGTGTGTGTATAGGGGATAGTGTATGTCTGTAGACTGTGTGTGTATGGGGGGCAGTGTGTGTGTATGGGGGCAGTGTGTGTGTGTATGGGGGCAGTATGTGTGTATGGGGGCAGTGTGTGTGTGTATGGGGCAGTGTGTGTGTGTATGGGGGCAGTGTGTATGTGTGTGTGTATGGGGCAGTGTGTGTGTATGGGGCAGTGTGTGTGTGTATGGGGCAGTGTGTGTGTGTATGGGGGGCAGTGTGTGTGTATGGGGGCAGTGTGTGTGTATGGGGGCAGTGTGTGTGTATAGGGATAGTGTATGTGTGTGTGTAGACTGTGTGTGTATGGGGGGCAGTGTGTGTGTGTGGGGCAGTGTGTGTGTATGGGGAGCAGTGTGTGTATGGGGGGCAGTGTGTGTGTATGGGGGGCAATGTGTGTGTATGGGGGCAGTGTGGGGGGCAATGTGTGCGTATGGGGGCAGTGTGTGTGTATGGGGGCAGTGTGTGTGTGTGTATGGGGGCAGTATGGGGGCAATGTGTGTGTATGGGGGGCAGTGTGTGTGTACCGGGGGCAGTATGGGGGGCAATGTGTGTGTATGGGGGGCAGTGTGTGTGATGTAGAGTGTGTGAGTCCATACACACACACACTGCTATGTCCATACACACACACACCAAGCCTACCTGTCACTGGAGGATGTTGCTGGGGGTCAGGACAGGCAGCCATCTTCTGCAGCAGCATGGTCTGCTGCTTTACGGCAGGGGCTTATGTGTGGGAGGCGGGGATTCGTTTTGGGGGCGGGGGCCTGTGCCGGGGAGCCTGTCAGTGCTCCCTCCAGCCACAGACAGCCCCCAGCACTGCATTCCCTCGGGCTGTCACAGATTGTTACAGCCCGAGGGAATATAATTGAAGCCCATAGCCAGCAAATTGCCGGCATTTGGGGGGGCCCAAGGGGAGCCCCCCCAGCGACGCCACTGGTGTTAGGAATACAAAACAGTGTCCTGCTGCCCCTGCATCCAGTGTTAATTTTGGCGACTAACAATTTTAGTCAAATTTTAGTCGGCTAAAAGTTTTGAGATTCAGTCGACTAAAAGTTTTGAGATTTAGTTGACTAAAACTAAAATAATTAAGATGCATAAAATACAACTAAAACTAAAATGCCATTTTAGTCAAAAGACTGACTAAAAGTAAATAGAAATTTGGCGACTAAAACTAAAACAATTAAGATGGCTAAAATACGACTAAAATTAAATGTAATTTTAGTCAAAACACTATGACTAAAGCTAAATTGAAATTTGGTGCCAAAATGAACACTGCACAAAGGAGCTGTGGAAGGGGCAAAAGAGGCTTTAACTAAACACATTAGATTTTAGTTGTGTCGACTAAAATCTGCTGGAGATTAAGTTGAATAAAATCCACTGGAGATTTAGTCGACTAAAACAATTCAGATGACTAAAATCGATTTTTAGTCAAAAGACTATGACTAGAACTAAATTGAAGTTTGCCGCCAAAATTAACTGTCTGCATCCCCCCAGCCATTAAAAGATTAATAAGTCCTTTGAAACCTGATTCGGATTGGGCTCCTCCTTCTAGGATGTGCCCGCATCCGAATGTGTGTTCAAGACAAGACATTAGGCCTTCCACATAGAAAAACATTGAGTCAATGCTTTCCTATTGGGTTTTTCAAGACGCTGAACGTCCTCATGCAAAGGTCCATGAAACATGCAAATAGCGCCTCTAGTGGACAGTCTATTGGCAGTCTTGACTATGAAAGCCAGAAAAAAATAATAGCTTGTGTTTTTTTACTTTTTAAGTTGTCAACTCCTTAAAGGGACACTCCAGGCACCCAGACCACTTCAGCTCATTGGAGTGGTCTGGGTGCCTTGCCACTCTACCCTTAGCCCTGTTAGTCAAAACACTACGGTTTTGGAGAAACCGCAGTGTTTTGATTACAGGGCTAATCCCGGCTGGTGCTTCTGTGTTCCTAAAACACAAAGTGTGTTAAAGGACGTTCAACGCCTCCACGCTCTGCATGAGTCACGTGGATCTGCTGCAGGGAGCTCCGATGTGAGCGCGCCTGCATTAGACAGTGGAAAGCTGTGAGCGGGCTAGAGCGCGCTCACATCTTACCTAGACTCCTCGGAGGCCATTTCTGGAAGAAAAAAAACAAAGAAACAGAAGACTTGAAGAAAGAATAAATCCAGGGGTTCTTGCATCTGTATTCAAATGGAGAGGACTGTGAAGGATTTTCATGTATTTACCTATGTGCCTTCAGTTAAACCTTCTCCCTCCTGTTTAAATGCCTGTATCAGTTCGGTTCAATATGTATGGAATGAATGTATTCGTTTACCGAACGGAGACCACACACCCTGGGTAGCAATCAGCATTAGAACGCAGAGAAAACCGCGACTTAATTGCTACTAGGTGGCCGCCATTCAACATACGAACACGTGGCGAGAACAAAGGATGGCGGCCATCTTAAAACTCACGAATGCGGTCAGCGGGGCTTACGCATGAATTGCCTGGAACTAATTTCGGCACGGCAAACATGCGAACGCCCGGTCCCCATGGAAGTCCTGGATGAATACGTTCCCCTCCCCGAATCAAACTGGCGTTCAGTAGATAGAATCTACCGAACGAGGGGAACATTCACATGTAACCAGCTGAACCATACGAACGGTGGTTTTCGTGTAGTTAGATGCGAACGGAGACCGGCTCTTGCTACTGATTCTATGGAACTTTAACTCGGATACCTCCACATGGCAAGCCGGTCAAACTTCCACACGATGCGACACGGAAACTACCGAACGGAAATTCGTGAGATTTGGATATGTAACTACCAGTATCCTCAGCTATCCAGGGATGTTAAAAGTATATTTGTATGTCTTGTAAAAAGTATGTTTCTGAAATTGTTAAAAATTGTAATGTTTCTGGCCAGCAGATAACTGAGCTTTGTGTATTGTAGAAACTCAATTATCTAGCCTGGCCCAGAGGAGGAGTTTTGTGTTGCATAAATTGTGAGTTCTATGTGCCAGTAAATTAGTCTTGTTCCAGCATTAAGCTTTGGCTCATGTGTGGATTATTCGGCGATTCCAGGGATATTTCTACTCGTGGAATATTGGGTGATTTTTCTTTTATGGGAAGAAGGGAATGCTTGACGGTGATACCCTATACTACCGTCACAACTTTGGTGGCAACGGTGGAATGGCGTCCTAGTGCGAGGACCAGCAGCTCGGAGACACCGGTAACATGTAGAGTTACGGATTTATAATTGAGGGCAACGCTAGCCTCTGCGCAGCGTCCCTACCTACAGCAACATGGAGCTAGCAAGACCCTGGACAGCAGCCAGTCAATTGCAAATCCGCCTGTCACAGTGCTATGAGGGTGCTGATTTCATGAAGGAAGTAAAGGTGCGGCTGGTCTGGTTTGGCCCAAACCCTTCAGATGAGGTGGTCCATCAAGTGATGCGCCAGTTGAGTGCTGAGAACCAAGAAGCACGGAACTTCGAGTACCAACTGTGGAGTTTGGCGGTATTGACACCCCGTCTCCAGCGACAGAGTGAGTTACAGGGAGAGGAGAGCAGCGACCTCCCTTCCCAGTGGCAGTGCACCGTACAGAGGGAAGAGACAACCGGTCTCTCTCCCCAGCGGCGGCCTGAATTCCAGGAGGAGGTGATGGTAGATCCCTCCCCCGTACAGCAACCATTGTCCTGGGGAGGGGAGGGAACCGGCCTCCCTCTCCAACAGCAGCCGGATGTGGGCGACCTCATAGACTTGTCCTGGGGACACACAGAGATGGCAAGCGGAGATGGGACCGAAGTCTCTCTGCCGGGCCTACAGGGATGCTGGGCAGTCAGCCCAGGTCCCCAGCGGCAGTATAATATACAGGGAGAGGAGACAACTGGTCTCTCTCCCCAGCGGCGGCCTGAGTTCCAGAAGGAGGTGATGGTTGATCCCGCCACCTTACAGCAACCAGCGTCCTGGGGAGTGGGGGCAATCACCCTCCCCCTTCAACAGCAGCCAGAGATACCGGGAGAGGGGGAAGACAAACCTAACCACACTGGCCCATGTGCTGATAGCGGTATTTTCCCCTGCAGAAAGGTTTATTTGTGTATTTCTGCTGGGGCGTTCTGGACTTTCAGTATGGTAATAGTGCTATCCCAGATAGCTATGCCATGGAGCCTATTTGTGTAACGAAAGACTATGGAAAAGACTTGGCTCCATGGTGATTGAATTGTATGCATGTGATCTGAGCGCCATTCAATAATAATGTACACACAGTCTAAGCTATCTGGGATATGTTGCATGTATATGTTTTATGTAGTAATTGTAACATTGTGTAATTTTATGTCTTTTTGTAACAATGTGGTTAATGGAGTCTTGCCTCTGTCCTGGGAGAAAATTTGATTACTTCCCAATTATCTCCAGGATAGAGAGGAGGGATTGTGATGTCACTGTGGGAGTGTTTTGCTTGTATTGTCTGTGATTGGTTATACTGGGTCCCACCCTGTGGGATGTCCCCTTGCATGGGGACTTGCATAAAAGCCAGTGTGTGGTCATTAAAACCAGATCATCTTGTACCTTTCTTGAAGCCTTGACTCATGTTTGGGGGAAGGGATACCTACACTCTGGGGATTGCTATAATCACTTACTCCCCAGAGTAAGCTCTTGCAATATCTTGATTTGTTCCTGCTACGCTCTCTGGATTTAGGAGAGGTTCACCCACTGAGAGCTGGATCCTGGTCGTGGATCCAGGGTGGGTGGAAACGGCGAGACCCCGGCGCAGCTGTATCGCTGGAAGTGGGGTCTGCAGTGCTGATGGTGTCGGTTAGAGTGCTTGGAGTCCTCAGCAAGCGCTAGAAGCATCGATTGGCAGAGGTACTTAGTCGGAGTGCCAGCATTCCGTCACAAGGACCTACCCCAATGTTTCTTTGACAGTAAGTACCCTTTTTTCTTATTATTGAATGTCTATAACTTTTTTTTACAAGTTAATGAATATATAATAATTTTTATAATTTAATTTAACAATTTTAACCATTACGAACTGTATATATATTTATATAATTATTACTTGTATTAATTTTTAAGATATTTTACATTATTACTATTGACTATTATTATGTATAGTCATCTTTTGCATTCTAATATTTTATTAATTTGTTATTTATTTATTATATTAATATTATTCTTTTTTAAATTATAAACCTTTTATGTATCATATATTTAATTGGTATCCCTTTCTTGTGTTTTAGCTTATTTTTTCCCCTCTTTTAATATTTTAATTCAAGGGACACTATAGTCACCTGGACAATTTTAGCTTAATGAAGCAGTTTTGGTGTATAGAACATGCCTCTGCAGCCTCACTGCTCAATCCTCTGCCATTTAGGAGTTAAATCCCTTTGTTTATGAGCCCTAGTCACACCTCCCTGCATGTGACTTGCACAGCCTTCCATAAATACTTCCTATAAAGAGAGCCCTATTAAGGTTTCTTTATTGTAAGTTCTGTTTAATTAAAATTTTCTTATCCCCTGCTTTGTTAATAGCTTGCTAGACCCTGCAAGAGCCTCCTGTATGTGATTAAAGTTCAATTTAGAGATTGAGATACAATTATTTAAGGTAAATTACATCTGTTTGAAAGTGAAACCAGTTTTTTTTCACGCAGGCTCTGTCAATCATAGCCGGGGGTGTGTGGCTAGGGCTGCATAAACAGAAACAACGTGATTTAACCCCTTAAGGACGGAGCCAAATGTACACGTTGTGAGCAAAACAAAATGTAAACAAAACCTGGCATTTGCGCTACATGTCTGTCAAACCGTAATTCACCTCTTTCATAGTAAATGCACCCACCCTTATTATATATCATTTTATTCAGGGGAAACAGAGCTTTCATTTAATATCAAATATTTAGCTATGAAACATAATTTAATATGAAAAAAATGGGAGAAAATAAGATTTTTTTTTTGATTTTTTTTAGTTCTACATGACATTTTAACTGTCAATGTCATACTACTGTTTGCTTTTACTGCAGTAAAATACACATATTTGTATTCAGCAAAGTCTCATGTGTAAAACAGCACCCCCTATGTACAGGTTTTATGGTGTTTTGGGAAGTTACAGGGTCAAATATAGCACGTTACATTTGAAATAGAAATTCGCCAGATTGGTTACGTTGCCTTTGGGACTTTATAGTAGCCCAGGAATGAAATTTACACCCATAATGGCATACCATTTGCAATAGTAGACAACCCAAGGTATTGCAAATGGGGTATGTCCAGTCTTTTTTAGTAGCCATTTGGTCACAAACACTGGCCAAAATTAGCGTTAGTATTTGTTTGTGTGTGAAAAATGCAAAAAACGCCAATTTTGGCCAGTGTTTGTGACTAAGTGGCTACTAAAAAAGACTGGACATACCCCGTTTGCAATACCTTGGGTTGTCTACTATTGCAAATGGTATGCAATCATAGGGTAATTTTCATTCTTGGGCTACCATAGGGTCTCAAAGGCAACGTACCCAATCTGGCAAATTTTAATGTGAAAAAAATGAAACACAAGCCTTATATTTGACGCTGTAACTTTTGAAAACACCATAAAACCTGTACATGAGGGGTACTGTTGTACTCGGGAGACTTCGCTGAATACAAATATTTGTGTTTCAAAACAGTAAAAAGTATCGCAGCAATAATATCGTCCGTGTAAGTGCTGTTTGTGCGTGAAAAATGCAAAAAACTTCACTTTTACTGGCGATCTCATCGTTGTAATACATTTTACTGTTTTGAGCCTTCCCCCCTAATCCTCTAGTGGCTGTCTCATTGACAGCCACTAGAGGCGCTTGCGTGCTTCTCACTGTGATTTTCACAGTGAGAGCACGCAAGCGTCCATAGGAAAACATTATGAATGCTTTCCTATGTGACCGGCTGAATGCGCGCGCAGCTCTTGCCGCGCGTGCGCATTCAGCCCAGGAGGAGGAACGGAGGAGGATCGGAGGAGGAGAGCTCCCTGCCCAGCGCTGGAAAAAGGTAAGTTTAACCCCGTTTCCCCTTTCCAGAGCCGGGCGGGAGGGGGTCCCTGAGGGTGGGGGCACCCTCAGGGCACTATAGTGCCATGAAAACGAGTATGTTTTCCTGGCACTATAGTGGTCCTTTAACTAATTTTTTGCAAGAATGCATATTTATTTATTCTAAACATATATTTGCAATGTTTTAGTTACAGGGAATCTTCTTTATCACTTTCTATATTTGACACGTGTGCTTTCAATCACGGTAGGCAAACTATATATAATTATATCTTGTTTTATGTAATTAAAATAGATATTATTTTAAAAGGTTCTACAGTGTTACAAATACAACATTGTATTCATAACAATATAATAGAAACATAGAATGTGACGGCAGATAAGAACCATTCGGCCCATCTAGTCTGCCCAATTTTCTAAATACTTTCATTAGTCCCTGGCCTTATCTTATAGTTAGGATAGTCTTATGCCTATCGCATGCATGCTTAAACTCCTTTACTGTGTTAACCTCTACCACTTCAGCTGGAAGGCTATTCCATGCATCCACTACCCTCTCAGTAAAGTAATACTTCCTGATATTATTTTTAAACCTTTGTCCCTCTAATTTAAGACTATATCCTCGTGTTGTGGTAGTTTTTCTTCTTTTAAATATAGTCTCCTCCTTTACTATGTTTATTCCCTTTATGTATTTAAATGTTTCTATCATATCCCCCCTGTCTCGTCTTTCCTCCAAGCTATTCATGTTAAGATCCTTTAACCTTTCCTGGTAAGTTTTATCTTGCAATCCATGAACCAGTTTAGTAGCCCTTCTCTGAACTCTCTCTAAGGTATCAATATCCTTCTGAAGATACGGTCTCCAGTACTCCAACACTATTCTGTGCTCTCTACTACCTTCTGCTGCCTTACATTTCCCTTAGTCTTTTCTCTTTTTTTGTCTCCATCCCTTTTGGCTTCTCTTCCTCTTTTACCTTCTTTCTGACACACAAAACTCTGCAAGCGGGATGGCCTCATGATATGAACTGTCCCGCATCGCCAGTGTTCTGTACCAGTGTTCTGTACAATGGCATGAGCACTTCCCTCTTTCTACTGCTAATACCTCTCACTATACAACCAAGCATTCTGCTAGCATTTCCTGCTGCTCTATTACATTGTCTGCCTACCTTTAAGTCATCAGAAATAATCACATCTAAATCGCTTTCCTCAGATGTTGAGGTTAGGACTCTATCAAATATTTTATACTCTGCCCTTGGGTTTTTACATCCAAGATGCATTATCTTGCACTTATCCACATTTAATGTCAGTTGCCACAACTCTGACCATTTTTCTACTTTACCTAAATCATTTGCCATTTGGCTTATCCCTCCTGGAACATCAACCCTGTTATATATCTTAGTATCATCAGCAAAAAGACATACCTTACCATCAAGACCTTCTGCAATATCACTAATAAAAATATTAAAGAGAATGGGTCCAAGTACAGATCCCTGAGGCACCACACTGGTGACAAGCCCAAGCTTCGAATATACTCCATTGACTACAACCCTCTGTTGCCTGTCACTCAGCCACTGCCTTACCCATTCAACGATATTGGAATCCAAACTTAAAGATTGTAGTTTATTGATAAGCCTTCTATGTGCAACAGTGTCTAAAGCCTTACTAAAATCTAGGTAAGCAATGTCTACTGCACCACCCTGATCTATAATTTTAGTTACTCAACCAAAAAAATCAATAAGATTAGTTTGGCATGATTTCCCTGAAGTAAACCCATGTTGCAACATTCGCTAACCTTCAATCTTCTGGGACTACTCCTGTTAACAATGATTGGTTAAATAAATCTGTTAATGGTTTTGCTAGTACACCACTAAGCTATTTTAATAGCTTTGGGTGTATTCCATCAGGTCCCATTGACTTATTTGTCTTTACTTTTGACAGTTGAAATAGAACCTCTTCCTCTGTAAACGCACGTGTGATAAATCACTCATTTATCCCTTTTCTTAACTGAGGTCCCTTTCCTTCATTTTCATCTGTAAATAAAGAACAAAAATATTCATTGAGGCAGTCAGCTTCACCTTTATCCTCTTTTACATACCTTCCTTTTTTTTTTAATCTAACTAATCCTTGTTTTACTTTTCTTTTCTCATTTATCTAAAAAATGATTGTCCCCCCTTTTTTTACTGACTATGCTATGCACTCTGGTACTATACCCAGTGCTGTATTCTGATTTTGTGCTGCCCTAGGCATGACAAAACTCATGCACTGACACACGCATACATACACACTCACTGACAAACACATATGCAATCTCAGTGAGAGACACACACACTCTTTGACTGACACACACACACACACTCACTATCAGACACACACTCTAACAGACACATTCACTCTCACTAACAGACACACACTCAAGGAGCTATGATCCTCCGCTCAGCTCCTTTACCCGTCTCTCAGTGATGCCTGAGCCGTAGTGACATTATATTCTGTCCCCGGCATCACTGAGGTGCGTGTGAAGGAGCTGAGCAGGAAGAGCTCAGGGGAGAATGCTCCCTCTCTGCCCGCAACATCAGGCCTCCAGCTCTCTGGTTCCCCAGGGCAAGAGTCTGGCAATGCATTTGCCAGGGCGTGTGGGGGTGTCTTTTTTTTTTTTTGTCACCCCCTTGAAAGTGCCGCCCAAGGCAAATGCCATGTCAGCCTTGCGCTAAATACATTGCTGACCAGACCCATGGTAGAGCTCACATCATGGTATCAACAACTTGGGTGATGCAGTAGGCCAAGTCTTTTCTCCTCAGGGGGTGGGTGATTTTACTTGCGGAGGCCTTGGTTGGATCTTGGACCATTTTGGCGATTAACTAGTCACTTGGGTTGCATTGCGGTTGTTTTGCCTTGAGGGTGCCTCAGCTCTCCCTGCTGCTTTTTTCTGCGGTCATCAGGTTTCAGCTTTCAGTCCAGAAGATGTATCAACAGACATTGGAGAACTATCTTTTATTACAGAGCCCTCTCCTGAAGATTATGTCTATGAATGTATTGTGTCTGAGTCCTGTCTGGATGACTTATTGCTAAAATTTAAAACCTGTAAATATTTGCCAACATGCGATGCACTCGTCATTCGCAATGAAAAAAGTATTGCAGGGACTTTATTGACTGTTTACACAATCTGTGAACTTAACCATCGGTGTGAACTGTGGTGGAGCCAGCTAATGATTGGCAACCGCTCTTGCGGCAATTTATTGGCAAGTTCTCTAAAGTGTTTGAATTCTTTAAGATTTTTGGGATAGCATTAATTTCGGAATCAATTCATTACACTTATAGAAAAAAATATGTTTCCCATAGTCAGTCATCACTACACAAAGGAAAGACGTTTCATGATTGAGAGTTTGAAGGACAAAGATCTATGCCTTGCAGGAGACGGGCAATGTGATAGCCCTGATTTCAGTGCAAAGTACTGCACTTATTCACTTTTGGAAGAAAGTTCTCAGAAAATCATTAAGTGCACATCTATACAAGTAAGTGAAACAACTTCCTCAATTGCCATGGAATCTACACATATATATATATATATATGTATGTATCTCTCTCTCTCTCTCTCTCTCTACACACATATACAACTGTCTCTCTATAGATATAAATATATATATATAGAGAAAGAGTTTTATATAACGGTCTCTATATATACATATATCTATATCGATAGAGAGACAATTCTGTGTGTGTGTGTGTATATATATATATCTATAGAGAGACAGTTGTGTGAATATATATATATATATATATATATAAAAATAAATATATGAATACATTTATACAGATTAAAATAGATTTATAATTATTAAATAAATATAATAAAAAATATTTACTTTGTTGAATAGCTGCTCACTGGGCTGTGGGTACGTGAGGGCTTGGTGGCACTAGGTATGGGACGTTACTTTTATTTGTAGTTGGGGGAGGAGTAGCAGGTTGGGGGAGGAGAAAGTAAATACAGACAGTCAGTGGGTTTCAAGCTGAGATGTTACTCAGCTCGCCTCTCGATGATGCACACACCACGCGCTTGCGCGGTGTGATTTTTAACGCTACACATAGAGATTCAATGAATCTCTATGTGAAGCGTGTGAGAGGCGGGGTGCTGCGCTGGATGCGCATGCGCTCTAACTTTGCAAAGCTTCCCAATAAGTATAAGTAGACGTCGGAGGCTGGATGTGTGACATGGCGCTGGAAATAAGGTAAGAAAAGGGATATTTGGTTTATATGGGTTAAAAGGGGGTTACAGGGGTCCAAGGAAAGGGTAGAATTTAGTTTTGGCTAAAAAATTGCTGTATTTTCGGCGAGTAGAGTTTCCCTTTAAACAATTATATACACCCTGTTCCAAATTATTATGCAAATTCTATGTGTCACAAAGATTAAATATTTTGTTTTTCAGTTTAACTCATGGATGGCATTGTGTCTCGGGGCTCTTTTGATCACTGAAAACAATCTCGGACACCTGTGATAATTAGATTGCCAGGTGAGCCCAATTTAAGGAAAAACTACTAAAGGAGGGTGTTGCACATTATTAAGCAGAGCACCATTTTCATGCAATATGGGGAAGAAAAAGCATCTCTCTGCTGCTGAAAAGAGTGAAATAGTTCAATGCCTTGGATGAGTTATGAAAACATTAGATATTTCACAAAAACTTAAGCGAGATCATCACACTATTAAGAGAGGAAGATTTCTGCCAGATCCATGCATTGGATCAAGAGAGCAGCTGCTAAAATACCATTACAAAGCAGCAAACAGATGTTCGAAGCTGCTGGTGTCTCTGGAGTCCCACGGACATCAAGGTGTAGAGTCCTCCAGAGTCTTGCAACTGTGGATAAACCTTCTATTCGGCCACCACTAACCAATGCTCACAAGCAGAAACGGCTGCATTGGGCAGAAAAATACATGAAGACTAATTTTCAAACAGTCCTGTTCACTGATGAGTGGATGGTCCAGATGGATGGAGTAGTGGATGGTTGGTGGATGGCCACCCTGTTCCAACAAGGCTGCGACGTCAGCAAGGCGGTGGTGGAGTCATGTTTTGGGCCGGAATCATGGGAAGAGAGCTGGTCGGCCCCTTTAGGTTTCCCGAAGGTGTAAAGATGACCTCTGCAAAGTATGTGGAGTTTCTGACTGACAACTTTGTTCCCTGGTACAGAAGGAAGAACTATGCTTTCCGTAATAAAATCATCTTCATGCATGACAATGCACCATCTCATGCTGCAAAGAATACCTCTGCATCAATGGCTGCTATGGGGATAAAAGGAGAGAAAGTCATGGTGTGGCCTCCACCTCAATCCAATTGAGAACCTTTGGAGCATCCTCAAGCAAAAAAACTATGAGGGTGGGAGGCAGTTTACATCCAAACAGCAGCTCTGGTAGGCTATTCTGACATCTTGCAAACAAATTTAAGCAGAAACTTTCAAAAACTCACAAGTTCAATGGATGCAAGACTTGTGAAGCTGCTATCAAATAAGGGGTCCTATGTTAAAATGTAACGTGACCTGTTAAAATGTTTAAAAAGTTAAAATGTTATAAGTTTGATTGAAATAGCTTTTGATTTCAGTAAATATGCTGCAAACACAACAAATGACAAATTTCAGTTCTTTACAACCTATAAAGTGTTTTGAAACTTACTGTGCGTAATAATTTGGAACAGTGCATTGTAAGTTTTTATGTTTAAAAAAAATACTGTTATCATTAGGAGGTTTGTTCAATAAAATTTGAATTGTACTCTTAATAGTTGATAACATGAGAATTATGCTGACTGTTATTTATTCATCAATTATTTAGGTAAATGAGAAAAATAATTTGCATAATAATTTTGAACAGGGTGTATTTCTTTCAAACTGATTTTGTAACACAATTTATGCAAATACATCATGCATGATGCCTGAGCTTACATCTGTCTTGTTCTTTGGAAGCCAATGTTTTTGATAAAATATTGAAACACTTGTGAATAATAGTAGAAATATAAAATCTACACGTACCAGGAGATCTCTTACTAATGAGTGCAAATGAAGGAACTAGAGAGATCTAAATTATCTCAAATGTGTGCTATAATAGCTATAAATAGTAAACCTAGAATTATACAGAATAGATTATGCACACATACACTAGATGGCAGTCTAACACAGAAGGCTAGCAGTACTAAGGGTTCGCAAACTAAACAGCGGAAAAATATGTAACATACAATATAATATGCAGATAGTTAGGGAATGGCTCCAAAAAACTTGCATAAAAGAATTAATCTGAATCCGTTAAATAGTCCAAAATAAATAAATAAATCTGTGAGATAATGTCCAGTAAATGCTTGTAATAGGTAGAGTCTTTAAATGCAACAATATTAAATCTTGTACCATATGCTTCTGCCAAATAGACTGACAGTAGCAAAAAGAGTAACAAGTTGTAGATATGCTTTAACCAATGCTGGTAAAATGAATAACTGCAACAAATGGACACTAACTAGTATACCACCTATGCAGGTATATAGTGTAAAGATCTTCAATGATCAATGGTGATATGGAGAAAGTCCAGAAGGTTAATATTCAAATATCATATTTATTGAAAATGTAGTTAAAATCGGATAAAATACACTTACAATTTAGAAGTGTAAACGTCCCAGCAAATGAGTCCTTATTTGGAAAGCTAATCGGAAGATGTACTTGCACTTTGAGGGAAGCTTGCTCTGGCCGGTGAGCTGATGTTCTTGTGTTCGGAGAGGTAAGCCACCTCTCGCGTGCGTTCCACGGTTGCTCGGTAGCTGGGTCAGAATACGGCAATTGCCGAAAACAATCCTTGTTGTATTCTGACCCAGCATAAATTTGATATTTGAACATTAACCCCCCTGGCCCCCACCCCTGAGCGGCGGGTGGGGGCACTAAACAAAAATAGGGGGGGGGGGGACCTAATGTCCTCCCCCCCTGGCCCCCACCCCTGAGCGGCGGGTGGGGGCCCTAAACAAAAATAAGGGGGGGGCCTAATGTCCTCCCTCCTGGCCCCCACTCCTGAGCAGCGGGTGGGGGCCCTAAAAGAAATGTCCCCCCAGATGACTAGGGGTCCCCAAACCCCTAGTCACCCCCTCCACCCCCCAAAAAAAAGTATCCCCTTACCTACTCTCCCTCACCCTAAAAATAATGAGGGGGGGACCTTTAATTAAGTACCTGTAAAAAAAAAACTTACCATTCAATGTTTTCTTTCTTCTAAAATCTTATTTTTTCAGCCCCAAAAAAGGCCAAATAAAAAACCATAATAACCGAAGCAATAAAAAAAAACAAGTGCAAAAAAAAATAATCCATCTTCACCCATGGAGGGCTCCGCGCAGACTGAGCCTTATAAAGCCTTCCTCCACCCTGCAATTAGGCTCAGAGCACTCTGATTTCAAACCAACCAATCAGAGTGCTCTGACAGGTAAATGAAGAGACTTTTTTTTTAATTGCGTCGGTTATTATGGTTTTTTATTTGGCCTTTTTTGGGGCTGAAAAAATAAGATTTTAGAAGAAAGAAAACATTGAATGGTATGTTTTTTTTTTTTTTACAGATACTTAATTAAATGTCCCCCCCTCATTATTTTTAGGGTGAGGGGGGTACTTAGGGGGATACTTTTTTTTGGGGGGGTGACTAGGGGTTTGGGGACCCCTAGTCACCGGGGAGGGGCATTTTTTGGGGGTCCCCATCCGCCACTCAGGGGTGGGGGCCAGGGGGGAGGACATTAGGTCCCCCCTTTATTTTTGTTTAGGGCCCCCACCCGCCGCACAGGGGTGGGGGCCAGGGGGGAGGACATTAGGCCCCCCCAATTTGTGTTTATGGCCCCCTCCCACCGCTCAGGGGTGTGGGCCAGGGGGGGAGGACATTAGGTCCCCCCCCCCTTATTTTTGTTTAGGGCCCCCACCCGCCACTCAGGGGTAGGGGCCAGGGGGGGAGGACATTAGGTCCCCCCCAATTTGTGTTTGGGGCCCCCACCCGCCACTCAGGGGTGGGGGCCAGGGGGGGAAGACATTAGGTCCCCCCCCCAATTTGTGTTTAGGGCACCCATCCGCCACTCAGGGGTGGGGGCCAGGGGGGGAGGACATTAGGTCCCCCCCAATTTGTGTTTAGGGCCCCCACCCACCGCTCAGGGGTGGGGGCCGGGGGGAGGACATTAGGTCCCCCCCAATTTGTGTTTAGGGCCCCCACCCACCGCTCAGGGGTGGGGGCCAGGGGGGAGGACCCTAGGTCCCCCCCTTTTTAGTATTTAGGGCCTCCAGCGCAGTTCGCCAGGTTCGCCCGTTCGCGAACTTTTGCGGAAGTTCGCGTTCGCCGTTCGCAAACCAAAAATTTTATGTTCGCGACATCACTATTTGCGAACCCTTAGTACTGCTTTCCTTCTGTGTTAGACTGCCATCTAGTGTATGTGTACATAGTACATTCTATTCTGTATAATTCTAGGTTTACTATTTATAGCTATTATAGCACACATTTGAGATAATTTAGATCTCTCTATTTCCTTCATTTGTACTCATTAGTAAGAGATCTCCTGGTACGTGTACATTTTATATTTCTACTATTATTCATTTTTCTTCTCTCTAGCTTTTATGGGGGCTTTTCTTTACCAGTAAAAGATCTCCTGCTTGTGCACTATATCTTTCTATCTTTTCCTCTGTCTCCACTTTTTAGGGTCGGTTTTCCTGCCCAATATTTTTAGTTATTGAAACACTTGTATGGTAGCCCTATTTTTTACTTTTTTTTTTACTCTTAATGCACTTCTATCCGTGTGATTATACAAAATTCCATCATGAGCATAGCAAGTTAAATTAACCAACTTTTGCAAAAGACTGAAAAATATGAAAAACCAAACGAGTTGAGTGAGTACTCAAAGCAAATTTCTCACTTAAAGGGACACTATAGGCATTAAAATAACTTTAGCTTAATTAAGCAGGTGTACAGATGATGCCCCTGCAGTCTAACTGCTCAATGCTTCGCCATTTATGACTTAAATCGCTTTTGCATCTGTTTATGCAGCCCTATCAACACATCCTCTCTCTGTGACTGTATAAAAAAATGGTTTAAATTGTAATCAGATGTTTACTTGAATTAGAAGTTTTTTACTCCTGCTCTGTAAATAGAACTTTAATCACACACAGGAGGCTTCTGCAGGATCTTAAAAGTTATTAACAGAACATAAGATAAGAAAATCTAATTTTAACAGATTTCTTTTTACAGAAAGTGTTTAGAAAAGCTGTGTAAGTTACAAGCAGTGAGGTGTGACTAGGGCTGCATAATTTAACTCCTAAATAGCAGATCATTTTTTGGGTGAAAGAGCTACTCCAAACTAAAACCAGCATTTTTATAAAACACTGGTTTTGTTTATAGTAACCCTTTATGAGGTGGTCTGACCCCAAGTAAAAAATAAATAAATACATGCTAAAATTGCCTCTGTTCCATCACAGAGTCCAAGTTCTCCTTCTAGCCCAAACCTCCTAGTCTGATGTAACTCTTGGCGAGGGAGAATATCTAAGTTGAGGAAAGAGGCTGGGGCCTGCCACCATTGAATGGTTGGGGAAATAAACAGTTTGTACTGTTCAAAATTTTGCCTCAACTTCCACTCCGGTTATTACAAACATGCTAGACGGGTTTTCTTTTTTAGGCTATAGTTACGGAAAGTCCAGTATCATTTATATGTAAATATACCTGTATATTTCTCGTCTGCCACTCCTAATGACTCAGAATGTATTAGCTACAAGCAGGCCCGGACTGGCCATCGGGCACACCGGGCAAATGCCCGGTGGGCCGCGGTGTCCGTGGGGCTGAGGCCGGCAGGGGAGCTCCCAGGATCTCCCCTGCCGGTCTATGCAGGGCCGGCACTCTCCTAGCGCCGGCCCCGCTGTTTGCCACGACGGGCCGGTCTCCCTGACCGGCCCACATCCGGCCGCCGGCGGGGAGGTCGGGAGCCAGGCTGGAGAGAGGACCCGGCGGAGCTCTAACTTGCAGCTCCGCCGGGTTCCTCTCGCGAGATCCGGCGCGTTGCCATGGCAACGACCGGATCTCGCGAGAGTTCACTCACCCACGAGGACCACCAGGGAACACTGCCTCCCAGCGTGCCGGACCCCCCCTCCCAGGCTAAAGGTAAGAGGGGAGGGGGGGGAAATAATGACTTTTTATTTTTTATTTACCCCCCCTACTCTCACACCCATCACACACAGCACTCTCTCACACAGCACTCTCACACCCATCACACACAGCACTTTCACACACACAGCACTCTCTCACAGCACTCTCACACCCATCACACTCACAGCACTCTCACACCCATCACACTCACAGCACTCTCACACACACACAGCACTCTCTCACACAGCACTCTCTCACACACACCGCACCCCTCACACACGCACATACTGCACCCCTCACATACACACAGAACCCCCCCAACACACTGCACCACACACATACACAATACTTCCATATATATATATATACACACACACACACACACACACACACTACACTCTTAAAGGACCACTCTAGCCACCCAGACCACTTCAGCTTAATGAAGTGGTCTTGGTGCCTGGTCCCTCTAGGATTAACCCATTGTTTTATAAACATAGCAGTTTCAGAGAAAATCACAGTGAGAGCACGCAAGCGTCCATAGGAAAGCATTACAAATGCTTTCCTATGCGACCGGCTGAATGCGCGCGCAGCCAGCCGACGGGGCGGTTCGGAGGAGGAGAGCTCCCCGCCCGGCGCTGGAAAAAGGTAAGTTTTAACCCCTTTCCAGAGCCGGGCGGGAGGGGGTCCCTGAGCCACATATGCATCACATTACACCACAAACACAACACGACTAAAACCGACCTTATTACACAATACCACACCACGACCAGCTCACTCTACACACACGCAATACCACAAGCAGGCTCCAAACACATGCACAATACTCTTTCCTGGCCTTTTGTCTCCTGGTATCCATTTATAGAGACACCAGAGACAAGTTGCAAGGAAACACAGTGCAAGCATGTTATTAAATTTGCTTGCACTGTGCAGAACAAATACAGGACTTTTTTCTCATGCTAGAGCTCTTCAGCAGAGCTCTGCGCATGGTCTGCCCTGGAAGAGCATTGAACCAACATGCCTACTTTGAGAGGAGGCGTGTTTGTCATTGGTGATGACAAAACACACCTCCTCTGCCCCGTCCCCTTTTTAGTGGGCCGCTGTGTTAAAAAAATGCCCGGGCTGAATTTTTCTCCCAGTCCGGCCCTGGCTACAAGAACAAATACATTGATTATTCTATTGTTGATATATAAACATACAGGGAGTGCAGAATTATTAGGCAAATGAGTATTTTGACCACATCATCCTCTTTATGCATGTTGTCTTACTCCAAGCTGTATAGGCTCGAAAGCCTACTACCAATTAAGCATATTAGGTGATGTGCATCTCTGTAATGAGAAGGGGTGTGGTCTAATGACATCAACACCCTATATCAGGTGTGCATAATTATTAGGCAACTTCCTTTCCTTTGGCAAAATGGGTCAAAAGAAGGACTTGACAGGCTCAGAAAAGTCAAAAATAGTGAGATATCTTGCAGAGGGATGCAGCACTCTTAAAATTGCAAAGCTTCTGAAGCGTGATCATCGAACAATCAAGCATTTCATTCAAAATAGTCAACAGGGTCGCAAGAAGCGTGTGGAAAAACCAAAGGCGCAAAATAACTGCCCATGAACTGAGAAAAGTCAAGCGTGCAGCTGCCACGATGCCACTTGCCACCAGTTTGGCCATATTTCAGAGCTGCAACATCACTGGAGTGCCCAAAAGCACAAGGTGTGCAATACTCAGAGACATGGCCAAGGTAAGAAAGACTGAAAGACGACCACCACTGAACAAGACACACAAGCTGAAACATCAAGACTGGGTTTTATGGACTGATGAAATGAGAGTGAGTCTTGATGGGCCAGATGGATGGGCCCGTGGCTGGATTGGTAAAGGGCAGAGAGCTTCAGTCCGACTCAGATGCCAGCAAGGTGGAGGTGGAGTACTGGTTTGGGCTGGTATCATCAAAGATGAGCTTGTGGGGCCTTTTCGGGTTGAGGATGGAGTCAAGCTCAACTCCCAGTCCTACTGCCAGTTCCTGGAGGACACCTTCTTCAAGCAGTGGTACAGGAAGAAGTCTGCATCCTTCAAGAAAAACATGATTTTCATGCAGGACAATGCTCCATCACATGCGTCCAGGGCCGGACTGGGAAAAAAATTAGGCCCGGACATTTTTCAATCAGAGCGGCCCCCTAAGAAGGGGGCGGGGAAAGAGAGGGTGTGTTTTGTCATCACTAATGACAAGCACGCCTCCTCTCAAAGTGAGCATGTTGGTTCAATGCGCAGAGCTGCGCTGAAGAGCTCTGGCATTAGAAAAAGGCCCTGTATTTGTTCTGCGCAGCGCAAGCAAATTTAATAACATGCTTGCGCTGTGTTTGCTTTTAAATTGTCTCTGGTGTCTCAACAAGTGGGATACCAGAGGACAAAAGGACCAGGAAAGTGTATGGTGCATGTGTTTGGAGCCTGCATGTGGGATTGCGTGTGTGTAGAGTGTGGTATTGTGCAAATAGGTCAATTTCATTTGTGTTTGTGGTGTAATATGTGTGGCTAGGGGCTGTAGAGAGTGTGTGTATAGGGGGCATAGTGTTATAGGGGATGTAGCGAGTGTGTGCATACGGGCTGTAGTGTGTGTGTATAGGTGACGTAGTGTGTGTAGGGGTTGTAGAGAGGGTGTGTTTAGAGAATGTTGTATGTGTTTGCTGACAAGGAATGTAGTGTGTGTGTAGGTGGTGCAGTGTGTGTGTAGGAGATCTAGTGTGTAAAGGACCCAGAGTGTGTATAGGAGATTGTGTATGTGTGTGTGTATAGAGGATTAAGAGTGCATATAAGGTAAGGGATCAAGCGTGTATCTGGAGCGTAATGTATGTAGTGCTGTAGTGTGTGTGTGTGTATATATATATATATACATACACATACATACACACATATATATATGTGTGTGTGTGAGCGAGGGTGCTGTCTGTCTGAGGGTGCTGTGTGTGAGTGAGGGTGCTGTGTGCCTGAGTGGGCTGTGTGTGTCTGGGTGCGCTGTGTGTGTCTGGGTGCTGTGTGTGTCTGGTGGTGCTGTGTGTGTCTGGGGGTGCTGTGTGTGTCTGGCTGCTGTCTGTGCTGTGTGCTGTGTGTGTCTGGGTGCTGTGTGTGTCTGGGGTGCTGTGTGTGTCTGGGGGTGATGTGTGTGTCTGGGGGTACTGTGTGTGTCTGGGGTTGTGTGTGTGTCTGGGGGTACTGTGTGTGTCTGGGGGTACTGTGTGTGTCTGGGTGCTGTGTATGTCTGGGGTGATGTGATGTCTGGGGGTGCTGTGTGTCTGGGGTGTGTGTGTCTGGGGGTGCTGTGTGTGTCTGGGGGTGCTGTGTCTGGGGGGTGATGTGAATGTCTGGGGTGTGTGTCTGGGGTGCTGTGTGTCTGGGGTGCTGTGTGTGTCTGGGGCGTGCTGTGTGTGTCTGGGGGTGATGTGTGTGTCTGGGGGTGATGTGAATGTCTGGGGTGCTGTGTGTGTCTGGGGTGCTGTGTGTGTCTGGGGGTGCTGTGTGTGTCTGGGGGTGATGTGAATGTCTGGGGTGCTGTGTGTGTCTGGGGGTGATGTTTGTGTCTGGGGGTGATGTGTGTGTGTGATTTTTTAATTTAATTTTTTTTTTTATTAATAATAATAATTTAAAAAAAAGTTATATCCCCCCCTCCCTTCTTACCTTTAGCCTGGGAGGGGGGGGAACCGTTTTGCCTGGGACGGGAGGGAGCCGTTCTGCCATGGGAGAGCCATGCTGCCTGATCCCTGGTGGTCCTAGTGGTGAGCGTGAACTCTAGCCTGTAGGCTAGAGTTCACTCTCGCGAGATCTGAGCGTTGCCGCGGCAATGCTCAGAATCCCGCGAGAGGACCGGCGGAGCTGCTGGTTAGAGCTCCGCCGGTCCTCTCCTCCCTCCCTCACACCCCAGCAAGCGGCCGCCTGGAAGTGTCTCTGGGCCGGTAAAGGGAGATCTTAGATCTCCCCACCGGCCCATGGAGGCACACAGCAGGGCCGGTGCTCGGGTAGCGCTGGCCCTGCAGGGGCCGGCCGGGGAGATCCTGTGATCTCCCTGCCGGCCTCGGCCCCACGGCCATCGCGGCCCACTGGGCATTTGCCCGGTATGCCCGATGGCCAGTCCGGGCCTGCACGCATCCAAGTACTCCACAGTGTGGCTGGCAAGAAAGGGTATAAAAGAAGAAAATCTAATGACATGGCCTCCTTGTTCACCTGATCTGAACCCCATTGAGAACCTGTGGTCCATCATCAAATGTGAGATTTACAAGGAGGGAAAACAGTACACCTCTCTGAACAGTATCTGGGAGGCTGTGGTTGCTGCTGCACGCAATGTTGATGGTGAACAGATCAAAACACTGACAGAATCAGTGCTCCTTGCTGACCCTTCCTGTAGGCTGTCTCCCCCATCCCTTACTTACCTGATCTATAGGCTGCCTCCCCATCCCTCATTTACCTGATCTGTAGGTGGTTCCCCCTATCTCAAACTTACCTGATCTGTAGGTGGATCCCCCATCTCTAACTTACCTGATCTGTAGGTGGATCCCCCCATCCCTCACTTCCTTGCTCTATAGGCTGCCCCCCCCATGCCTCACTTCCCTATGCCTCACATCCCTGATCTGTAGGCTGCCCCCCATGCCTCACTTCCCTGATCTATAGGCTGCCCCACCCCATGCCTCACTTCCCTGATCTATAGGCTGTCCTCCCATGCCTCACTTCCCTGATCTATAGGCTGTCCTCCCATGCCTCACTTCCCTGATCTATAGGCTGCCCCCCATGCCTCACTTCCCTGATCTACAGGCTGCCCCCCATGCCTCACTTCCCTTATCTATAGGCTGCCCCCCATGCCTCACTTCCCATATCTATAGGCTCATGCCCCCATCCCTCACTTACCTGATCTGTAGGCTGCCTCTGCAGTCTAGGAGTTGCTGGCTTGCACTCTATGCTGCTCCCCAGGGGTTTCAGTCAGGAGAGAGAAGCTGAGATAAGATGTAACTTCCTATCCCAATCTAACCATCCACAGTGCCACCTACTGGCCAGCACCAGTATTGCAGTGTATTTTCAATCTCACATTGCAGCCCTACCTAATTATACGGAAGACAAGGGCCTGGTACAAAAAGGTTGCAATTTACTTAATGCAGATTGCAACGCACAATGCTTTTTTGTTGTTCAAAAAAGCAAACTCCAGAATGAAACTGGCTTTTTTACAGTTTCAGCTCCAGATCATTTACTGGATTTTGTACCAAGATGCAGCTGCTCCCCGGGTGGTGATTGGACAGAGTAGAGTTGGGGCTACCCACTTTATTTTTAAAATCCCCCCCTACTGCGACAAAGCAGAATCCTCAAAAAATATGCAGAGTCTGTTTCAAGAGGGGGCAGAGAAAGGACACCGTCTTTTACTGTCCTTTTTGCCCTGGACAGCCTGGACTCTGCATTGGGGACTGCTTCAAGCGATATCAAACACTGGTCGTTTTTAATTTTTTATTTAACTTTGATCTTTGTTTATTGGATAACTCCCCTATTTGTCATCCTTATGTGGCATTGCCATATTTAAGGACACAAAATAAGGGAGCTATCTGCTAAACGGCACCCTAATTTGGTATCTTTAAACATGGGATCTCACATAAGGGCACCAATTTAGAGAATTATCTACTAAACAGCAAAAAGATAAAAATGTAAAAAGCCTTTTTCTTAATTTTAATCTTTCAGTTGTTTAGTAGATAACTCACTTATTTGTTATCCTTATGTGGGATTGACATATTTAAGGACAACAAAATAGGGAACCATCTACTAAACACATACACAACCACAGATATACACACACATTTAGTTATAAAGAGGTCCAACCAACCTCCCTACCTTGCTCTGGGAGGGCTGTAGTGGATCATCCCCCTGGTGACTAGTCTAGCGGTTGCTGCTGGACTGGGATCTCTGAACTCTTCCTGCACAGCTCACTCGCACGACCAGTAGTGATGGCAATGCCAGGATGTCATCATATCCCGGCTGCCGGCTTACTGCAGGGCACGCACAAACTCCTATATGGTCCATAAAAAATGTTTAATCTCACAGCCTCCCAGTATATATCTGTCCTAGCCCCTTGTGTGAAAATGTATGTTTGTGACAGCCTATGTATATGCAATGTGTGTGACTGCATATGTAATCTGTGAATTTGAGCCTGTGTATAATGTGTCTATATGACAGTGGGGGAACAGTTGTATGTGCCTGGGACTTAGTGTGTGATATTGCATGGGGAAATGTGACAACGTGGAGGTATATGTAAGTGGGTGAGTATTACTAGCAGGAGAAAGGTATATGGCAGGGTGGGACTGTGTGGTGGATATTATGACAGTGTGTGCCAGTACACAAGGTGGATTGAGTGCAGGTGAGGTGGTGAGTATATGGTCTTATATGGCAGGGGTGGGTGTTATATGTCACGGGTGGAAACAATTGATAGTAATTTAGGAGACAGACCTGGTGTAGGGCACAGAGTGTGATGATGGGGATGTAGTACAGGTAAGACACATAGTGTGGGGTGGGATAGGGACGTAGTGTGTGTAGGGCATTGTAGGGCACATAGTGTGGGTGGGATAGGGATGGCAGAGTGAAGGGTTGGCAGAGTGAGTGTGGAGGGACAGGTGGCAGAGTGTGGGAGGGAGAAGGTGACAGAGCGTGGGAGGGAGGGATTGACAGATGGCAGAGTGAGGGGTTGGCAGGTGGCAGAGTGAAGGGATGACAGGTGGCAGAGTGAGGGGGTAGCAGAGTGACCTAAGGAGGGGGTGACTGGTGACAGAGTGACTGAGGGAGGGGGTGACAAAGTTACTGGTGGCAGCGTGACTGAGGGAGGGTGACTGAGGGAAGGGGTGACTGGTGACAGAGTGACTGAGGGAGGAGATGACAGAGTGACTGAGGGATCGGGTGACAGGGTGACTGAGGGAGGGGTTGACTGGTGACAGAGTGACTGAGGGAGGGGATGACAGGGTGACTGAGGTAAGGGGGGACTGAAACGGGGGTGACTGGTAACAGAGGGAGGGGTAGACAGAGTGTAGAATATTGCATATTCTATATTTTCCTATTCAAATACATTTTAAGGTATTGCTGTCTAATGGGTTAAAAAGAACAGCTGGTGTTTGCTATTCTGTACTATGAGGACTCTGCAATGTGCTATATATTGAGATTGGGGGTAGGGTCCTTATATGTCGAGATTCCTTATGTGGCCAGAGTCTAAATATAAAGTTACGACGTAATTTTGCCTATAAAATACTGAGGACAAAGGACACGTTCTCTTCCTCCTACGACCCGATCTCCTCTCCTGATGTGTTCCTGACTTGTTGATATTAAGACAACTAGTTAAAGTGGCACTGTCATGCCGAACTTACCTTTCTCCAATCGATTCCTCTTCTCTCCCTCTCTCAGGATCTGTTCTTAATTTCTTCCTGTCTGCTCTAGTTTTCTTTAAAGATTAAGACAAATTAGGGACTATTTCTCTTCTGGAGGCTTCCTACGCGGAGGAGCAAAGTGTGCTTCGTTTCCGGTGGTCAGAGCAATTTTCCCATAATCCTTAGCTTTCCTCCTTGTTCCCGCGATGCTTCCTGTCAGTATTGCCGTACGTCCTGTCACTTAGACAGAACGCCGGCAAAACTGCCGAATTGCGTCCTAACAGAATGAGAACAGTTTCCCACGGTATCAGGGAGCTATCTACCAAAAGGCCGTGACCCATCAAGTTATACTGTGACCCATCAAGTTATATTAAAGTCATATAGTCTGTGGTTAATCACAGTCACAGGATGGTATAAGGGAGGTATAGCCTTTTTTGGCTGATTACACGGTTTTGGAGTGGGATAATCACTACAACTTGGGTATTGATCTGGATCCTTATTATTTGATTATTTATCATTTATTTCTACAGTTCTCATTATTTTTCCAGTATTTGCTGAATTTGTTGGATTTGTATATCCAACATATTGAGCCTTTTTCTGACTTATATTATTTCATAGGGGTTAAGCCCCAGGACATAACTGGAGTGTCCATACAGGTGTTACTGTGGGTCCTTTAGTGAGTCTATCCCTTTAGGATTACATTCTCACTAGGGACGTCCACAACTCTATCTTTTTTCAATTTTCCCATAATCCTTAGCTTTCCTCCTTGTTCCCGCGATGCTTCCTGTCAGTATTGCCGTACGTCCTGTCACTTAGACAGAACGCCGGCAAAACTGCCGAATTGCGTCCTAACAGAATGAGAACAGTTTCCCACGGTATCAGGGAGCTATCTACCAAAAGGCCGAAAGACCTAAATTGGTCTTTCAGCCACACTTACTAATACTAAGTAAAGATTACTTAGTATTAGTAAATTATGCCCCTACTCGCTATACCGCAAGTAGGGGCATGTCTAGTAAACAGTGAGCAGCCAGTGCTCACTGTTAAAAAAAACAAAAAAACCCTAGTACCCTAAAAGATAATGGGGGGGCACTATTGTCCTCTCCCCCCCGCCCGCACCCACCCCTGAGCCCTAAATAACAATAAGGGGGACCTATTGTCCTCCCCCACGGCACCCACCTCTGCGCGGTGGGTGGGGGACCTAAATAACAATGGGGGGGGACCTACTGTCCCCCTCCTGACCCCCACCCCTTCGCGGTGGGTGGGGGCCCTAAATAAGAATGTGGGGGGACACCTAGTGGTACCCTGAGCCGATAGACCAGAGATTCGCACGAGCTGCCCTGCTATCTTTCATTTGATCAATATATGAGACTTCACAACACACAAATACGCCCTCCAATATCACCCCTAATGCCATACCTCCGAAACAAGGCATTTACATCAGGACTCACCGCAAGAGACTTCAGAAACATTGAAATATACAGGCGTGCAGCGCTACCATCAACTATATCAGGCAGGCACAATTAGAACCTTCGACAACTTAAAAACCCTGGCCCCGCTGGCATCACTTTAGGTATATTCAAATGAGGGATTTTGCTGGACTTCCACAAGTACGGACAGCAGCCATGGTCTACGAAACCTTGGTCTACGAACCTTCAACAAATCACTATGCACCTCACATGGACCATGTACCGGCCTCATCACACTCCTATATACACAACAAAGCGCACTGACAAATGAAACACAAACACCCACATACATTGCACAATGAGAGACAGAACTACAGCAGACACTAGAGAGCGGGGTATGGCAAGACATATGGGAGGCAGCAGCAAAGGCTTCCATTTGCGTACTACACCAAGAACAATGCTATAAAACACTCATGAGATGGTACACCACACCGTTCAAACAATGTAGAATGGGCAAAACACCTACTGATACATGCTGGAGGGGGTGTGGGGAGAAGGGAACATATCTCCACATGAGGTGGACATGTCCAAAAGCGAGACGCTTCTGGGAGAGTATAGCCCAACTTCTGACAGAGGTACTGAACAAACCTATTAAACCGGAACCCATGGGCATTCCTTATCGCAAAACCACTAGATGACCTAACTAACAAAGAACAAAAACCGTTCAACAAAATAAATCTAGCTGCTAGACGAGCCATGGAACAATCATGGCTACAAATTGACATACCACAAATGGACAAGGTAACTCACAACATCAAAGAAGGTCATCTTATGGACAAACTCACTGCACAAATTAGAGACACCTATCCATTACTCCTTAAAACCTGGGAGCCCTGGGAAGACTACACTAACCGCTGAAAGACACAACAACACAGGCACAAACCACCCAGCCTCGGCTGGAAAAAACTACCTATGTTGTCTGCCCTCCCCCCCTCGCCCCCGGGGAGTCTCCTGTTCTTGCATATCACCCCTCCCCTCTTTTCTCGCTTCTCACTCTAACTAACTTCTCTTCTTCTTAAAACAATCAAAAAATAGTTCATGCCTTCGTGGGGTACCTATGAATGAGCTACGGGCACAGAGCAAACTCACGTACTACTAGATAATAAGGAAGGGGAACAGCTTAGCCCTAGACATGGCGCTACTACAGTGCTTTCGAGTAAAAAGGATATATATCAATCACATTCAATAGCACAATGGAAGTGAAAACTGGGGATAACAAAAAACAAACAAACTGTAAGACACTCTGAAATATCTGCAACTACCAGTACTGTATATTATGTTCCTTGACACTTGCCATGTCTGTACACCCTACTGTGCTTAATTGTATAAGCGAATGTTTATGTACCCTGTTTCTCATTATGGTCACTTGATATGCATGACTTGATGAATAAAGAATTTTTAAAAAAGTTTTAAAAAGTTAAAAAAAGTTTTAATAACATTTTTAAAAAAGTAAAAAAATTCCCACCCTCCTTTACCCAGTCCTAATAAAAATTAACCCATTCCCTGCCAGTTGATCACTAAAAAAATGTACCCCTTAGGATGAACTTATTTTTTTTAACCCTCAGGGGTTCAATTTATTTAATTAATTTAAATATTTTAAAATGATATATTTTGCTAGCTGGGGTGGGTGGGAGATATGGGAGATTGGGGAATTTACTGTTAGTACTGCTTACTGCTAGTTAGGGATTCATGGTAAAAAAAAAGTTTATAAAAATGTTAAATCTGTAAAAAAAGTTTTAAGAAAGTTTAGGAAAGTTTAGAAACATTATTAAGCAAAAAAAAAAAGTTTAAAAACTAATTTTAAAAAGTAAAAACAGTAAAAAAAAATAAATTTAAAAATGATCATTACCACTACACCTGGAACAAAATAGAGAAAAAATGATCCCACGCTAAGTTTCAAAATACGCCTTTTGAATTACCCCATATATTCTTTAATAAATAGTATGTGCTTATTTCAATAACCAACCATCTAAACTACTCCAAAATGGAACATGGACACAGCGTAAAACTTAAAAGTTAGAAAAAAACTGAATGGCTGCGTCTCAAATGTGCCCCTTCAACATCCACATATACCTGGCAAAGGTACATACGGAGGTATTTTGGAGAGCCCTTTAAAATAAATGTAAATTTCTATTCGAAGTTATGATGAAATGTTGCTAACACGCTCTAAATGTGATGCCCTCAAACACACATATAATATACAAGAAAAGAATAGGAAAGAGTGGAGCAATATTTTAAGAAAGTGGCTGTTTAGCTGATAAGCCTATAGTCTGTGCAATTGTGAGATGATATTGAATGAATGAAGGTGATACTTAATATGCTTTTTTCTTCAGTTGGTTTTCACTCAGCACATATAGAAAAAGATATATAAAAGACCCAAAAAACACATAATAGTGCAGGTTGCAAAATCAATATAGTAGTTATAGTACTCCCACTAAAGTACTCCCACTAAAGTAATTATAGGGTTAAAGGACCACTATAGTGCCAGGAAAACATACTCGTTTTCCTGGCACTATAGTGCCCTGAGGGTGCCCCCACCCTCAGGGACCCCCTCCCACCGGGCTCTGGAGAAAGGAAGGGGTTAAACACTTACCTTTCTCCAGCGCCGGGCGGGGAGCTGTACTCCTCCTCTCCTCCTTGCTCGCGACGTCATCGGCTGAATGCGCATGCGCGGCAGGAGCCGCAGCGCATTCAGCCGGTCGCATAGGAAAGCATTTACAATGCTTTCCTATTGCGTGCTCTCACTGTGATTTTCACAGTGAGAAACGCAGCGCCTCAAACTGTCAATGAGACAGCCACTAGAGGCTCTGGAGGCTGGATTAACCCTCAGTATAAACATAGCAGTTTCTCTGAAACTGCTATGTTTATAAAAAAAAGGGTTAATCCTAGAGGTACCTGGCACCCAGACCACTTCATTAAGCTGAAGTGGTCTGGGTGCCTAGAGTGGTCCTTTAAGGAAATACTTAGTAATTAAGCTCAAATTCTCTTCAAAAACGCAGAAAGATTTATTACAAAGATAAAAATTAGTAATATTCCTAATACATAAATGCACTAAAAAGACTGCCTCTTACAGGAGAGTATAGTGAGTAAGGCACGGCATACGCCGCTACTCACTGCCCAGCTTTTGTCAAATGAATTGCAGGAGACTCTGGCTTCGTTGGGTCTTGATAGAAGTTGAAAGTTGGCTTCAAATGCTCTGTTTCAAAGTTCTTTCCCGAGCCACTATCGTCTCCGCCTCCTACTGTGACGTCAACACGTTTCACCGGATACCCGGCTTCCTCAAGACGTGATGTTGCGGTGGCCATCTTAGCTAAGGATTTTTAAAGTCCGTGCCCATACAATTGTAGTTCCTTATAGGTTGCCTTATGAGTCCTTATTTACATATATTGAGAAACAGCATTTGGCTGACTAATTGTATATTGCACAAGAATAATTGAAGATTATGCTAGCTTTAGTGTACTAAGGAGGCGAGTATTTTGCATATCTCTCTTTACTAACTCCATACAGCAGTAAAGAAACACATAGAAAAAAGAACCAATCACAGGAGAGCAGGATGTACACAAGGCAATGTGACCTTATCATTTACTCTTTCAGAAAGCGACAACAAGCAGAAGTAAATATATAGCAAACAATAAAACTAATAATAACTCCAAGTTCCCATGTGCAAAGGAGCAAACTTCCAAAGAATTCTATACGAACAACGAAAAAGAGTTCGGGGTTGAGACAAATCCAAAGGATAAAATCTCCAATAGTTTCACGTGAACTGACAATTATCTTCAGAGATGAATCATACTGAAAAGAGAATGTGTGACATGTTTAGACATAGTCACGAACATGTAACTCCAATTAAAGTACCACCTAACAACCCATTGGAGAATATATTAACTATAATCTGATAACTGAATAACTGTAATGAGAACTCTAATGAGGATTCCATATTAATGGAAGTACGAACATATCATATAAGCACCAATGTGAGAGGCAAACCTACCTTAGCACCTCATATCTGCAAAGCAAATGAATAGAAAGGGTGGGCAGCGAAGCAGGGGGGGAAATACTTGCCTCCTGTCATTATTAAAATTAAGATTATTAGTACACTAAAGCTAGCATAATCTTCAATTTTACCACATGACAGGAGGCTTCGTATTTTGCATTTTTAACGCTGAGAAAAGAGTATAGAACTAAATAAGAGTCCTACGGTGTGCCGAGAGACCCAGTATTCGGCGTTGTGTGGAGGTCTTCCACGTTGAGCGCCCACCTATACACCATCTAACGGGAAATTATACAAGACCAAGTCTGACCGATTGTCAGCAGGATGTTTAGTCCCGTAGAGTGAAAGGAGAACGATCTCCACAACTCATAAGCTGGAGAGGTATGACATTGGGCAGTTGGTATCCTTGAGGATCCTAGTCCCTTGGGTGTCCTCAGGTAGTGATACCAGCTGCAGTTCCGTCTCCATCCTCACATAAGGGATCAAGATGCAGGACTGAACCAGACAGGCTGGGAATGTCAAGATGTGGGGTTAGGGTCATCGCTTCCCTGGGTTCCCAGATTCTCAAGAGGTCCCCGGTAGCCTGCAATCATCCGCTGACTTGCCAAGAAACCTACAAAGCAGGTCCAGATCCCCAGGTAGCCGACCCTCCTGGGATAGAAGATGTGAGTATCCTATGGCTCCGTGAGGAATTGTTTGTCATGAATGTAGCAGGAGAAGATCCTCGCCTGCTCGAGAATTACTGTAGACCTTGTAAGCATGAGAAGCATAAGTCCTCCGGGGAGGTCCGGTCGGACGGAGCGCGATCACCATCGTGCCTCGACTTATACTGTGACGAGTGGTAATATCCAAATCAGTCGGCCCCTATGAGATGTGTCTCCCCCGGGAGACAGGTTGATCTTCTGTGAAGAAGGGGATTGAAGGAGCCTACATGTTGTCTGATAAACGTAAGTTGCTCCATCGTGGTGGATGTGAAACCTGACCGCCTAATCTGTGGTTACCTGCAGTAGGGAGCAGCCGATCTAGTACTTCTTTATCAATTCATGTATTGTGATTTATAGGACCAAGAAGTCTAGGTATACAATGTACAGGGTCGTGGTGGTGCCGCGGAGAGTCGTACGAATATTCCCAAGTTGTGGAATAGTCTACGAATCCTCTGAGCGAATAGTCTTCTACAAGAGGTTCCAGCCGGTTCTCGGATGAATGTGTATGTTGACGAGTTTTCAGTTCACTGGAGTGATCTGAATGAGGTTCTCCCAAAAGAGAGTGTCTTGTCTTCCCTGCCTGTATTCATTACTTCTTTCGGTAGTTTATCAGGGCCCACCAGGCTCCGAGCTACTGGACCGGGAAGAAGAGGATGCCCCCTGAAAACTGGGTAAGGTGGTCGAGCGGGAAGCAAGAAGACCGTCCTGACGTGTCTTTAGGTCAGGAATGCAAGTTGGTTGACTACGTGAAAGTGGTCTTCCCCAGGATTGAGTGCCTTTCACCTAGATGTGGTGAAATCCCCTGTGGATGTAGTAGGAGGTATATTGATGGTATCTGTGCATACCGTGTTCTCTGTCCGCTTATCTGGAGCACCATTGGTTGACTCTCACTCTATATGGGTAATAGAGCCAGCGGTAGCGGATCTCGGGTCTAATGTCCTGAAGTGTTCAACGATCGGCTCTGTTGCCAAACGGTTCCAAAGAATCCCTTGTAAAGTTAATTGCATACCACCTCCCTCCTGGGGGTTTGGGCCCTTATGAAAACCATGGGACTCTTGTGTGTCTAATAAGTTCCCTTCGGAACTTTGTGCCTTGTGCCTGGGGTTCCGACTATCTTGGCGCCCAGTACCACCAACCATCCGTCAGTGCGGAGGAGTGCTGCTATGGGCATCCTATAGGAGAGGCCAACACTGGGGTTTCCTGCGAGGAGCAGAAACAGTTTTTTGAGTCCATATACCCAAGTTGTATGCCCGTTCCCGGACGATGTTTGGCGGCGTCCAGCATCACCCGTGGTAAGGTTGTGAATCCTGAAAGACCTCCTCCATTGGTCACTATAGTCGTCTGAGCCGTTCTGACTGGCATGGAAGGGCATAGGTTTGTCCGACCGTCAGCAGTTATGGACATTCTAAGCAAGAGGCTGCAAAGCCACGAGTGCATAACGTTGTCAAGTAGGTTTATCATAGTAAGGGATACCCCTGTGTAAGGCACAAACCAGTAGTCAGGCACAGGATGCAGGGCAAACAGATCAGTCTACTATGACAGTAGACAGTGTTCACGGAAACCCTTGCGGGTCTATTCCGAATCGTGGCCAAATAAAACAGACTGGGGCTCACCCAGTACCTAGAGGTTGCCATAGCATTACCTCCGTTCAGCAGCACCGTGCAGCGCACGTATAATGGGGGCTCACCCCGGGTGCACAGGGTATGAACCCTTAAGTGCTGGCCAACGCCCTGATAGAGAGTGTCAGTCACCTCTTCCATTATTAAATTCACCTCAAGGGGAATATATATCGTTACGTAGGCGGCTCGGAACTCCTGTTCAGTGGTTGTAACTGCATGCCTCTGTTCGGTATTTTAGTGCAGTGCACGCCTAGCTGGGCCCGGTGCATAGGGCGTGGGCTTTTAACCGCAGGCCGCAGAATAGGTACAGGGCATAAACCCGTACCGTATCATGATTCATTATCAATGGAGGTATTCCTTCAGCTGTAGGTAGAGGCTGTTGCTGTAAGACTTCCTTCGGTCGGGTAGTGTGACTCGCCTATCGTAGGGGTCTCACCCCAAAAGCACCGGGTTTGAAACTGTAAGTGCCGGTCTCAGATTCGAAGTTTGGATTTTCAGTCCTCAAGCTCGCTGTTGAGAGGGGTAGGAGTAGAAGCAGCAGTGCTATAGGGGGCTCACCCCATCAGTGCTGACCATCAGCCTGATAGAGAGTGTCCTACAGCTCTATCAATAATTAATGCACCTCCATGAAGGATATTCTGCACTGAAGCTTTCGACTCTGTCCCTTTTTTTGCCGAATAGATTGGCTTTTACCTAGTCAGAGATCACCTCAGGTGCACGGGGTATGTACCCATCAAGCGTGGGTCGCGGCCAAATAAAACAGACTGGATGAGAGCACAATCCATTTCATTGTGTGCAATGCACCATGCAGACCCCAGCAGGGTGTAGTAGTGTAAAATGTATTGCGTGCAATTTATTGTCAATAATAAAATTTACACCTAACACCTATTAAATCCATGTTACAAAATACATATGACATATTAAATACATATAAAATACATATAATGCTTATCAAAACAAAGAATGAAAGGCCTATAAAATTGATAAATTACAAGTGATATTAATCACAACTAAAGGTTATGAAATAAGGATAACATTAAATCTACATAATATCTATGAAATAACAGAAAAAACACAGCTGCACATAGTAAAGAAGCACATCAAGAACATACAGCAAAGTATATAAAAAAATATAATACAGAAACAACCTCAAAGAGGCACTGTAAACATAAAGTAATGGAGAAGAGTAATACTCTGACCTGTCTGCTTGATGGAGCAGTAAAAAAAGAGGAAATTATAAGGTCACATTGCCTTGTGTGCATCCTGCTCTCCTGTGATTGGTTCTTTTTTCTATGTGTTTCTTTACTGCTGTATGGAGTTAGTAAAGAGAGATATGCAAAATACCAAGCCTCCTGTCATGTGGTAAAATTAGCCACTAACACCTATTAATCTTAAATCTAAGGGTTCACCTATCGACAGTAATCTAATACACATAAGTGAAAAAATATATAAACATAATGCACACAATAAATAGTTGATGTTTCAGCAAGTTTAATTAATACTTTGAACACTGTAAAACTTTAATCTTTAAAAAAAATCAAACTTAGGTAACCCTCCATATCTGTTTTATTCACGGAGGGGGAAAACTGAAGTTTGAAAAAAGAGAGAGAGAGAAGAGCCCATTACATACATATTAAAATCTGTTCAGAGGATAATTTTCAGTTTAAAAAGGTTTCTAGTGAAAGTTGAAGAGTGATTGTGAATACATAAAAAATGTCTTAAAGACACTGGCCAAACTGTTATACATTCGGGTTCCTTTATGGCTAACCTCTCTATGACTTTTATTATTAAACGTAGACCTTCCAGGAATGGATGTCTTTAATAAGAGATCCACTTTTGGGAAAGATATCGACAATACATTTAAGTGTATCCCATTGCAGATGAGTACTACTATGAATGATAAAGAAACACAAATTAAACTATTATGCAATCAATTAGAAACCCTGTTAATAAAATAACTAAAGCTAAAGTGGGAAATAGCCACGTTAGAAAAGTATATAAAAGACAAAATTGTCCCTAGAGGGCTACGGTTTAATAAAGTACCTACTTTTGATAGGGACGACATGGAGTTCATGGACGAGTGGTATTTCTTTATGGATAACCTCTCTTCTCAGACTATGACTTTTACTATTAAACATAGACAACTCACTTTGAGAAAATTGGATGGTGAGATCTTACAAATCAAAAAAGATTGTAAGAAATTAAAAACAGAGAGAGATTTTATAGAACAATCCTATAAAATAGGAGAAAAATTGGAAAAGATAGAAAATGATGTTGTGGGTATAAAACAACAAAAAAAATACCTATGAGACATCAAAGACTAAATGACTAAAACAGCTTATGTCAAAAAACCTTCCAATACAACATCGAATTTCAGAAAACAAAAGTATGACCAAAGGAAAGACCATCAGGAACAATATCAGACACAACATCAGTCCAGGCACACAGAAAAGAAGAGAGAACGACCTAGAGAGAACCACCTAGAAAGGAGTAGACACATTATATTTCTCCAAAGTGGCAGACACAAAGAAAGAGGAGTAATTACTCTTTTAATGTGGAACCAAATAATATACCAGTTAGGAATAGATTCCAAGCATTAAAGAATCTGGAAAATAGGAACAACCCCTCCTTGCCTTTTTTAGAAAAAAGAAGGAGAACAACAGACTTAAAATCTCCCCCACTCCAAACCAAAAGATTCAGGAGAAAAGAGGGAGAAGAAAAAGAGGAGGGAAGAGAATAAATAGAAATTTAAATCAATATAGAAATATGCAGCCCATTGGAATTTTTAACCTATCAGGGAAAACATTAAAAGAAAACCATATCAGTTTACTAAACAAGGGATTAAAGTTTGCTCCATCAAAAGAACTGGATAAATTTCATTTTTTTTTTATATAGACTTCAATAAATTTAACAGAAATTTATGTTTAAAAAATTTGTTTTCTAAAGAGGAAGACCAACTCTCTACACAGGTTACTAGTGATATACAGATAGATACAATCACGCACACCAACTTAAAAGAAAAATCGTCTTTCTTCTCAAAATGGCAGATGTCAGAAGAAATTATTACATTTCAAAAAACGGTTAACACCGACATCAGCAAAATAAAGCCAATTAATAAATATCAATCAAATTTAGCATTACAAGAATTATTAGCATTAAAGGAAGAAATGATAATATAGTTATAAATCCCACTGACAAAGGGGGTGGGGGGGGAATAGTTATCATGTCCCGGGAGAAATGTCTAGCAGAAGCAAACAGATTACTCGGTGATGAAAAAACATATCACCGACTCAACTCTGACCCTACTACTTTAATCAGAGAAAAATTTGAGACACGTTGCAATAAAGGCTTCCAAGATGAAATACTTAATAAAAAAGAAAAAGAATATATGACTCCAAAACACCAGAGACTACCCATTCTTTACTTTCTACCAAAAGTACACAAATGTATGACACAGCCACCAATTATGGATATACACGCCAAAGAAAGAAGTGAATTACTACAATATAAACAAAATAATAAGGAATTAACTAGAGACATACTTTTTATATGCCAATACTCTGGGAGTCAAAATCACAAAGTCAGACGCATTATTAACAACTACTGGTTTGTATTATTGGGCGATCCAGTCCTAAGAAATATTCTGCCCTCAAAGCCAAAAATTGTACATAGAGTGCCAAACTTGAAAAGAATTTTGACAGATGGCACTTTAGCAACCCCAACAAGAGGCCTTAAAAATAACTTTTTAAATACATATCAGGGGCAAGAAAAAGTGCCACAATAGATTTGAAGCCAATGGACAAATACACACTATTAAAGATGGTATGACCTGCAGTTCAAAAAATGTTGTATACATGCTCACTTGTCCTTGTGGATTAAACTACATAGGACGCACAACTAGGATGTTAAGCACTAGAATTTGTGAGCATTTATATAAAATAAAAAGAAAATTTGCACTCCATCAGATCTCCTCACATTTTAGAGACTACCACAGACCCAATTGGGATGGAATTCATGGGAATTCAAAAAATAAAGGGAGATTGGAGAGGGGGGGATTTCACACAAAAAATAGGACAAGCGGAGATGAAATGGATTTACATGTTGAATACAATGATACCCGATGGCTTAAACAACGACTTTGAAATCATTTTAAAAAAATTATTAGGTATTTTTATCTATTTATTATTATTTATTTGTATACTCATTTTTATCATCTCTGTCCATCCTCTCCAAATCTGAAACAATTTTAAATATTTTTAATAAATATTTGAAATTTTTAATATTTTTTTCCACCATTATTATTTATTTTGTGTCTTTTATATACCTTTTTCTATATGTGCTGAGTGAAAACCAACTGAAGGAAAAAGCATTTATTCAATATTATCTCACAATTGCACAGATTATAGGCTTATCACCTAAACAGCCACTTTCTTAAAATATTGCTCCACTCTTTCCTATTCTTTTCTTACATACGGGGATATTGCTGTACTCAGATGACATAGCTGAGCAACATATGAAATATTATACAGTCATGGCACACATACAATTTGCAAAATATACGGTGCAGACTCACTTTGTGTGTCAAAAAGGCAGAAAAAAATGCTTATTACCACTACACTTGGTACAAGCTAGCGGAAAAATTATCCCACGCTAAGGTTCAAAATATGCCTTTTGAAATACCCTGGGATGTCTTCTTTAAGAAATGGTATGCCTTTATGGTATAGTTGTAATATGTAGCCTGCTCAAGTGCTCCAAAGTGGGACACGGATGCATCAAAGTCCTCCATGAAAATTCACACTTAAAAACTTGAACTTGTCACGTCTCTTTTACAGCACTGTAACTTCACAAAATAGTGTCTAGGTCATACATTGGATCATATTGTTTTATTCAGAAGATGTAACTGAGTATAATTTGGGGATTTTTATGACAATGGTACATATTAAGTGTAAGAAATACTCAGCAAAACTGCAATATATATTTAAAAATGCCATTTCCCTCCCCCCCTCACCACAAACATTGACATAAATTGGTGAAAAAATGGTGAAAAGTTAAGGCACAATATACACCATATAAGATACCCTGGGGTGTCTGCTTTATAAAATGAAAGCCCTTTGTTGGGTTATTTGAACAGTCAAACTGCTATAATACCCTAACATGAGACATAGGCCCATTAAATCCATCTACGAAAATTCTAACTGTAGAAACTGAAATAGCCTTGTGTCTTAGCACACACCAGCTTTACGAAATACACATTACAAAAACCTTGTTATATGTGTATATGCCAAAATAAAGAAAAAACAATTTTACTCCAATATTTAGCAGAGATTGGCGATGAAATGGCTACCTAAAAAGTGTCAAACTAACCTTAGGTTAATAGCCTGTGATGTCTACTTTATATAAATATATAATTTTGTGTGACAATTTTGTTTTCTGTGATGGCTACTAAACCTACAAGACAAACATATCAACTTCTAAAATTGTTGCAAATTGAAATTTTATTTTAGTCCTTTTTTGTATTTTGTGACCTGTAGCTTTCAAAATAAGCTGAAATCCTATACATATGATGTACTCTATAAATTAAGACACATAAATGAATTTATTTTGAATTACTTTTTCTAAGCTGGACATATTATACACACGCTATTTTTGCCAAAACTGTGAAAAAAAAATACTTTTTTTTTTTTTTTTTTTTGGGGCATTTTTATATAATTAATGAGAATGTATATGTGACAACAAATTAAAGCCCTGTTTGCCCTCTAAAAAAACAATGTATAATATGTGTTGGTGCAATAAATGACAGATGCAAATTGCATTTGAATACAAACAGCAAAAAATGCAAAAATGGTGTAACGGATCGACGGGCACCCCGACTGGGTACCTCCATTGAAGGATGCTACTAGTGCTTCCTGAGCTCCAAGCACTACAGCAGACACCAAAACCACCGAACTGGAGAAGCATACGAATGCTGTAAACAGCTGAACAGGAAAAGCATACAATCAGCTTACACTCCTGGCAATCAGCATACAATCCAATTCCCCCAATAACGAGACGACACTTCGTTTTGAGGTCAAGCAGAACTGACTGTACTGGCACATACAGCCTCTTTTATTCACAATCCACAAACATAGTACTGCCCACAGGGTTTTGAAATACAACCAATCAATCCGTTCAATACACACAGACACTCCCACACAAAATCCTCCCCTCTGCCTGTGATATGATTACTGAACACAATGGTTAATATAATTATCACAGGCAGAGAAATACAGTATTATAAAACATATCACAGGGACCCCAAAACATGCAATAACCCCCCCATAAATCCTCGGAACCGGGGGATCTGGGTGAACCACATATCCAAAATTCACCCAGATCTGTTCAGTAGTTTGGAAGATACAGTTTAATGCAGATTCCGCAGAACATATACAGGCTATATGAAAAATAATTACTGTATAATGTGTCCCTTTTTCTATAGTTTAAAACTACTGCAAAATGTCTTTGTGCACCAAATACCGGCGAGATGGCACCGTGTAGAAAAGTTCAAACAGTGTCTGTGAGTTAAAATGGCCACCATCCATTGTTCTCACCATGTGCTTCATCCATTGTTCTCACCATGTGCCTCTGATACATGAAATGGTGGCCACCCAGTAACTCCACAGTATGTCCCCAGATGGTTCTTAAAGGGCCAGCAGTAGCATAATAAAATCAAGTATGCCCACATCAGTTCCTAGAAGGGCAATACATCCCAGGGCCATAGTCGCAGGGCAGGAGGCTGGCATACAGGCCCTTCCAAAAACCAGTGGTGAGGTTACTTTCACCACAAATGGCTTGTGTCCTTAAGAGTAAGGCAAGCTTCTGAAGTTGAAGTCTTTGATTTTACCATTTTCTATTTTGTCATCAATTTCCATAATACCAAGGTTAATCCATTTCTGTATATTTAGATCCATCATGTTGCTACATTCACATTAAACTCTATATTACCTAGTTGGGGTGGGACAGCTAAATCTCTGACTCTCCTCTTCGCTTGTCCGATGTCTGCTGCCAGGGATAAGATGCCTTTAGAACTCTGTGTAAAATGCTAGGAAACACTGGATGTTTGCTCTCTTCGGAATTGTCATGCACTACATGGGCCAGCCCCAGGCAAGAGCTGATGTCACGGTGCACAGTGAACCCTGCAGACCACAAGGGGTGACTGCCCCTTTAAGAGTCCTGGCTGGATTTCAGCTCACAGCTACAGCATCAAAGTCAGGTTCACTACCTTGCTACCTTGCTGTCCACCAGGGGGCTTCAGTACCAACCTGCATTTGTCTGCTTCCTGACTCCTTGCCTGGATGAAGTAGTGCTGATCCACCTGCAGCCTCTTACCAATTAGGGTTAGCTGCTCCTAATCAGCAGGCTGTAAAAGCCAGCTCTACCTGAGGCCTGGTATCTGGTCATTTTGTTTGTTTGGTGTTTCTTGACAGATCTTTGTTACTCTGCTGACTGATTTCCTGGACTCTGACCTCTGCTTGCCTTACTGACACTGGCGTACATACCGAGATCACAGCTGTGACCAGGCCTGTCACTCAAGGGGGCCTGGCCACCCTGCGGTCCCCTGCAACCGCAGGTCCCACCGCCATCTTTAGCGGCCCCGACCCGCGCAGCAAACAGAAGGGGCCGCCGTCCAAGGGGTCCATCGGATGGCCCATGCTGTTAGGGCCACCCGATGGATATGGATTGTCAGGGGGCCCGGTCAGCGCTGGGTGCATTAACAGCACAACCGGACCCCCTGTGATGACATCATATGCTGGGAGTAAGTGACTGCACCGGTCATTCCTCCCAGCATACACAGAGTCTGCGCGGGAGGAAACAGAGGAAGTCAGAGTGGGAACTCTGACACCCATCATCTGAGCCACCACTGGACCCCAGGGCAAGTCACCCTCCTGCACCTAAAAGGTAGGAAACAGGAGGGTGACTTAAACATTATGTGTGTGTGTGTGTGTTTGTATGTGTCTTTGTGTGTCTCTGTCTGTCTGTATGTGCATGTGTCTTTGTATGTATGTGTGTCTTGTGTGTGTATGTCTGTATGTGTGCCTGTCTGTTTGTATGTATGTGTGTCTTGTGTCTGTATGTATGTGTCTTTGTATGTATGTGTGTCTTGTGTGTGTGCCTGTCTGTATGTATGTATGTATGTGTGACTATATGTATGTGTGCCTGTCTGTTTGTATGTATGTGTCTTTGTGTGTCTGTCTGTATGTATGTGTGCCTGTGTGTTTGTCTGTGTGTATATGTATGTCTGTATGTGTCTATCTGTGTGTGTGTGTTTGTGTCTGTCGAGGGAGGGGAGGAGAGGAAGCCCTCAGATCAGTTTCGCACCGGGGCCCAATGGATTGTGTGTACGCCACTGCTTACTGACTACGATACTCAGCTGCCAGCCCTGACATCTGCTTCTCATCTGACCGTCATCTGTACTGCGCTTTGGTTTTTGCCTTCTGCACCTGGGCTCCAATTCCTTGTAAACTGTGATTTATTTATTTATTTATTTATATATATATATATATATATTTGTGTACGGCACATTTAGAGGAACGTATGGTTATGATGTAATGAAAGTTTAATAAGAACAAAGTCGGTTGAGGAGTGTCGAAACCGACGTGAGGTTAGACCTGTAAAGAGGGCCCACCTAAATAATATGAAATAATAGAGGGTGCGGTGGGAGGGGAACTTCTGAGATTGTCTACGACAGGTAAGCAGAGGTTCACTGGGTTTAAATAGGACTAAAAGCCCCTCCCACAATTACAGGCCAAGCCTTCCATTTGTGTATGGCAAATTTAGAGGAACATATGGTTATGATATAATGAAAGTTTAATAAGAACAAAGTCGGTTGAGGTGAGGTTAGACCTGTAAAAAGAGGGCAAAAATGTAAGAAAACTGTAAAATCTTGTTGGAATCGTTACTGTTAAATCTTCTTAATTTCTTCTTGACTTCAGTTGATTGATATATATACATCTTTTGTATATATAGTCTTGGGCCAAATGCTCACCACAATAATATATGTCTATATTATTGAAAAGTACTAATACACAATCTTTGTGTATGTGTCTTTGTATGTATGTGTGTCTTGTGTGTGTGCCTGTCTGTATGTATGTATGTATGTGTGACTATATGTATGTGTGCCTGTCTGTTTGTATGTACATGTCTTTGTGTGTCTGTCTGTATGTATGTGTGCCTGTGTGTTTGTCTGTGTGTATATGTCTGTCTGTATGTGTCTATCTGTGTGTGTGTGTTTGTGTCTGTCGAGGGAGGGGAGGAGAGGAAGCCCTCAGATCAGTTTCGCACCGGGGCCCAATGGATTGTGTGTACGCCACTGCTTACTGACTACGATACTCAGCTGCCAGCCCTGACTTCTGCTTCTCATCTGACCGTCATCTGTACTGCGCTTTGGTTTTTGCCTTCTGCACCTGGGCTCCAATTCCTTGTAAACTGCGATTTATTTATTTATATATATTTATATATATATATATATATATATATTTGTGTACGGCACATTTAGAGGAACGCATGGTTATGATGTAATGAAAGTTTAATAAGAACAAAGTCGGTTGAGGAGTGTCGAAACCGACGTGAGGTTAGACCTGTAAAGAGGGCCCACCTAAATAATATGAAATAATAGAGGGTGCGGTGGGAGGGGAACTTCTGAGATTGTCTACGACAGGTAAGCAGAGGTTCACTGGGTTTAAATAGGACTAATAGCCCCTCCCACAATTACAGGCCAAGCCTTCCATTTGTGTATGGCACATTTAGAGGAACATATGGTTATGATATAATGAAAGTTTAATAAGAACAAAGTCGGTTGAGGTGAGGTTAGACCTGTAAAAAGAGGGCAAAAATGTAAGAAAACTGTAAAATCTTGTTGGAATCGTTACTGTTAAATCTTCTTAATTTCTTCTTGACTTCAGTTGATTGATATATATACATCTTTTGTATATATAGTCTTGGGCCAAATGCTCACCACAATAATATATGTCTATATTATTGAAAAGTACTAATACACAATCTGACTTACGGTTTCTTCAGGTTTATTCTTAGTTACTGATACATAATAAAACAACAAATGATGTTACAGGATAATGGACATTCAACAGCAGATGGTAATTGCTGGACTTCTTTACATTCTTACATCTTTACATCGAGAGAGAGAGCCAGAGAGAGCCAGAGAGACAGCGCCCTTGTGTCCCTCTCTGTTCAGTTACTATATAGAAGTGCCCATACTGACGTCAGAGCATAACCTGCCATAGGACAATCCACATTCCAGAGCTCTCGGACAAAGAAAGCCTTGTGACTTATTGATACCATCTGTTACTGATGTCAATCCACACATCCATATATATAATCAATAGAAACATAGAATATGCAATATTCTACTAAAAAGATTTCTTTTGTCAGACATATTTTATTTAGCAAGACATTATTTAGACAATTCATGGAAAGCTAATCTGATTTATTTTTCTGGATTAGGGATGTACCTGTTGTAAGCGGAAGATTTCCAACGTCCCATGTTTTTTATGATATGTGTTGGTACATGATTACCGGAAGCTGCTGTGGCCGCCCCAATACGTAATGGCCAGAGAATGAATGCGGGTTGTGTCCCAGCCTGAGTAACAATGTGCGTATGTATAGCATGAACTGTTTGGTGGTTAGGGGTTTCCCTTGAATGGCTAATAGTGGGGATTCGGGGTCAGTTGTAAGCTGTGTCTTGCCTAGATTATCCAATATGTGAATTGGACACCACTTGGTAGAGGTAGGGTAATATTTCATCTCCAGTCTGGCTTGTTTTGGTTTGAGAGATTGACAAAATATAGTTGTTTTAGTTAGGTGTTTCCTCTTAAGGCATGACTTAAAGTCGGATGTCTAAATTTCTTAGGTCTCAGGAAACCGTAAAAGGCTATGTAGGCTGCGGATTTGCTTATCAGATTAGTGACATACTCAAAGGGGATCTCGTCTAGTAGATTGGAGATGTGCCTAAATAGGTTACTATCTATTGGAAGTCTTTTAATGGGATTATGAACTGTTAGTCTCTGAATGCCTCTAAGGACACTTTTGACTGGGTAGGATGCTAAGAATGGAGCTTTGTTTGCATAAATAGTTAACATGTAGTGCTATATGCCTGTTAAGTAAAGTTTGATTGTATTGTATGCTAATTTTAGAGATATGTGACAAAAAGTTGTGAATGCGACCATGGTTTCTATGGAAAAGACATTTATTACGCAGTAATCACGTACAAATTTTTTGAACAAATCATATGCTCTGGTATAGGCTTTCTTGGTATTAAGTGACAAACCAGCCTGTGCGAGCGACCTACTGTGACTTAACAGGGTATTTAGAGCATTACTAGGTCTGTGAACTTTAGAGGTTCTTTGGGTTGTAAGTTTGCTGTCGGATGAAAAATTCCTGCAAATTAGAACGTGAGAGTGCGTCAGCTGCGTTATTCTGAATACTGCACTCACCTGAACATGCTTACATTATAAGGTGCGTTGTGGCAGGATTATCCAATATATGATCATATAATGTAACTAAACCCCCACTGTTTTTTTGCCTAGGTGAGGTGTTTTTAAATAAAACTATTACAATCTCTAAGATTTGAAATCATTGTTTAGTGAATAAGCGAGTGCGCTGTATTCTGTATTTTGTTTTTTTTTGCCCCAGCAGCACCCTATAATGTAAGCATGTTCAGGTGAGTGCAGCCCCCTTGGTTTCTTTTATATATTTGGGAGTCCAGGCCAACTCCTTGGTTTTGCACCCCTCCCTGTCACAGGTGCCTCATTCCAGGACCCTATTTAGCCTTGACTTGCAGGGAGTCCCAATAAGGAAGTATTTCACAAGTAAGTTTTAATCTCATAAGAGCAAGCATTAGGCTGCTAGAGTAGGACCTGCCAAGAATGGGGTACATTGACATTGTGGCAGGCTTATACAATACATGATCATATAATGTAACTAAACCCCCATTATTTTTTTGCCTAGGTTAGGTGTTTTTAAATAAAACTATTACAATCTCTAAGATTTGAAATCATTGTTAAGTGAATAAGCGAGTGTATTTTGTGTATATGTATGTATATATATATATATATATATATATATATATATTTTCCACTGCCAGCCCTGATTTCTGCTTCTAGCCTGACCTTACCTTTGGATTACACTTTTATCTGTACTGTGTTTTTGCCTCCTGTGTGTGCTGAGAATGTGTTGTACATCATGCTAATGCATTAATGTGAAGTTTCCAGGGCTGCCATCCGGACTTTTCAGTTTGTATCCAGGCAGAGATCAGCCCAGTAAAGGCCATATTCTGGTCAAGGGCCCAGTCAAGCAAAGGAGCCTGTTAATGCTATGTGGTCTGTTTAAAGGACCACTATAGTGCCAGGAAAACATACTCGTTTTCCTGGCACTATAGTGCCCTGAGGGTGCCCCCCACCCTCAGGGTCCCCCTCCCGCCCGGCTCTGGAAGGGGGAAAAGGGTTAAAACTTACCTTTTTCCAGCGCTGGGCGGGGAGCTCTCCTCCTCCGATCCTCCTCTTCTCCTCCCTGTCGGCTGAATGCGCACGCGCGGCAAGAGCTGCGCGCGCATTCAGCCGGTCACATAGGAAAGCATTCATAATGCTTTCCTATGGACGCTGGCGTGCTCTCACTGTGAAAATCACAGTGAGAAGCACGCAAGCGCCTCTAGTGGCTGTCAATGAGACAGCCACTAGAGGAAATAGGGAAAGGCTTAACCCATTCACAAACATAGCAGTTTCTCTGAAACTGCTATGTTTATGAAAAAATGGGTTAACCCTAGCTGGACCTGGCACCCAGACCACTTCATTAAGCTGAAGTGGTCTGGGTGCCTAGAGTGGTCCTTTAAGGAGCAGAAATAGCTCCCCAAACTGGACCACATTTCACATTTGCCAGCCATATTGGCCCAGGTCAAAGCAGACTAAAATGGCTAGGACATCACTGATTTCACTGTAATAAAAACAGAAAATCCAGCACACTCCATTATCCCCTAAACAGCAAATTCAGTGCTGACAGATTTATTTATTTTATTTTTTTTAAAACACCTAAACCAGGCAAAAAATAATAGGGGTTTAGTTACATTATATGATCATACATTGCATAAGCCTTCTACAATGTCAATGTACTCCATCTTTGGCAGGTCCTATACTACCAGTCTAGTATCTGCTTCATGAGCTACTTACTTGGGGGAAAACATTCCATCTAGAGTTCTCTGCAGTACAAGGCTAAATAGGGCCCTGGGATCAGGCACCTGTTTCCAGGAGGGGTGCAAAACCAAAGAGTTGGCTAGACTCCCAAATATATATGTAGAAAGGCCATTAGGCCTGAATTTGTGGGAGGAGTAAGTTCCCTACTTAAACTCCCAGCCCCTACTCACCTCTGACGTTCAAGTTCGAGTGTTGCCGCTCGACTTCCGGTTTCACTGACTTCCGGTTTCACTGACTTCCGGTCCGGGCGTCCTATCCCTTTGCAGTCTCCGGCAGAATCCTCTGTCCGTTGCGGCGATCTGGCTTCCTGACAGCCAGCCGTGAGTCATACTTACACTCTCATTCCGGTCTCCTCCACGCAGCTCAGTGGTCTTACCAGGGGGCCGGAACGCACATGGAACCATGATAACCTTTAACGGAGACCACCCTCGGTTTCCACGCTAAGAAACCTTGGGGATCGGTTGGTACAACCTTTCGTCGGTACCGCCCCCCCGCCCCCACGAACTTGTAGGGTTCGCGGTATGTAAATACCCCTTCTCATATACTACATACCAGCTTCGAGTAATGTTTCACTTGTTGCCTAGGTAACTTATTGTTTATGTGAAACTGCATTAGGATAGTGTCTGTTGGTATATCAGAGTCCATGCTATGCTTATTAACAGTATGTGTAAAGGATGCATTCTCAGTTTTCTACACATTTCTAATAGATATCACAGCATGATGCTTCTATCTGTATAACTTTCACACATGCTTTCCCATTGCGGCTTGTGTCAGTTTTCATATGCCAGTTAGTGGGCTGTTATCGCCACCTTGTGGTTTTTTACGTTATTGGTTGGTTCCATTCTTTATGTTTAATAAAAGGTTTTTCTGTAGCTTGCCCAATCTAACAAACTTAGCTGTTAACCAAGAGATGCTAATTACACAATATTATACCATTTCTTTATGTGCAGATGTTAATCTTAGCTCTGTTAAATTTCTTTGGTCTCCACAAATCGTCCATTTTGTCGTATATTACAGCTAAATTGCCAAATCCTGGTTCTTGTCTTACAAACCAGGTATTGTATTTATTTACTTCATTTTCTGTATTTTCAAGGCCTCAGACAGCCTTCACTCTAAACTTGTTACTCTGTCAGGATCTCACGTTGCGCTCATATGTCACGCTCACACAGATCAACATCTGTCTCAAACCCCTAGGTTTCTTTTATGATATCGCCAACTACTGTGCCTCTCTACTAAAATACTCAAAGGTTCAAGCTCCAGGGTATAATCACTATCAAGGTTAGTATCCACCTGTGACGAAGTGCCTTTTGTCACTTGTGCCTGGAGGGGACTAGCCACTGGCTAGCTACCTGCCTTCCGACTATGGCCCCTGTGCTGATAGCTGTATTTTCCCCTGCAGAAAGGTTTATTTGTGTATTTCTGCCGGGGCGTTCGAGACTTTCAGTATGTGAGTAGTGCTACCCCAGATAGCTATGCCATGGAGCCAGTGATGTCCCGAACGGTCCGCTGGCGAATAGTTCCCAGCGAACATCGCTTGTTCGCGTTCACCACAGATGGCGAACATATGCGCTGTTCGGTCTGCCCCCTATTCGTCATCACTGAGTAAACTTTGACCCTGTACCTCACAGTCAGCAGACACATTCCAGCCAATCAGCAGCAGACCCTCCCTCCCAGACCCTCCCACCTCCTGGACAGCATCCATTTTACATTCATTGTGAAGCTGCATTCTTAGTGAGAGGAGGGACAATGTAGCTGGTGCTGATTTGATAGGGAAATTGATAGCTAGGCTAGTGTATTCAGTGTCCACTACAGTCCTGAAGGACTCATCTGATCTCTGCTGTAAGGACAGCACCCCAAAAAGCCTTTTTTAGGGCTAGAACATCAGTCTGCTTTTTTTTCCTGTGTAATGTAATTGCAGTTGCCTGCCTGCCTGCCAGCCTGTGTGTCAGACTCACAGCAAATACTGTGCCCACTTGCCCAGTGCCACCACTTATATCACAATAGCTTGCATTTAACAAAAAAAAAACTTTTGGACTGTGATATAATAGCAGTCAGTTTCCTTCATGCGTGTGCATTTCAGGGCCTGCCAGGGCACGGTGTCACACCAGTGCAACTCATATCTGGTGTAACAGTAGTGTACATTTTTAAAAAAAAATACAATTTTGACTGTAATAGATTGAATAGCAGTTAGTTGTCTGCAAGCGTGTGTCAGGCCTACAGCGTCTACTCTGCCAACTTCTGCCACTGCACAGTGCCACTCATATTTGTTGTCACAGTAGCTTGCACGCATAGTACCACTAATCGAAAAAAAAAAGGCAGATGCAGGCCACCCCGCAGGGGCCGTCGTGGTGCTGTGATTCCCTTTGGCCCTAGAATAATGCCCAGTGTTCACAGGTCACATACCCTGAACTCGAAAAGTTCAGAGAACATAGTTGACTGGCTAACACAGGACACCCAATTTTCTACAGCTTCCGCTCGGAACCTTAACGCACCATCCTCCTCCAGCTTAGCTTCGGGCACCTCTCAAGTTACCACTCGCCCGCCTGCCGCCACAACCAACACTAGCACCACAGCAGCTTCACAGAGGAGTTATTTACACATCAGTTGGAAGAAATGAGTGATGCGCAACCATTATTGCCAGAGGATGTAGATAACAGGGATGTGTCTCAGTCAGGCAGCATTACACACATGGACGTATGGTGTGATGATGATGATGATGTTGTACCCACTGCTGCTTCCTTTGCTGAGTTGTCAGATACAAGTGAAGCGGTTGATGATGATGATGCGTCTGTGGATGTCATGTGGGTGCCCGCTAGAAGAGAAGAAAAACAGGGGGAAAGTTCAGATGGGGAGACAGAGAGGAGGAGGAGGAGACGAGTTGGAAGCAGGAGGAGCTAGTGGCACAGTCAGACAGCATGCATCGGCACCCGGGGTCAGCCAGACAGCACGCCAATCAACGCATGCTGTTGCCACCACCAGAATGCCGTCATTGTAGAGCTCAGCAGTGTGGCATTTTTTGTGTGTGTCTGCCTCTGACAACAGCGATGCCATTTGCAACCTGTGCCAAAAGAAACTGAGTCGTGGGAAGTCCAACACCCACCTAGGTACAACTGCTTTGCGAAGGCACATGATCACACATCACAAACGCCTACGGGATCAACACATGAGTACAAGCAGCACACAAACTCAAAGCCACCATCCTCTTCCTGGTCCAGCATCTTCAGCCACGTTAGCCACTGCTGTCCTCCTTGCCCCCTCTCAACCATCCGCCCCTCCGTCTCTCGCCTTGAGCAGTTCCTGCTCATCTGCCCACAGTCAGGTGTCTGTCAAGGACATGTTTGAGCGTAAGAAGCCAATGTCACAAAGTCACCCCCTTGCCTGGCGTCTGACAGCTGGCTTGACTGAACTCTTAGCCCGCCAGCTTTTACAAGCTGGTGGAGCCTGAGGCGTTCAAAAAATTTGTAGCTATTGGGACACCGCAGTGGAATGTACCCGGCCGAAATTTCTTTGCACAAAAGGCAATCCCCAACCTGTACTCGATTGTGCAAAAGGAAGTAATGGCATGTCTGGCACACAGTGTTGGGGAAAGGGTCCATCTGACCACTGATACCTGGTCTGCAATGCATGGTCAGGGCAGGTATATCACCTACACTGCACATTGGGTAAACCTGCTGACGGCTGCCAAGCATGGAATGCGTGGCTCTGCAGAGGAGTTGGTTACACCGCTACGACTTGCAGGCAGGCCTGCTGCCACCTCCTCTACTCCTCCTACTCCATCCTCTTCCATAACCTCCTCGGCTGAGTCCTCTTCTGCTGCTGCGTCTTGCTCCACATCAACGGCACCCCCCAGCTCCCCAGGTACTATTCCACATCCGGATACGGCAGTGTCACGCCGTCTTGGGGTTGACTTGCCTGAAAGCAGAGAGTCACACCGGACCAGCACTCCTGTCCGCCCTGAACGCACAGGTGGATCAGTGGCTGACTCCACACCAACTGGAGATTGGCAAAGTGGTTTGTGACAACGGAAGAAATTTGTTAGCGGCATTGCATTTGGGCAAGTTGACACATGTGCCATGCAATCTGATCGTACAACGCTTTGTGCATAAATACCCAGGCTTACAGGACGTCCTGAAGCAGGCCAGGAAGGTGTGTGGCCATTTCAGGCGTTCCTACACGGCCATGGCGCACTTTTCAGATATCCAGTGGCGAAAAAACATGCCAGTGAGGTGCTTGATTTGCGACAGCCCGACACGTTGGAATTCAACACTCCTAATGTTCGACCGCCTGCTCTAACAAGAAAAAGCCATTAACGAGTATTTGTATGACCGGGGTGCTAGGACAGCCTCTGCGGAGCTGGGAATTTTTTTGCCATGTTACTGGACGCTCATGCGCAATGCCTGTAGGCTCATGCATCCTTTTGAGGAGGTGACAAACCTAGTTAGTCGCACCAAAGGCACCATCAGCGACATCATACCATTTGTTTTCTTCCTGGAGCGTGCCCTGAGAAGAGTGCTGGATCAGGCCGTAGATGAGCGTGAAGAGGAAGAGTTGTGGTCACCATCACCACCAGAAACAGCCTTATCAGCATCGCTTGCTGGTCCTGCGGCAACGCTGGAAGAGGATTGTGAGGAAGAGGAGTCAGAGGAGGAATGTGGCTTTGAGGAGGAGGAGGAAGACCAACCAAAACAGGCATCCCAGGGTGTTCGTTGTCACCTATCTGGTACCCGTGGTGTTGTACGTGGCTGGGGGGAAGAACATACCTTCAGTGAGATCACTGAGGACGAGGAACAGGACATGAGTAGCTCGGCATCCAACCTTGTGCAAATGGGGTCTTTCATGCTGTCGTGCCTGTTGAGGGACCCTCGTATAAAAAGGCTGAAGGATAACGACCTGTACTGGGTGTCCACCCTACTAGACCCCCGGTATAAGCAGAAAGTGCCGTAAATGTTACTGAATTACGGCAAGTCGGATAGGATGCAGCAGTTCCAAAATCAATTAAAAAGTATGCTTTACACAGCGTATAAGGGTGATGTCACAGCACAATGGGAATCTAACAGGGGAAGAGGTGAAAGTAATCCTCCTCCTCCCACGACCACGCCGGCAAAGACAGGACGCTTTACAGACGTGTTGTTGATGGAGGACATGCAGAGCTTTTTAAGTCCTACGCATTGCCACAGCCCTTCGGGGTCCACCCTCAGAGAACGACTCGACTGACAGGTAGCAGACTACCTCGCCTTAACTGCAGATATCGACACTCTGAGGAGCGATGAACCCCTTGACTACTGGGTGTGCAGGCTTGACCTGTGGCCTGAGCTATGCCAATTTGCGATAGAACTTCTGGCCTGCCCCGCTTCAAGTGTCCTGTCAGAAAGGACATTCAGTGCAGCAGTAGGTATTGTCACTGAGAAGAGAAGTGGCCTAGATCAAAAAAGTCTAGATTACCTCACCTTTATTAAGATGAATGAGGGATGGATCCCAAAGGGACTGACAGTGGGCGATACATTCGACTAAAAAAGGCCTGATGAGGGGGATGTAACAGGGTGTTGCGGCTGCCGGCCCGCCGCATGATATTTAAATCCCTAGCTCACCCCAGTACCTTGCCCTGTCGTGGTTTCCTGTTCCTGGTTTCCTGAGAGTGCTTTATCATTGTGAATCTGTTTTCCTGGTATCCTGATCTTGGCTTTTCCCTGGTTATTCTGAATTCTGGTTTCCCTGACTTGGCTTGTGTAAACGGTATTGTGTATTTTCTGGCTTCCTTGACGTCGGCTTTCCCTTTGACCATTCTCTGTCTCTAGCGTATTAGTCCGGCCATTCTAAGTCCCGGTTTACACTCTGTCCTTTTATTTTCCAGTGGCGTACTAAGGGCGGGGCGGGGGGGGGCCGTCCGCCCCGGGTGCCAGCCGGGTGGGGGGTGCCATGGCCAGCTCCGCTGCCCCCCCCCCATGCTGCAGCCGCCCGAGCGCTCTGTATAGAGCCTCAGGCGGCTGCAGCTTTGCCCGGGCGGTGCTTCCATGAGGGCGGACCGCACCGCCCAGGCGCAGCCTGAGGAGAGGCTGACAGGAGGGAGCGCTCCTGTCAGCTCCCTCACTGCAGCATTGATAGTCCGCGGGTACAGAGAGCAGCTGTCTCCTGTACCCGGCCGGGTACAGGAGACAGCTGCTCTCTGTACCCGCGGACTATACTGGGCTCGGCCACGCTACAGCAAAGGTGGGGGGGGAGAGAAAGGGGATGGGGTGAAAGAGAAAGAGGGGGGTGAG
>OW240917.1:203106049-203126396 GCA_933207985.1 Pelobates cultripes | reverse complement strand
AAAAAGAGAACCTTTAAAAACTTTACAGTTTTTTTTTTTTTGGGGGGGTGGGGCGGGTGCCAAGCACAGGATCCGCCCCGGGTGCCAAATGCTCTAGGTACGCCCCTGCCCGCCACCACATCTGTGGCCACGTACTTACCTCGCCCAAATCATAGATAGAGCCTCTCACCGCCACTTGGCACTAGTAGGACCTCATCTGTCACTAGTCACAGTTAAGTTTTTCACTTCGGCAATAGCCTTACAGTCCAGTTCACCTTAGGAACCCCTCCTACCCCCCCCTCGTTTCAGTCTCTCATGCGCCCAAACTAAATCCAATTCGTTAATTTGTTTCTAGAATGTCTTAAGATCCGGCTCCCATTGACGAGTTGCCCACCGATGAGATTCCGTTTACTCCTATCAGACCCAAGTCTCCAAGCGAATCTCTCACCCTCTCTACTCCTACCCCTACCCCTACGTAGTTAAGTAATGAATTGGCAAATTATGATTTATGAATTAGAATTAGATACTGTAACGGCACCCCAGGGCATAAAAGGGTTAAACCGCCGTTTAGTAGATCTTCCCTTCCAGAGACACAGGCACAGCTACTGCAGAACACCAAACTCCTGAACAGGATACCAAGTAGCTCTCCAAATTCCTGAACTGGAACCTCACAAATAGCTGCTAGCAGCTTAACAGGAAAAGCACCCAAGCAGCTTATACTCCTGGCAATCAGTCTCTAACAGCATACAGTAAATCCCCCCAAGAACGAGACAAAGCTCCGTGTTGAGGGTCAAGCAGTGAACAGCCAGAGCTGTGGGTTTATTGTGCTTATGTACACATTCTTACACATTAGTACTACCCACAGGGTTTTGGAACACAACCAATAAACACATACAATACATTCAAACACTCCCACACAAATTCCTCCCCCCTGCATGTGATTCAATTACCTTACACAATGGGTAATGTAATTTAGCACAAGCAGAGAAATACAATTTTTCCACATTATTCATAACTTGAAAAGTATGCATCACATTCACATAAATTTCACTTACACTTACATTTTCAGAATCAGCATACTCCAAATACAAACATACGTTGAAATCATACAAATTGGTCCAGTGGTTCAAAAGATAGATAGTAGTCCTTTGTGACCACAGCATGGCTTTTCTGCCCAAAACCAGTTCCACGGAGTCTTCTATCCTGGAGATAATTAGAAGTAATCCAATTATCTCCAAAGACAGAGGCAAAACTCCATTGAACACATGGCAGCAAAAAGACAGTAAAATACAATAAAATACACAAGGTTACATTTATGACATAAAATACAGACATGCAACATATGCCCAGATAGCTTAGGTCTGAGCGCACATTATTACTGAATGGCGCTCAGAGCACACACATACAGTTCAATTGCCATGGAGCCAAAGTCTTTCCCATAGTCTTTCATTATACGAATGGGCTCCATGGCATAGCTATCTGGGGTATAACTGCTCAAACAGGGCAAGCACCAAATGACCCAGCTTTCTTGTCTTTGCAGGGGAAAATCAAGCCTTTTAACATGGGGCCATAATCCAAAGGCAACAGGCGAGCAACCAGGCTTCTCCAATGCAATGTAGTGAGATCGCTCTCGTCACAGATACTGTCCCCTAAGCAAGTACAATACACACTTCAGTATCATTAGATATATACCCTGTGGATTACCATGCCCAGAGGTGGAGATAAGGCGTACCTATAGTAACTATATGTGACCACCCCTTTGTGTTCCTGTCCCTGATGAAAGTCCCAAACGTGGACTGAAACGTTGAAGCAGCTTGTTAAAGATGGATCAATAAACTTATAACTTTTAATCACTTTTGGGAATACGTGAGTGCTGGTCATCTCTTCTATTGGTATGTGCTATCTCCCCCAGACTTCAAGCACCCGGTTTAATTTTGAAGCCAGAGTGCAAGGATATTGTGGACTATTACCGTATATTCTCGAGTATAAGCCGACCCGAATATAAGCTGAGGCCCCTAATTTTACCACAAAAAACTGGGAAAACTTATTGACTCGAGTATAAGCCTAGGGTGGGAAATGCAGTAGCTACTGGTAAATTTCTAAATAAAATTAGATCCCAATAAAATTACATTAATTGAATATTTATTTACAGTGTGTGTATAGAATGAATGCAGAGTGTGTGTTTGTGTGTGTGTGTGTGTGTGTGTGTGTGTGTTTGTGTGTGTATATAATGAATGCAGTGTGTGTTTGTGTGTTGTGTGTGTATATAATGAATGCACAGTGTGTGTTTGTGTGTTGTGTGTGTGTATATAATGAATGCAGAGTGTGTGTTTGTGTGTGTATATAATGAATGCAGTGTGTGTGCTTGTGTGTTGTGTGTGTATATAATGAATGCAGTGTGTATATAATGAATGCAGTGTGTGTGTTTGTGTGTTGTGTGTGTATATAATGAATGCAGTGTGTGTGTTTGTGTGTTGTGTGTGTATATAATGAATGCAGTGTGTATATAATGAATGCAGTGTGTGTGTGTGTTTGTGTGTTGTGTGTGTATATAATGAATGCAGTGTGTGTGTGTTGTGTGTGTATATAATGAATACAGTGTGTATATAATGAATGCAGTGTGTGTGTTTGTGTGTTGTGTGTGTATATAATGAATGCAGTGTGTATATAATGCAGTGTGTGTGTTTGTGCAGTGTGTGTAAACTGGGTGAGGGGAGGGCATTTTTATTTACATTTTTTTTATTTTAATATTATATTATTTTAATAATATTATTTTATTATTATATTATTATTATTTTAATATTCTATTATTTTACTAATATTATTTTATTATTATATTATTATTATTTTAATATTTGCATTATTTTTTTTAAAAATTTTTTTTTGTCCCCCCCTCCCTGGCCAGGCAACAAGCAGGGAGGGGGGACAAAAAAACATTCTAAAAAAAATAATGCAAATATTAAAATAATAATAATGTAATAATAAAATAATATTATTAAAATAAAATAATAAAATAATAATATAATAATAAAATAATATTATTAAAATAAAATAATATTAAAATAATAATATTGAATCTCTGGTGGTCCAGTGGCATTGGCTGTTCAGTGGGGGGCCTCTGTTAGCTCCGGGTCTCGCGAGACTTACACTGTAAGCAGAACGGAGCTGACAGGGTTGCTGCACGGAGGAGAAGGGAGCTGACAGGAGCTGCAGGAAGGTAAGTAACAGCTCGCTGTCAGCCCCCAACAGGACCGCCAGGCTTGTAATGAGCCCAGCGGTCCTGGTCTGTGTAAGTTGCCATAATACAGACCTTGACTCGAGTATAAGCCAAGTGGGGGGTTTTCAGCACAAAAAATGTGCAGAAAAACTCGGCTTATACTCGAGTATATACGGTGTGTATATATATATATATATATATATAAATATATATATATATATGTATTAAGGCAATTTGCCTGGATTTGTGGGAGGTGCTTGGTATACACTCCTAGCCTACTTAAGGCACACCCCTTACCTTGCTCCTTACCGTTCGAGGTCAACGTTGAATGAGGATCCACTTCCAGGTTCTCTCAGACGCCATCTTGGTTTTCAGTATCCACAAGGTTTTTCCGTGGCAAGCTGTGTCCAGGAATCCTGTTAAGGCCTTTTCCGTCCGTCTAGCTTCTTCTGACCCCGGTCATCATCGTAGATCCCGTCCCAGGGACTCCTAAACCATAAGTTAGACCTACCTGTCACGCCAGGATCGGTTCCCACGGCGTACGGGACAGCACGGGTCCTCGCTTTACGTTTTTTCCCTGTTATGTCACAAATTGTACAAGCCGTTCACGGTTTTCATTCGTACGGTCATTCGGCTAACCAGTATATTCGTATAAGTAGTCATTTCGCATATAACTATTTCATGTTACAGTGAAACAGATTATCATTTCAGTTGTTTTGCCGTTTGGCACTTTTTCATGATACGCTCAAACACGCTTGCGGTTAGAATAAAATTCATACGGTTAAACTATTCGTTCCAACTTCTGTTTTCCCTCACATTGGGTTTCGATTTATTTCTATGTATTACGCATAATCCTTTCGTGGATTACATTCACCATTTCATGTATATTACATTCGGTTAACGAATTACTTGTTTAAATAGACAGATTATTTCTATTACTGTTTAAAGGTATCAGTATTGTATTATGTCCATACAAAACTGTAACGGATCGCCTGGCACCCCGACTGGGTACCTCCGTTGAAGGATGCTCCTAGCGCTTCCAGAGGACTCCAAGCACTGCAGCAGACACCACAACCACCGAATTGTAGGAGCATATGAATGCTCTCAAGCATATGAATGCTGTAGACAGTTGAATAGGAACCATACGAATAGGTTTACTCTCCTAGCAGTCCAACTGGAACAGCATACAATAAATCCTTCCCCCAATAATGAGACGACACTTCACTTTGAGGGTTAAGCAGGAACTCAAGTGCTGGCACACCCAGCCTGGTTTTTATTACAATCCACAAAACATAGTACTGCCCACAGGGTTTTGCAGAACCACCAATAAACACATTACAACACATACAATGCAAGTACAGCAGCCAATCAGACACAATGGGACAATAGAAACACACCCAGCATATTCCTCCCCTTTGTTTAGGAGATAATTGAGTCAATTACTGTATCTACTCAATTATCTCCAAGCTGAAAAGTTACTTTTTGTACATTTTTATAACTTTGGGAGTTAACATCGTACATACATAAAACTTACAATTTTCATAATCAATCCATTCAGGGGAACAACATATTAAAAAATGTCACGAATCAGACCAGGGGTTCAAAAGTTAAGGGAAAGTCCTTTGTGACTAAATGAAGCATGGCTTTCTGGCCCAAACCAGTTTCAGAGTCTTCTATCCTGGAGATAAGTAATTCAATTATCTCCCAGGACAGACACAAGACTCCATTAAGCACATGGTTGCAAAAAGACACAAAACACTTTAAAATACATAAAGTCACATTTACACATAACACACAGACATTTCACATATCCCCAGATAGCTGGGATCTGAGTGCACATTATTAGATGAATGGCACTCAGATCACACAAATAAGCCTTTCTGCAGGGGAAATAAACGGTTTAACCTGCAGGGCCATAGTCCAAAGGGAGCAGGCGAGCAACCAGGCTTCTCCAGTTCACAGTGGCGAGGTTGGTTTCGCCACAAAAACCAAGCTCACTTATCTGTATGGATCATTTTGACTCCCACGCTTTCAGGGGTCTGCCATACTTATCCATTCATCTAATTGGACTCAGCCTACATTACAGGCCTCATTTTTGTGTTATAACTACGACACATACATAAGGATACAGTTTCCTTTTACAAGCAATACATTCTTGGGTTGAATCACGTACTGATCCAACCAATCATACGTCTTATTTCAATACAGATATATCATATATATATATAACTTTACATCACTTTAAGGCATTTTGTGTATCCCTGCCCCCTTTTTTTTTTTTGTTATTCTATTACATATCATGCATAACACTGTTTAAATATAGGCCACGGCCTCCCTCATCCATGTTCTTTTCTACTTGACACCATCATATATTCCCCACTGTTTTATGCAGAACTGTGCATTAAAGACACGGCATCACTTTGCCTTGGTAACACATTTATACTCTCATGGTATATCACTACACTTCATTTACCAAGTAATACGCCAATCAAGCCTTAAAAAACATCACTAGTACGCGCTACACAGTCTACTTCATTCCCACACAGTCCACACTCACTATACTACTCTCTTTTACCCATTTTCAGGCTGTCCAGGTTTAAATAGATATTTCACCACACGGTTTCCTGTGAGATATTCATACTACCAGGTACGTACACCTGCTCATATGGTATTCTGCCATACATTTCATTTCTCCCCCTTAGGTTAGAGTACTGGCAATAGGGTCATAGGCTTCCCAATAGGTATTTACCCCCTCTTGGCATTGCCATCAGTTAGTGGTCCCGCGAGGCCAACGCCCCGCCTCAACGTTTCAGAGGCAAAAACCCATCGGGCCACACGTTACCTAGCCGCCTCGCATGTTGCATAGAGAGGGCCTAACCTGTCACTCCCTTTCCCTGTTTTCCATGTTACAGTCACCGAGAGGCCTAAAATTCATGCCACTAGGACGGGTGGCCTCAAATCCCCTCGCGCCAACACGTAGATAGAGCCTCTCAAGCCACTTGGCAACTAGTAGGGCCTCACCTGTCACCAAACAAGTGTAATGTTTCGCCATCCGGCTTAGCTAGCCTGCCAGTATGATTTTGGTGGTTTTTCATACACTAATTAATTGTTTTGGTTATAGTATGTCTCAGGAAGGGGTAGAAGATTTCTCCCTGCCTAGCACTCCAGCTAGAGCTATCACTCCTACACAAGGAGGAGAGGTAAATAGTCCAGCATCGATCAAATCCTGGACGATCCCTCGTATAACTAGCGAATTAAGGAGACGGCAAATCCCCTACCCCGCTACAGCAAGGAAAGCAGAACTTTTCAAACTGCTACGTACCTCAAATAACAACATTGATCCCAGTGAAGGACTTAGCCAGTCCAACCCAGGAGACATACATTCCATGTTATCCCCACTCATGGCGTCCATGAGCAAGGTCAACTCCATGTTGGAGAAACTTGAGTCGGTCACCACGGCCCTTACTCTAGCAGGGCCACCCGCTGCTGCTTCACAAGCACCAGCCGACTTGCTATTTGATCTTTATATGCACAAGCTGGTAGACCTGGGCAATAAATATGGTGGTTCAGCCTTTTATGACTACCATAAGTCTTTTTCTGCAAAAGTGTCTGGAGAGTTCTCCCAGTATGGAACAAGATCCAACTGGGGAAGGATAGATACCATCATATTTTGCAGACACTTTGCAGGTCTAAGAATACCGGCTTGTGCATACTGCTCCTCTACAGCCCATACGACAAATTTCTGTCCCAACACGGCTGATGAACATGCCTCCACGCAAGGAGCTAGTTCCTCTGGTGTTCCAGAGAAAGTGACCAGAGACAAACTGGGACGCCCGATCAAGTTCCTGGGCAAGTCCCAGATATGTAATAATTTCAATGTTGGGTCTTGTAATTATAGCGGTTGCAGATTATTGCATATCTTTTTAAAATGTTTTAGGGCACATGCAAAAACCATGTGTCCAAATAAAATGTATTCTAAGCCTTACCTCACGTCCATTAATATGCCGGTATTTACTGCATTTATGTCACATCACCCGTCTAAACACTTGGTGGACTTTCTTATCTCTGGTTTAACAGAAGGCTTCCACACGGGTATTCTACACATACCATCCGGGACTCTGGAATGCCCTAATCTACAATCCGCACAACATAATCCCACAGCTGTTGACACTCTCAAAGCCCAAGAAGTTGCTGAGGGTTTCGTATTGGGGCCTTTCAAAGCTCCTCCATTCAAAGAATGGCGTACAGCAGTTCAGGATTTGGAAGGTTTTTCCACTATCTCAGCTCTCTTTGAGATCTATCCCATTGTGGCGGCTGCCGTAGCATGGGGCCATTTATGGTCAAATATGCCAGTTCGTTGTTACTCAGACAACCAGGCAACCTGTCACATCATCAACAAAGGTTGCTCCAAATCCCTTACGATCATGAGATTTCTGAGGAAACTCACGTAGTTGGCAGCTTGTCATAATTTCTTTCTATATTGTTTCCATGTTCCAGGTATATGTAACACAGCTTCTGACAGTTTGTCTCGTTTTAAATTTCAGGCATTTCATCAAGCACTCCCGTCAGCTGCACTCACAGCCACTACCACTCCAACATTTCAACAACTAATACTGGACTAGACATCATCATGCACAGGGGCGTTTTAGCTGCGAGGTAAACAAGGCATTTGCCTTGGGCGGCATTTTCCAGGGGGCGGCAAAAAAAGCCGCCCCCAAATGCCCAGGGAAAATGTCTTGTTAGCCTTGCGGCTAACAGACCTGCTGAGCGGGCGGCGCTGGGCGGGCGGCTGGCGAGGGAGCACTTTCTCTGAGCTGTCTGCTCAGCTCCCTCGCGCGCCGCAGAGTGAGGCTGGGAGCCGGAATATGACGTCATATTCTGGCTCCTAACCTCACTCTGAGGTGCGCGAGGGAGCTGAGCAGAGAGCTCAGAGGAAGTGCTCCCTCGCCAGCAGCCTGCCCAGCCCAGCAGCCACTGGACCCCCAGGGAGAAAGGGAACCCCACCCCCCAGCATTCCTAAAGGTAAGAAGGCTGGAGGGGGGGGTTAAAAAAATAAATGTGTTAATGTGAGTTTGTCTGTTAGTGTGTGTGTGAGTGTGTCTGTTAGTGTGTGTGTGTGTGTGTGAGTGTGTCTGTTAGTGTGTGTGTTAGTGTGTGTGTGTGTGTGAGTGTGTCTTTTAGTGTGTTTGTGAGTGTGTCTGTGATTGAGTGTGTCTGTGAGTGAGTGTGTCTGTTAGTGAGTGTGTCTGTAAATAAGTGTGTCTGTTAGTGTGTGTGAGTGAGTGTGTCTGTTAGTGAGTGGGTGTGTGTGTCTGTTAGTGAGTGTGTCTGTTAGTGTGTGTGTCAGTGAGTGTGTCTGTCTGTTAGTGTGTGTGTGTTTGACTGTTAGTGTGTGTGTTTGTCTGACTGTTAGTGTGAGTGTGTTTGCCTGTGAGTGTGTGTGTCTGCTAGTGTGTGTCTGCTAGTGAGTGTGTGTGTCTGCTAGTGAGTGAGTGTGTTTGTGTCTGACTATGTGTGTATGTTTGCCTGTGAGTGTGTCAGTGAGTGTGTGTGTGTCTGCTAGTGTGTCTGCTAGTGAGTGTGTGTCAGTGAGTTTGTGTTTCTGTTAGCTAATGTATGCGTATTTGTCAGTGAGTGTGTGTGTATTTAGAAGGCGGGCGGGAAGGGATGGGTGGGGGTCGTGCGCGCGTGGGGGGGGAGTTTGGGGGGAGCCTGAGTTTTGTCCTGCCTAAGGCAGCACAAAACCAGAAAACACCGCTGATCATGCATTATAGCAGGACACTGTCTCAATTGGCACTGTCAAAGAATGCACACAAAACATATGACAGGGCTTTTACACTATTCAAAAGATTCCTTTTGGAACATAACATCATGCAACCATTTGTTATGACATCTTTTTTGGGTTTTGCTTCTTTTTGCCACCTTAAACTTAAAATGTCATATAACACCATCAAACTTTATCTCACAGGCATTCAACACATATGCTAATCTTAAAACCTAACAACACTAGTTTCATGGCCTCTCACCGGATCAAGACCATACTCAGAGGCATTCAGAAATCTGAACCCACACGTACATCACAGAGGCTACCCATAGATAACCATATCTTCAAGGCATTATCTAACCTTCTTGATTTAAAACCTTTTGACACCAATACAAATTCTGTCATCAAAGCAGCAATATACATAGCTTTCTATGGATTCCTAAGACCTATAGAGTTTACTACAACCAACATAACACAATCTGCTCTGTAGCGGATGGCACTGGGCTGTCCTTGGAATTGCATAGGTTTTAACTGCATTCGTGTAAATGGCAGGTTATATGTGTAGAAATGTATTGTATTCGTCTGATTGTTCGGTAGAATCATTCTAACAAGTAAGGGAATGAAACTACCGAACAGTCAGATCTCCCCGGTGTGAAGTGTGCCTTAAATTACCCGTTGCAACATTGTTGCGAACGGGTAATTGACAAGCTGGGCAGTAAGTCCTTTGTTCTCGGGGGTGGCCGCCATTCAGGAAACGAACACGTGGCGGCGGCCATTTTAAAACTCCTGAACAGCGGTGTTTTGCCGTCAAGTGTCTGGAACCGAAATCGGACACTGGACTAGGCGAACACCGCTGAGACCTCCACAAGCCCGATCCGTTCGGTTCCAAACTACCCACGGCCCCTCATTCGGTAGACAGAAACAACCGAACTAGACTGTAACTGGAGACTTTGGTGCAATTGGTTCCCGGTAACTGGAGACTTTCATGCAATTTGTTCCCTTTTGCCAGGACCGACCGCAGGGCCCCATCGCATGGAACCCAATTTCGCTATTCTCTCCAGCGCGGTCGGTCTTTTTATTCCCTCCATAAATTTCCCGAACCCCTGGTCTGATCTGGGTGATTTTTGGATATGTTGTTCACCCAGATCAGGGCTACCAGGGGATGTATCATTTAAAGCGTTACCCCTAGGTTTAGGGGTACATCCAGAAATGGGGGGAATTGGTGTCCTGGATAAGGGGATTATGATGCAGACTGAGGGGAGGAGATGTGTGGGAGATTACCAGAACAGGATTGGCTACTGTACTAATGAATGGAAATCCCTCCCTTGCATGGGAGCAAGCTTTATAAGGCCACTGTGTGAATAAATCTTTAGTTCTGCTCCTGATACTATGTGTCGTCCAGTTATTGGGAGTGCTGTTGGGATACTGCTGTATTGTTTTGTCTGCTGGATACTTTGCCTATGGATTTATAATTACTTGTTTCTGAGCCTCACTGGAATCTACAAGTGGAGGTAAGCTATGAAATACTAGCTCTCCGCTACATTGGTTGGCAGCGCTGGGATCCAGACTCACAGAGGAACAAGCACCAATGGAGTACGGATGGAGATTGATTTTTCTACACTAAAACGCTCCACAGTAGCGGTAGATCTAATAGGACCTCTCGAGAAAGCGAGCCCGTCAGGCAAGAGATATATCCTGACTGTAGTAGACTATGCCACTAGATATCCAGAGGCGGTGGCTCTGACTAATATTCACGCGGAAACGGTGGTGGAGGCCCTCATGCAGATATTCTCCCGGATGGGACTCCCCAGAGAGATTATCTCGGATCAGTCTAATGGGCTCTGAGAACGATTCAACGGTACATTGAAACAAATGCTCCGAACCTTTGCAGAGACCCACAAGGACTGGGAACGATTCCTGCCTCACTTCCTCTTTGCTTACCGAGAGGTGCCGCAGGTTTCCACGGGGTTTTCCCCATTTGAATTATTGTTTGGCCGAAGGGTACGGGGGCCACTAGATTTGATTAGAGAGCATTGGGAGGGAGAGCGGAGCACCAATGGTACCCCCATCATACCATATGTGTTGGCCTTCTGAGACCACCTGGAGGCCTTAACGCAGACGGTACGGGAAAATTTACAGGCGGCTCAGACCCGCCAGCACACATGGTATGATCGGGGCACCAGGGACCGTAGCTTTCAGGTCGGACAGAAAGTGTTAATTTTAAAACCTGTCCGATATGATAAGTTACAGCCGCCTGGCAGGGCCCTTATAGGGTGGTGGAACAAAGGTGTGACACCACTTATATAATAGGCTCTTGCGTTGGAACTGGAGGGCGACGCATGCTCCATGTGAATATGATGAAGCTCTACCAGGAGCGCTCCGAGGAGGTAACCGCCATATGTGCACCCAACTCGGAGGAGTTCGACAGTTTGCCTCTCCCAGACCTGCTGGGAGATGGTCAGATATCTGGGGATTTAGGGGAAGTTGCACTGGGAGACCGGCTGAGTCCTCAGGAGCGGAGCGAGGTACAACAACTTTTGAGGGAGAAGCAAGATACCTTCTCTAATGTACCTGGTTACACTCCTCTGGCCACTCACCGAGTAGAAACCCCAGGTCAACTTCCCATGCGCCAGACCCCGTACCGCATCCCAGAATCGGCGCGGGAAAATATGCGCAAGGAGATCGAAGCGATGCTCCAGCTGGGGGTGATTGAACCCTCAGACAGCCCCTGTGCCTCCCCGGTAGTACTAGTACCAAAACGGGATGGGACGACCCGGTTTTGTGTAGACTACCAGAGGCTGAACGAGAATGCCCATGTCCAGGATAGACGAACTGCTGGACAGGATGGCTAGAGGGCACTATCTCACCACTATTGACCTGTGTAAGGGGTATTGGCAAATCCCCTTAGCTCAGGACGCCATCCCTAAGTCGGCCTTTGTCACCCCATTCGGCTTGTACCAATTTAAGGTCATGTCGTTTAGGATGAAAAACTCCCCTGCTACTTTTCAGCGGATGGTGGACCGCCTCCTAGATGGGTTCCAAGACTATACCTGTGCATATCTAGATGATATTGCCATATTCAGCAATACAGATAAATTGCAAAACAGTACATAAAATAAAATAGGAGAAAACACAAGAAATTCCTTACATGTAGTTACCCCATATAGAATTCTTGTGGGAGTCTTAGATGGTATAGGTCTCCTAGAAGTTGCTGACAAAAGAAAAATGAATAACTGACTGGATAGTCCGGCACCCTCATTATATATCAAACTTAGTTGTTTCTCAGTGGGCAGACCCCTGGGGGGATCAGAGGGGCTTGGTCTGGCAGTTTATTGCCCACTCTATGCAATTCCTTGTGTCCAGCTCTGGTGATGGCTATCTAGATGTTTTATGGTCTAAGCCTGGTGCCAGATCAAAGACCACAATAAACGTCATCCCAAGGTTTACAAAAAAACAACTTTCAACATATCTCAACACACATCAAACACCAACTCATGCTTTTGGCATGACACCTCCCCCTTAAGATGGTGGACAGAAAAATTCAGCCACAGGCTGATTTATCTGTCTACCATTAACCCTCTAGTTGCCGAGACAGGCCATCTGCATTCCCATGCAAGCTGCCCTTTTTGTGCTGGGCAGTGAAATTATACTGTTGGAGGATAGGGCTCCAATGGAGCAGTTTATCAGTGTTACCTGTCACCTGCAGCAGGTTGTGATCAGTCCATACCATAGCTACATCCTCAACAAACAAGCCTGATTTGCCGGTTTCAATTTCCCATCGATCTCTGATAACATCCCTTAAATCACACCCACTGCGCTCATGTAGTAGTTGTAAGGGGAAGAAACCAATGGATTTCTGCAGCACTCCCCGGTAGGCACACAAAAAAGCAGACAGAGAACACTCCCAGAATAGATGTGCTGTATCAACACCTATCATCTCTTGCATTTTGCGGTCTGTCTGCTGGGCTTGTTGCACTATCAGACTCTGAACCTTTGGTTCACAATCAGAAAGTTGCTTAGGTGTATGCGTGAGTTGTGATAAACTGACAAGGTTCCTGGTTCCTCCAACAGTATGTTTCCCTGCAGCCATCCTTCCTGGACCCACAGGCTGAGTCTGTCCGTGCCCCTCACTTTCACTCCAGGTCACCACACATACAGAACTTTGGAAACTGGCTAAGTCTGGCGCAGAGTAAAGCTCACACACCCTCTGCCCTCCCTCATAGCCTTACTGTCCCTTCACATTTTCACCCAGTGCATCACATACATCTGCTTCAGGCACATATTGGCACATATATTCATTCAGGCCCCTCTCGCTGGAAGGCTTTTCCCATACATTTTCACAGGACACATTTGACCCCCCTTGATCAGATACAGAATTTTGCACACACTCACATAATTTCTTCTCCAAGGCAGGCCATCCTCTCGCAATCTCACATAGCCCCTCAGACTCTGCAGCCCTGACCCACTGCTGACTTGTTACCACTGCGACTAGTGGTACACATCCCTGGCTCTCACTTTCCTCCTCCCCCTTACTCTCTGACATCCCAGCCTCACAGTATTTTGATACAGGCACATCACTACTCACCCCTATCTCACATTTGGTAGACATCACTGGTTCAGTTACAGGTAGATATTTATCCACACCCTGCTCTCCCTCCCAGCAATCACACTTCACAATGTCTCCCAAAGTTTCACACAATACCTTAGGTGGAGCAGTCAGCCCTTCTGGCTCACAAACAGTGTCCGCTGGAGCATAGTGACAGAGCATCCTGCCCAAATCATTCCCCAACAGAACATTAACAGGGATATCCTCTGAAATCCCCACTTCCCGCAACCCTTTGCCCGCACCCCAATCAAGGTACACACGTGCCAAGGGCACAGCGGGGCATACACCCCCAATTCCTTTGATGGACATATGTCCTCCATATTCACCACTTCAGGGCGCACCAGGGTGAATGAAGCTCCAGAATCTCTCAGTCCCATGGTCACTCGGTCACCCACAATTACACTCTGCAAGTTATCGTCTCGTTTCCCCACGGACCCACCCACAAGCAAAACTGATGGTGCCCCTCCACGGGCTGGTGAGGGTATATTCCTAGTGGGGCAAGTCCTGCTCAGATGACCAATCTGGTTGCATCGAAAACAACGGCGGGCATCTGACTCACTTGACATAGCCCCGGCTACGCTGGCAGTCGGCGGTGAAGTTCTCACTGCAGATCTTACAGGTGGTGATTGAACTGTAGCTTCCCTCCAGGTCGAAGTAGCAGCTGACACCAGTCCACGCCTGGATGTGGGTGCATGGATGTCGGCATAGTCATCTGCCTGTTCTGCAGTAGCCCTAGCATTTTTTGGCTTTCTTTCCAAAATCCACTCTCGTACATTAGGGCTCCAGGTCTGCAAGAACTGCTCCAGGACCATTAAGTCATTAAGGGCTTCATAGGTAGAAGCTTGTACTCCCGTTACCCATTGCCGGAACGTGGTTTATAATTGTGCAACATATAGAATGCAGCTGGATGATGGGCATTGCTGCATACTCCTAAACTTTTTACTGTAAGACTCAGGAGTAAGGTAAAAAGTTTTTTGCAATGCAGTTTTGATTGCCTCATAGTTGTTATCAGTCTCTGGGGGAAGGGACACAAACACATCCAAGGCTTTCCCTTTCAATTGTGGAGTTAAATATCTGCCCCACTGGTCTGAGGGTAGTTGATGCTGCCTGCATACTTTCTCAAAACTTTTTAAAAATACATCCAAATCTGTGCCTTCTTCGAGGGAAGGAAAATCATCCTTACGGAGCCTACGTGTGCTGGACTCTGATGCATTCCTGTTCAGTGAGGACTGAAGGGTAAATTGCAGTTTAGCAAGTTCCAGCCCAGTCTCCTTTGTGCCTCCCTTTCGGCTAGCCTCTCTGCAGATTCCCTTTCTGCAGCATGCCTTTGCGCTTCCCTTTCAGCTAGCCTCTCTGCAGATTCCCTTTCTGCAGCCTGCTGTTGGATCATCACATGCAGGGCCTCCTGAGGATTTGCAGCCATCGGTTGCCGAAATAAATCAGTTGAGCAAATGTCCTTAATGTTTTGAGGAGTACAACCACCAGGCATTTCAGCAAGCAACACTCCTGCAGTAGTAGGGAGCTCGATAACCCTTTCAGTATCCGTCTCTGGCTGGAAAATATGGCTGTCAGCCTCCACAAGGTCAGCAATAAGTTGTGCCTTATTTTTGCCAAAAGTTGGTAAACTCTTTTCTTGGCAATTCCAAGGCCTCTTTTGATTGTTTGCGATAGGCCTCCATATTCACAAATAGGATAGAGAAAGAAAAAACAAAAGATGGGAGGGGAGAACTGTTTTGCAGTTTGTATGTATTTTAAATCAGCACTGAGCTTGGTCTTTGGAAATTACACAAAAACAAGTATGCAATTTCTTTTAGTGCTAAGACCCCCTTTACAGGTAAAATCTAGCAAGCACTAAAAATCTCTAAATATATCCCACCAGCTGCCGCCAGTTTGTCACGTGCGTGGGCTATAGGCCCAGCCGAGACAGTGGGGAGAGTGTGGAAGTGACAGGGTTAATGACACCAGACCCCTGGTTACCTGTTGCTAGTCCCAGCAACCACTCAATTAACCCCTGCAATCCCTTCTACACTAACCCCCTTAGTACACACTTTACTGCCACCACCAAGACTTTTAAACCCGGGCGTCTTAGGTTACCCCACACACAGGAGAATTATAGTATCACAGTTCAACTTTTACTGATAAAACATATATAGTTAACCCTTTTTGGTAACGTGTTTACCTGAGCTTTCCTCTGGAGAGTGAAGCTCATAGAGAACAGAGACACATAAGCTGATTAAGTAAACATTTAATCTGACAAAAAGGATTCACAGTGCTGAGTACAAAATACAGAAATAAATGACATACAGATAACAAATTGCAAAACAGTACATAAAATAAAATAGGAGAAAACACAAGAAATTCCTTACATGTAGTTACCCCATATAGAATTCTTGTGGGAGTCTTAGATGGTATAGGTCTCCTAGAAGTTGCTGACAAAAGAAAAATGAATAACTGACCTGGATAGTCCGGCACCCTCATTATATATCAAACTTAGTTGTTTCTCAGTGGGCAGACCCCTGGGGGGGATCAGAGGGGTTGGTCTGGCAGTTTATTGCCCACTCTATGCAATTCCTTGTGTCCAGCTCTGGTGATGGCTATCTAGATGTTTTATGGTCTAAGCCTGGTGCCAGATCAAAGACCACAATAAACGTCATCCCAAGGTTTACAAAAAAACAACTTTCAACATATCTCAACACACATCAAACACCAACTCATGCTTTTGGCTTTTGGCATGACAGAACCTTCCCCGCCAAGTGACCTGGAACCCGGAGTGCGAGCAGGTATTCCAACTGTTGAAAAATGCATTGACCAATGCCCCTGTCTTGGCAGCTCCCAATCCAACTAAACGTTTTCTTGTTCACACAGATGCTTCTATGTTTGGATTGGGAGCAGTACTGAGCCAAGTCGGGGCCGATGGCGGAGAACATCCCGTGGCTTACATCAGTTGCAAGCTGTTACCCCGAGAAGTAAGCTACGCCGCCATAAAAAAGGAATGCCTGGCTGTGGTGTGGGCCCTGAAGAAATTGCAGCCATATTTGTATGGACAGCCCTTTTCCTTGCTCACGGATCACAACCCGTTGGTCTGGCTAAACCGGGTGGCTGGGGACAATGCCAGGCTGCTGCGCTGGAGTTTGGCGCTGCAGCCCTTTGACTTTAACATTCAGTACCGCCCGGGCAAACAGAATGGGAAAGCTGACGGGTTGTCAAGACAAACAGACCTGGAGAAATGATCCGTGAGCATCCCCGGACATCCCCAAGCCGATCCGTGTTGGATCAGACTGTGTATGCCGGCTTGTGGGCAAGGGGGAGCAGTGTAGCGGATGGCACTGGGCTGTCCTGGGAATTGCATAGGTTTTTACTGCATTCGTGTAAATGGCAGGTTATATGTGTAGAAATGGATTGTATTCGTCTGATTGTTCGGTAGAATCATTCTAACAAGTAAGGGAATGAAACTACCGAACAGTCAGACCTCCTCGGGGTGAAGTGTGAATTCAATTACCCGTTGCAACATTGTTGTGAACGGGTAATTGACAAGCTGGGCAGTAAGTCCTTTGTTCTCGGGGGTGGCCGCCATTCTCTCCAGCACGGTCGGTCTTTTTTGGATATGTTGTTTGGATATGTTGTTCACCCAGATCAGGGCTACTGCTGTATTATTTTGTCTGCTGGATACTTTGACTATGGATTTATAATTACTTGTTCCTGAGCCTCACTGGGATCTACAAGTGGAGGTAAGCTATGAAATACTAGCTCTCCGCTACATGCTCCTATTCTCCTCTATTCCCACTTAACAAAACACATGGATCATTACATCCTGACACTACCTCACTCCAAAACCAGCCAGCACATACCAGTAAACATTCCATACTACCCCACGCACAACAAGTGGTGCCCCGTCAAGGTTCTGGATGCATACCTACAGCATCATATTTCAATACCATTACTACTATTACAGAGTTCGGTACTCACCACTACAACCTTCATGACCTACGTCAGGTCTTTGCTCACTCAACTGGGCCTCAAAGCAGCTAACTACTCAGGGCACTCCTGCGTCCACAGCCTCCAGTGTCAACATTCCAGTTCATGTTATAAAAACACTGGGGCGCTGGAAGTCATCCGCTTACTCACGATACATACCGAACGCAGTACAAGAATTAAGGGATGCTTTCAAAAACATGTATGGTTGATATATGTGTCTGTATTGGTTGTCTGTAATAAATTTGATTACTTAATTTTTGCCCTCTTCTTTTTCAGGCCTACCTCATCGTCGGTTCCGGCACACCACAACTGACTTGCCCTTTTTACTATCCTACATTTAATTATGGTATTTTACTCTGTACTATCATGAGCACCTAACACAAATATATATATATGCTCAGAATTTAATATGTAATGGATAGTGTCTGAGATGAAAGTTTGGTTGTGGTGTGCTGAAACCAACGTCCGAGTGGGCCTGTAAATAAAAGAGGGCCCACCAAGGAGAATTGTATTGTTTTAAGGGTGCAGATGGGTGGGAACACTCAAACTTGAACGTCAGAGGTGAGTAGGGGCTGGGAGTTTAAGTAGGGGACTTACTCCTCCTATAAATTCAGGCCTAATGGGTTTTCTACGTGTGCTCGGAATTTAATATGTAATAGATAGTGTCTGAGATGAAAGTTTGGTGTGCCGAAACCAACGTCCGAGTGGGCCTGTAAGTAAAGGAGGGCAAAAAAGAAGTTCGAAGAAACACACTTTATTGCATTTATTCCATTACTAAGTTCCTGAAGGCTTGAAGCCAGTATTGAAGCCAGTATTCCAACAATATTATCTGTTGGAAAGAGGGGGATGATAGTGGGGTGTAGTGAATGATTAGTTTTGGTAGATGGGATCGTGAGAACATAATAATCCTCTACTTTAGTGAGTTGTGAGGTTTTGAGGCTGTGTGTGATATCTCCTTGACAAACAACAGTAAATCCCCTAGGTCTTAGGAACCCGTAAAAAGCTAAATAGATAGCAGACTTGATCACCAGGTTCGTGTTGGGATCGAATGGGGATTCGTCAAGTAGATTGCTGAGTAATTTAAAGATAGGCCCATCTATTGGTAGTCTGGTGGTGATAAGTGGAACAGAAACCTTAGAGATACCCTTTAAGATTTTCTTGATGGGGTATGATGACAAGAAGGGAGTGTTGTTAGGGAAATTTGTGAGGCTGTGATGCTGTACCCCCGTGAGGTATAGTTTAATGGTATTGTGGGAAAGTTTTAAATGTAAGTGGCAAAAGGAGGCAAAAGCCACCATAGTTTGGGTAGAAAAATCACCTTGTAATCCGAATTCAGCTGTGAATTTATTAAAAACGGTAAGTGCCCTACTGTAGGTGATAGTTGTGTTAGGTGATAGTGCTTGGTGCGTAAGAGTCCTAGCGTGGTGCATTAGTGCATTCAATCCAGTATTAGTTTGTGAAACCTCGGTGTCCTGGATGGTTGACAGTGGGCCAAAGGGAGTGGCTGGAAGAATACCTGGAATTGAGATCGAGACAGAGCATCAGAGGCCGTGTTGTGGATACCCGGAATGTGAAAGCAAATTAAGTGGAACTGGACGGTTGCTGCCGGCCAGGTCAGCTTGCGAATCAGCCGCATAATGGTGAGGGAGGATGAGCGCCCCTTGTTTATGATATCGCAAGCTGCTGAGTTGTCGGAATAGCATTTTACTGCCTTGCCGGACCAGAGATGACCCCAGGTGTGTGCAGCCGCCTTCCCTGTGAAATGATGCACATCATGAAATTCTGGGACCCCAATAAGGACTGAAGTTCCTTCCTGGTGCATACATCATTCCGCAGGAACATGTCTATCTCCCCTCTCAAGGGGACCAGTTTGTCGGGGGGAAGGCTGGCGCAGAAGGTACCAGAGTCCAGCTCTATCCCCAAAAAAGTAAGTTTAGTAGTGGGGCCAATCGTTTTAGAGGGAGACAAGGGTACCCCGAGAGTAAAGAAAAGTACTGAGGTGCTGAGGATATCGGTGGGTGTGCATGCGCCCGGTTCTATTATGAGGAATTCATCCAAATAGTGAATGACGGAGTGACACGTGAGAATGTTCAGAAACAGCCAGCATAGAGTTTCTGCGAAAATATCAAACAGTTTAGGGCTGCTTCTGGACCCGAAAGTGAGTCATGTGGGCAAATAGTACCTGTCTCGCCATTTAACACCGTGCAAGTGGCAAACTGATGGGTGCATGGGCAGTAATTTGAATGCATTGGTTATGTCCGTTTTGCTAAGCCAAGCATTGCTACCCGTTGAAATGATGGTTTGTATAGCGTCGTCAATTTTTACGTACTGTAATGAAAATTCGTCTGGTGGTATGAGTGAGTTAATGCTGGGAACAAAAGAAGAGTGCGGTGCCGATAAATAGATAATCATGCGCTTTTTATTTGCGTATTTGTTCACAGCTATACCAATTGGATTAGTGTGCCAGGCGGAAAAAGGTGAGGAGGTGAAGGGGCCGATCATGAAACCTTGTGCTATTTCAGCGGAAAGGAGAGTGTCCGTGGCTTCTGGGTCTTGGCAGGCTGATAGGCGATTGGGACATTCCAGCGTGCCTGGGGGAATGGCTACGAGACCCGTGAGAAAGCCCTGAGTGAACCCTGTTGACAAATATTCCACTAGATGTCTGCTCAGATGAGTTTTCAAGTAAAAAAACAGGTTGTCGATATTAATGTTGGATAGTCATTTGTTAGGGGACAACTTGGCCGGGCACATGGTCTTCGTGTGTGCCCTGAAGCAGATAGAGCAGATGTGCAACAATCTACAGGCG
>OW240917.1:203083298-203097424 GCA_933207985.1 Pelobates cultripes | reverse complement strand
GAGGAAAATCCCATGCTCTCAGATCTGACTGTGTAACGGATCGCCTGGCACCCCGACTGGGTACCTCCGTTGAAGGATGCTCCTAGCGCTTCCTGAGGACTCCAAGCACTGCAGCAGACACCACAATCACCGAACCGGAGAAGCGTATACCTTCTCTCAAGCATATGAATGCTGTAGACAGTTGAATAGGAACCATACGAATAGGTTTACTCTCCTAGCAGTCAAACTGGAACAGCATACAATGAATCCTTCCCCCAATAATGAGATGACACTTCACTTTGAGGGTTAAACAAGAACTCCCTGTACTGTTACATACAGTCTCTTTTATTCCCAATCCACAAACATAGTACAGCCCACAGGGTGTTACAAAACAACCAATCAATTCGTACAATACACCCAGACACTCACACACAAAATCCTCCCCTCTGCCTGTGATATGATTACTGAACACAATGGGTAATCTCATTATCACCGGCAGAGGAATACAGTTTTTACACAATATTTATAACTTCTAAAATATACATGTCACAAACATAAAACATACATTTTCATAATCAATCCATTCAGGGGAACAACATATTAAAAAATGGCACGAATCAGACCAGGGGTTCAAAAGTTAAGGGAAAGTCCTTTGTGACTAAATGAAGCATGGCTTTCCGGCCCAAACCAGTTTCAGAGTCTTCTATCCTGGAGATTGAATTGAGAAGTAATTCAATTATCTCCCAGGACAGACACAAGACTCCATTATGCACATGGTGAGCACAAAGCATTAAAATATTATAAAATACACAAAGTCACATTTTATACATAAAACACAGACATGTCACATATCCCCAGATAGCTGGGATCTGAGCGCACAAAACTACCGAATAGCGCTCAGATCCTATTCACACAGTTCAATTGCCATGGAGCCGAAGTCTTTAACTACACGAATGGGCTCCATGGCATAACTATCTGGGTTAACACATTCACATAAAGTCTGGTCCAAAGGCAAGAGGCGGGCAAGCAGCCCCCTCCAAGGATACGTGGCGAGGTCGGTTTCGCCACAGACTGTAAGGTGTAAAGTAGTAGGAGATTGGCCTGGTATAGGTTACCCATAAATACTTCAGTTGTGAAGGATATCATTTGAACAGGAATAAAGATTGAAGTTGGGAGCACTGAGCCAAGGGAAAAGAATTGTTCAGAATCTCTTTTTTTTTTTTTTTTTTTTGAAGTAGTATTGAGCTTTAGATTTGAAAGGGACCCATGTGGCTTAAAATTCATGAAGTAGATTGGGGAGCATTAGCTGTGACAAAGTACATGTCATTGGCATACACACACTTTAGGGATTCCCTGTCAGCTGTTCGTGACCAGACGGGAGAAGCTCTGCGGACCCCACAGCACCTCACCTGCTCCAGCCACACCATGTCTGCTGAAGATTTGATGTCCCACGTAGCAGAGATCCTGCGCTCACCTGGAGGAGAATCCTGGATCAGAAATTGCCTCATCGTCGCGCCGGGGGTTTCCAGCGCATAAAGGGAGCCTCCGGTAACTGCATCCTACCAGACGGAGTCTTCCCGACGTCTGACTGAGGTCCCGACCTTTTTCTTCCAGCATGTCTTATCCAGCCTGTAAAGGACACTCTCATGCGCGGTACTTCCGGGGAAGAGCTACACCTGCTGGAAGTAAAAGAGAATGCATGTCAGGGATGAAAGAATCAGCAGAGGTAGAAAAAATGCAAGAGACGCCTGCCCTCCTCCCCTGTGCCTGTAGTGGGTCAGGGTAGAGTAGAGGGCTGGGCTGAAGGCATTATGGCATGGAGCGAAGACAGTTTGGACGATGGGAGCACGTGTTACCAGGACGACATGCCAATCCTTGAAGAAATGGAGATGCTTTGTGATTTAATTTGTTGCGAAATCTAGTTTTATTATGTTTAAAACATAATATTTGGTTGAAAGCTGTACATTTTCCAGGTAATGAGAATAGGAGAGCTACGCAGAAGAGGTGAGCGTGGAATTACCAAACTGCCTTTGGCAATTAATATGAAGGTACTTGCACAGGGCACATGGAGTGCGTGCGTACGTATCAACATGGAATGAATGGTATAGATTCCATAAGCTGATACGTGTGGATCCAGTAGGAGGACATATTTAAATGGAGTCCAAGAAAAATGGGATTATTTAAAAGTTGCACTATTGAAGGCAACAGAAAATTGCATTAGGCTTGTCAGTAAAAGCAAAAAATACAAGAAACCACTGTGGTACTCCGCAGATGTGGCCAAAATAGTTAAAAACTAAAAGTTAGCATTTAGGAATTATAAAAAAACCCAGAGTGAGGGAGACAAAATGATCTATAAGATTAGGCAGAAAGAGGCTAAGCAAGTTATAAGAGCTTCCAAATCACACACAGAAGAGAAAATAGCACAGTCAGTAAAAAAGGGGGATAAAACATTTTTTAGATACATAAATAAGAAAAGAAAAGTAAAACAAGGATTAGTTAGATTAAAAACAAAAGAAGGAATGTATGTAGAAGAGGATAAAGGTCAGGCTGACTGCCTCAATGAATATTTTTGTTCTGTATTTACAGAAGAAAATGAAGGAAAGGGACCTCAGTTGAGAAAAAGGATAAATGAGTCATTTATTACACGTGAGTTTACAGAGGAAGAGGTTCTATTTCAACTGTCAAAAGTAAAGACAAATAAGTCAATGGGACCCGATGGAATACACCCAAAGCTATTAAAAGAGCTTAGTGGTGTACTAGCAAAACCATTAACAGATTTATTTAACCAATCATTGTTAACAGGAGTAGTCCCAGAAGATTGGAAGTTAGCGAATGTTGTGCCCATTTACAAGAAAGGTAATAGGGAGGAGTCGGGCAACTATAGGCCAGTAAGCCTTACTTCAGTAGTGGGGAAAGTGATGGAAACCATGTTAAAGGATAGGATTGTTGAACATCTAAAACACATGGATTTCAAGATCAGAGACAACATGGGTTTACTTCAGGGAGATCATGCCAAACTAATCTTATTGATTTTTTTGATTGGGTAACTAAAATTATAGATCAGGGTGGTGCAGTAGACATTGCTTACCTAGATTTCAGTAAGGCTTTTGACACTGTTGCACATAGAAGGCTTATCAATAAACTGCAATCTTTAAGTTTGGATTCCAATATTGTTGAATGGGTAAGGCAGTGGCTGAGTGACAGGCAACAGAGGGTTGTAGTTAATGGAATATATTCGAAGCTTGGACTTGTCACCAGTGGGGTACCTCAGGGATCTGTACTTGGACCCATTCTCTTTAATATTTTTATTAGTGATATTGCAGAAGGTCTTGATGGTAAGGTATGTCTTTTTGCTGATGATACTAAGATATGTAACAGGGTTGATGTTCCAGGAGGGATAAGCCAAATGGCAAATGATTTAGGTAAACTAGAAAAATGGTCAGAATTGTGGCAACTGACATTTAATGTGGATAAGTGCAAGATAATGCATCTTGGACGTAAAAACCCAAGGGCAGAGTACAGAATATTTGATAGAGTTTCTAACCTCAACATATGAGGAAAGGGATTTAGGGGTGATTATTTCTGATGACTTAAAGGTCGGCAGACAATGTAATAGAGCAGCAGGAAATGCTAGCAGAATGCTTGGTTGTATAGGGAGAGGTATTAGCAGTAGAAAGAGGGAAGTGCTCATGCCATTGTACAGAACACTGGTGAGACCTCACTTGGAGTATTGTACACAGTACTGGAGACCGTATCTTCAGAAGGATATTGATACCTTAGAGAGGGTTCAGAGAAGGGCTACTAAACTGGTTCATGGATTGCGGGATAAAACTTACCAGGAAAGGTTAAAGGATCTTAACATGTATAGCTTGGAGGAAAGACGAGACAGGGGGGATATGATAGAAACATTTAAATATATAAAGGGAATCAACACAGTAAAGGAGGAGACTATATTTAAAAGAAGAAAAACTACCACAACAAGAGGACATAGTCTTAAATTAGAGGGACAAAGGTTTAAAAATAATATCAGGAAGTATTACTTTACTGAGAGGGTAGTGGATGCATGGAATAGCCTTTCAGCTGAAGTGGTAGAGGTTAACACAGTAAAGGAGTTTAAGCATGCGTGGGATAGGCATAAGGCTATCCTAACTATAAGATAAGGCTAGGGACTAATGAAAGTATTTAGAAAATTGGGCAGACTAGATGGGCCGAATGGTTCTTATCTGCCGTCACATTCTATGTTTCTATGTTTCTATATTGAAGCTGCATTTTCGTTTGTAGTAAAATGTATTAACAAGGGTATATCGAAAATGCCATTTCAAGGCGACTAGCAGGCATATCATATTTCCTACAGCTGTTAAAAAAAAACAAAAAAAAACAGTAGTAGTACTAGCATTTGTGATTAAACAGTTGTTAAAAGGTTATTTTAAGAAGTTGTGATTTGCTGACGTTAGGTGGCCTATCACATATTCAGTGTTGGGAGATCTGCTGGGAGTTTTAAACACTGTTTGTTACTCGCAATTCAAAGTGAGATTGTTTGCTGCAGCATTTTCGTTAGCCTTTTTGCAGAACTCAGGATCAGTGAGTTGGTCTCTTTCAGCAAGTGCAGACTGTTAGGTTTGCAGTTTAAGGACGTGCTGAAGAGACGCAAAAGTTAGCATCTGGTTGCAATCTTCAAAAACTGATCAAATGGGAAAAGGAAAATGGATTCACCTGGCAGGTGTCAGAGTTTGCCAGGTTGAAACGCTGCAGGCTTATTTAGCCGTTTGCTCAGTGGTGGACAGCCTGCTGCTGGTGCGTATATCAGGATCCCCTCTTACACGTTTCAGAGGGTCTGGCAGTTATGTTTTGCAAAATTTGGCTATAAAGGCAAATTTACTACGCATACCTTCAGAATCGGGGCAGCAACCGAAGCGGCAAACTTGGGGTTTTGGACCAGATGCTATAAAAAGAATTGGGAATCAAACTGTTTTAAGTTACATGTGAGGAATAACATGAATTAAAGTATTGATTTCATTCCCTAACACTGTTATTTTCTCAGGTACCGTAACAAATGTTTGGGTTATAGGTCATTCCTTTGTAGAACAGGCCATGTTGAGGTCAAGAGAAAGAAAGTATGGACTGAATCTGGACTTCCAGCGAGAGGACGTCAAACTATACTGGAAAGGTGTAAGTGGTTACGTATTCACACGTTAATCAAACTCATTGGAGTGTGCAGAGGTTTGGCCCGCACTAGATGTTTGATAATTCATATGGGTGATAATGACTTTAGTGTGTTGAAATCTTTACAGTTACTAAATATTGTTAAAAATATTTGTTTTAAAGTGAGTTATTTCCGTACACTGTATTGGTTGGTCTGAAGTGGTACAGCGCTGGCGTTGGCTGATCAACAGAGTTGAAACCCTTGGTATTATCAAGCATTTTGTCAGAAGTGAGAGGATTTTCATACAGACACTGTGAATTAGATCAGAATGAACAGGGTTTTTTGTTGTTTTTTTTTTCCTTAAAGATCAGGTTCATTTGTCAGACATAGGTCTGGATATTTTAATCTAGACCTGCAGAATATGATTGAAAAGGCCTTGGCTGTGGGGGGCCTCAGCTGGGGGTAGTTCTACCCCTGGCTGAGGTGGTGGGGCAAAGATAAGACTGACTGACACTAAGTGATGGAAAGTAAAGTTTTTGTGAAGTGAAAAGTTTACCTAACATGTTACCGTTATCAAGTTTTGGTGTGTGTGTGTGTGTGTGTGTGTATGTGTGTGTCCGGAAGTGAGTGTGTGTGTGTGTGTGTGTGTGTGTGTATATAAAAAAAAAAATAGCTTGCAAAACTTGCAGATCTCTTGTCTGCAGCCATTGCAAGGCCTCCCTTTCTAACACCTACCAGAATTTCTTGGTGCTCTGGGCAATTGCTGCCTATTGAGTTTAGCACCACTGACCTAACCAAACCAGAAAGCAACAGGGTCTCTTGTATGATTGAAAGTCAGAGGTGTAGGGGGTGTGGCTAATCGCTGAGCGAGATTGACTTATGAATATTTGCTCCGGCTATGGGCTCTACAAAATAAAGGTATTCATACCCCCAAAAAGAACATGTCCCAAGTCAAACATAGGAAGAAGACATCTAAGGCTGCCAAGCTTAATTTTTTTTTCGGGCAAAAACCTGGTCCGGTGTCACTGGCCGCACAGGCCATCTTTCAAGATGGCGGAGGCTCGTCGGACGAAAGCAACACTAATTTTGCAGGGGACACCAACCCAAGCGAAGACATTACCAGGCAATGTCTCCACAAGGCCTTGGATGCTTTATGCACCAAACTGATTCAATCTTGGACACTCTGCATAAGGACCTTCAAGATATCAGGGCAAGAACAACTCGTATAGAAACCAAAATGGCTGAATACACGGTGGCTCACAACGATTTGGCGACCACGTGCAGCAACTGAGTCAGAAATGATGGATGCGGAAGATCGGTCCCGGAGGAACAACCTCCGCTTAAGGGGAGTTCCAGAAAAAAGTCCTCCCAGATGACCTACTGATATGTCCGCAGCCTACTGCACACTATAGCCCCTGATGTACCAGCAGACATGCTGCTACTAGACCAGGTGCAACAAGTCCCACGCCCCAAGCATTTGATGGAATCAACACTGCAAGATGTCTTACTACATGCTCACTACTACCATATAAAAGAAATCATCCAAAAGAGCAGCCACACAACATTCTTACCAGCCGAATATGCAACAGTAAAAATCTTCGCAGACCACTCGACTGCACCATTACACAAGTGACTGCTACTCTTTCCCACTGAGAATATGAGGATCCAATTCCGGCTATACCACCCCCACAGGTTCAGCACCATGTTAAACACTGATGAAACCTTGATAATGTCTTGGCAGACCCATCACTGTGTCATACAATCAAACAAACAACATATAGTGTTCCCACTTTGGTACCCACCAATATGAAAATTTACTCTCACAATACACAGGGCCTAAACGTATCAAACATGTCTCCGCCGACATTGTGTGTTTACAGGAGACGCATTTTGTTAAACTGTGCATACCCACGTTTGGCACCAATGACTACCCAACTCAATTTCACGCAGCACACACATCCAAAGCCAGAGGTGTATCCATAATCTTCCATAAATCACTGTAACGGCTACCCTGGTAGAGAGAGGGTATCGGCCGTTGGAGACGTCCTTTTTCCCTGCAAGCTGCTGTGGAGAAGTAAGCTGGTATAATCCCATTCACGATATCCAGGGTAAAAGTCAGGTTCAGCTGTAGCAGGAGCAGAATAACATTTCCAAATAATCCCCTTCCAAGAACGAGACAAGGCTACGTTTTGCAGGGTCAAGAAGATCTGAGGTCTGGGAAACCCAGCCTGCTTTTTATTAGGAACAAGTACACACAGGACACTCCCAGGGGGAGGATGAAAATAACCAGTTACACACAGGGTAACACCCCCACGTCTCCTCCCCTCAGATAAACATATAACATAATTATAACGTACCTAAATTTACCCACATTCTGGATGTACCCCAAAAACAGGGGGTACACCTTTAAGTCCAGCACCGCTTAATAGCTACCACTCAGGGGAATAACATATTCAAATTTCAAGTCATTCGGTTGTGGGGTTCGGGAGTTATGGGTCTTTGAAGTTTTGACCGACCGCACAGGATTTTCAGCCGAAAAGAGTTCCACAAGTTTTGGCCTTGCGGTCGGTCCCCGTTCGTGAATAAAAACCCCACGAACCCCTTGCCCTCCACAGTAATCCTGCCGTTCGCCTGAATCCCCATGCATGCTTAAACAAAACTACCGAACGGCCGGTCGTTCGGTAGTTTCAGCACGAACTTACGAGCTCCTGGAGGTCTCAGCGGCGTTCGCCTGTTTGCGTATCCGTTTTTAGTTCCATGCGTTCACAGGCAAACACCGCCGTTCGTGCGTAAGATGGCCGCGAACACGTGTAAAGTCCCGAAATGGCGGCCACCTATTCTCAGACAAAGGGATTCGTCTGAACCAGGCGAACGGCTGTATTCTCCAGTAATGATATTCCCTTGCAATGATTTCGCCATTTTCACTGTTTTAGTCCACAGGGCTTTGGTGCTGGTGAAGTCCTGTTACACTGCTCCCCTTTTGTGGAACACCCCGGCAGACCCGGATTGATCCTTTTCGGGTCAACTTGGGGCTGTCCGGTCCTTTGTTAGGGTAATAGTTCTGTTTGTCTGGACAGACCATCGGCATTTCCATTAAATTTGCCAGGGCGGTATTGGATAGAGAAGTTATAGGGTTGCAGTGCGAGGCTCCATCTTAATAAACGTCCATTGTCTCCAGCTACTCTATTCAGCCATACCAGAGGGTTATGGTCGGTGATTAGAGTAAATTCCTGCCCGTACAAATATGGGGTGAGTTTCTTTAGTGCCCAGACTAGGGCCAAGCATTCCTTTTCCACTGCCGCGTAACTCACTTCCCTAGGTAACAGTTTTCTACTGAGATACGCGACAGGGTGCTCGCTTCCATCCTCACCGACCTGGCTTAGAACTGCCCCCAGTCCATACATGGATGCATCTGTATGGACGACAAATCTTTTGTTAGGGACGGGGGCAGACAGGACAGGTGCATGGATTAGAGCATTCTTTAGGGCTTGAAAGGCGGTTTCACAGGCGGGAGACCACAGGACTATCCTAGGCAAGTTCTTTTTGGTTAGGTCTGTCAAGGGTTTTGCGATGGCGCTATAGTCTGGGACAAACCTCCTATAATATCCTGCCGTCCCCAAAAATGCTAAGACCTGAGTTTTGGTGTGGGGTGTGGGCCAGTTAGCTACCGCTTCAACTTTAGCGGGTTCTGGGCGCTGCTTCCCACATCCCACCCGGTGTCCCAGGTACTGGACTTCGGCCATGCCGAAGTTACACTTCTCTGGTTTCAGAGTCAAGCCTGCGGCTCGAATCTGATCCAGTACGGCTTCGACATGCTTTAAATGCTCCCCCCAGGTTTCGCTATAGATCGCAATGTCATCCAGGTACGCGCAAGCGAAATCCTGGAAGCCATCAAGGAGGCGGTCCACTAAGCGCTGGAATGTAGCCGGGGCGTTTTTCATCCCAAATGGCATGACTTTGAACTGGTACAAGCCAAATGGGGTGACAAAGGCCGACTTAGGGATAGCCTCCTTGTCCAGGGGGATCTGCCAATATCCTTTGCACAAATCGATGGTGGTCAGATAACGTCCCCTGGCAATGCGATCTAATAGCTCGTCTACTCGGGGCATGGGGTAGGCGTCTGTCACGGTTCTGTCATTGAGACGTCGATAATCGACACAGAACCGAGTGGTTCCGTCCTTCTTGGGAACTAGAACCACCGGGGAGGCCCACGGACTGTCCGAGGGCTCTATCACCCCCAGTCTTAACATTTCTTGGATCTCCTTCCTCATCTCCTCTTTTACTGCCTCAGGGATCCTATAGGGGGTTTGTCGGAGAGGGGTTTGTCCTGGGGTCTCTACATAGTGGGTTGCTAAGGGGGTGTACCCGGGCTCTTGGGAAAACGTCAACCCTTTCTCAGTCAGCAGCTGTCGGATCTGTCCCTTTTCGGCGGGAGTTAACCGCTCCCCTAGCTGTACGGTATTGAGGAGGGTTTTAGGTTCTGGGTTAGCTAATAGGTCGGGTATGGGTAAGCTGTCAGGGTCTTCGGCAGCGGGTATGCATATGGCGGCTATATCCTCGGGTCTTTCCTGATATTCCTTTAGTAAATTTACATGAAAGGACTTCCGGATCCTTTCATCTTTGTTGCTGGCGATTACGTAGGTGGTGTCACAGACTTGTGCTACCACTTTGTAAGGGCCCTGCCAGGAGGTCTGGAGCTTATTCCCTTTGACAGGTCTAAGTACCAGCACCTTCTGGCCTACTTGGAAGGTTCTCTGGCGGGCGCCCTGATCGTACCAACGTTTCTGGTGCCCTTGGGCCGCATGGAGGTGGTCCCGTGCCATCCGGGCTAACTGTTCCATACGGTCCCGCATTTCTAATACGTATGGCACGATGGGTACACCGTCGTGTTCTGTCTCCCCCTCCCAGTGCTCCCGGATGAGGTCGAGAGGTCCTCGTACTCTCCGGCCATAGAGCAGTTCAAAGGGAGAGAACCCTGTGGATTCCTGCGGCACCTCCCGATAAGCGAACAGGAGGTGCGGCAAGAATCGTTCCCAGTCTCTGTATTCCGCTGTAAAGGTCCTCAGCAATTGCTTTAGGGTACCGTTAAAGCGTTCACAGAGACCGTTAGTCTGCGGGTGGTACGGGGAACTAAGCAGGGACTTAATACCACAGACCTTCCACAGCTGTTGGGTTAGGTCTGCGGTAAACTGGGTCCCTCTGTCGGACAGGATTTCCTGGGGGAATCCCACTCGGGTGAATATCCCGACTAGAGCACTGGCGACAGTGTCAGCCTGGATATTCGTCAGAGCGACGGCTTCTGGGTAGCGAGTCGCATAGTCCACCACGGTAAGGATGTATTTCTTACCAGAGGGACTGGGGTTAGGTAGAGGTCCCACTAGGTCGACTGCTACCCTGCTAAATGGTTCCTCGATCACAGGCATAGGTAGCAGTCGAGCTTTAGGGTGATCCCCTCTCTTCCCTACCCGTTGGCATACGTCACAAGTACTGCAGTAACGTCGCACATCCTTCGAGATCCCCGGCCAAAAGAAGGTCTGGGTGATCCTGAAGGTGGTGCGGTTACCCCCTAGATGTCCTGCCAACGGAATGTCGTGGCCAATTCGGAGAAGTTCCAACCGGTACTTTTTGGGTACCACCAGTTGGCGCTTCTGCGAAGGGGCACAGCCTCTCTTTCTGCCTTCAGTCAGTCTGTATAACCTGTCCCCATCCCATAGAAAACTTTCCCGTCCGTCCCCCCCATGGTCAGCTAATTCTCGATACTTTTGGAGGGTGGGGTCCTCTCTAGTTTCCCTCCCAAACTCCTCTGGGGTGTCCCAAGCTATGGGCCTGCCTATCGTAGTGGGGTGACATGTGGGTGCTTGGCTTACCTGGGTCTCCCGGCCTGTATTAGGATCATCTGCGACACGGGACTGTGAACGGGTGGTTACGGGACAGGCGGCAGCAGGTGTGGGCAAATATGCTGAAGTTAAAGGTCCAATGTCATTTCCCAATACGACCTCGGCAGGCAAGTTGTCCATAATGCCGACGGTGGTTTTTCCTGATCCAACTCCCCAATCTAAGTGTACTCGGGCGGTGGGCAAGCGAAAAACAGCGCCCCCTGCAACCCGAACAGCAACAGTGCGGGTCGACACATCCTCCGGCTTCACTAGGTGTTTTTGGATCAAAGTGATGGTAGCCCCGGTGTCTCTTAGGCCTTGTGCTGTTTGTCCATTCACCTTAACCTCCTGTCGGTGATGTTGTCGATTGTCTGGGGAAGCAGCTTGTATGGGGTCTGCTTCATACAAAATCCCCAGACATTCTTCAGGGCCCATTTCGGCTTCCAGACAGTGAGCCGCAGCGGGTCGTGCTGCAGGGGCCTCGGTGCTGGGAGTTGTACGCCTCCAGTTGTTGTTACTGGATCTTAGGGGACAATACCGGGCAATATGTCCGAGGTTGCTGCAGTGATGGCACGTCACCTTTGACAAATCCCGGGGGTAGTTAGTAGGCCCCTGAGGCCGGGGTGGTCCTGGTGGGACTGGAGCTCGAAATTCTGGGCGTGAGACAGCGGCTGGGGCACGTGGCTCTATTTTGTGAGCTTGTCGGGTAGTACCCTGGCTTACTTTCCTTGTCTCGGCATATTCGTCGGCCAGCCGAGCCGCCTCCTTTAAATTGGCGGGGCGCCGATCTCGTACCCAGTCTTGTATGTCCGCCGCCAAATCTTGGAAGAAATGTTCCATTAAGAACAACTGTAACACCTCCTCACCCGTGTGGGCTTTGCATCCTTGGACCCAGTGAGATGCTACTCTCTGTAGTCGGTTTGCCCATTCCATGTGGGAGTCCACAGCTTTCTTTTTGGACTCCCGAAAGCGACGACGGTAGGCTTCTGGGGTTACCGCATACCTGGTGAGCAGTGCCTCTTTTACTTTTTGGTACTGCGTGATTTCCTCTGTAGTGAGTGCTCGGAAAGCCTCATTAGCTTTCCCTGACAGTTTTCCCGCCAGGATAGTGACCCATTGCTCTGGCGGTATGTGATGTAGTGAGCACTGTCTTTCAAAGTCAGCCAAATATCCATCAATTTCCTCGTCATTTTCTACAAAGGCTTTAAATGCAGTAAAGGGAATTTTCGTTACCGTAGTAGTGGGTAGCGGGGTAGGAACTGTCTGGGTAGTGAGCTGTCGGGCTCTTACCAGTTCCGTTTCTTGTTCCCTCTTGGTTTGTATTTCTTCCCTTGCTTCCCGGAACAGTTGGGTTATTAGTTCTGTAGACGTGACTGGATACAAAGCTAACCTCCGCTGCACAATTGCAGTAATCACATCGTCCTCACTGATGGGTGCCATGGGTTCAGTTACCTCCATGGACCTGTCCATCTCGTCCAGCTCCAGCAAGTCAGCTATCAGCTCCCTCCGTGGTCTGTTGCTGGCACTCCTACCACGATTCTCCAACAGATCCTTTAGTGTGGGTCTTTTCAGCTTCGCATACTGTGACTCCATTCAGTGCTTGCTTGTTGGATAAAAGGACCATCCCACCGCTGCCACCAATGTAACGGCTACCCTGGTAGAGAGAGGGTATCGGCCGTTGGAGACGTCCTTTTTCCCTGCAAGCTGCTGTGGAGAAGTAAGCTGGTATAATCCCATTCACGATATCCAGAGTAAAAGTCAGGTTCAGCTGTAGCAGGAGCAGAATAACATTCCCAAATAATCCCCTTCCAAGAACGAGACAAGGCTACGTTTTGCAGGGTCAAGAAGATCTGAGGTCTGGGAAACCCAGCCTGCTTTTTATTAGGAACAAGTACACACAGGACACTCCCAGGGGGAGGATGAAAATAACCAGTTACACACAGGGTAACACCCCCACGTCTCCTCCCCTCAGATAAACATATAACATAATTATAACGTACCTAAATTTACCCACATTCTGGATGTACCCCAAAAACAGGGGGTACACCTTTAAGTCCAGCACCGCTTAATAGCTACCACTCAGGGGAATAACATATTCAAATTTCAAGTCATTCGGTTGTGGGGTTCGGGAGTTATGGGTCTTTGAAGTTTTGACCGACCGCACAGGATTTTCAGCCGAAAAGAGTTCCACAAGTTTTGGCCTTGCGGTCGGTCCCCGTTCGTGAATAAAAACCCCACGAACCCCTTGCCCTCCACAGTAATCCTGCCGTTCGCCTGAATCCCCATGCATGCTTAAACAAAACTACCGAACGGCCGGTCGTTCGGTAGTTTCAGCACGAACTTACGAGCTCCTGGAGGTCTCAGCGGCGTTCGCCTGTTTGCGTATCCGTTTTTAGTTCCATGCGTTCACAGGCAAACACCGCCGTTCGTGCGTAAGATGGCCGCGAACACGTGTAAAGTCCCGAAATGGCGGCCACCTATTCTCAGACAAAGGGATTCGTCTGAACCAGGCGAACGGCTGTATTCTCCAGTAATGATATTCCCTTGCAATGATTTCGCCATTTTCACTGTTTTAGTCCACAGGGCTTTGGTGCTGGTGAAGTCCTGTTACAATCACTGTCCTTTGAAATACTCAAACTCACCACTGATAGTCAGGGAAGATACATTATATTACTCTGTACGATCACTGATATAGCTTACACCATTGTAAATATGTATAGCCCAAACTCCCAACAACGTAGCTTCCCACATAAAGCCCTATTTAAAGTAGAACCCAGTAAAACTGAAGTTATGATGATATGCGGGGATTTGAACCACATTCTTGACCATTTGTTGGACACTGCAGCCAGACATCAACATCTCAAACCACATTGCCAATCCTTGACAAAATTACTCTTGAGTTTGGATTGTATGAAACGTGACGCGCACTACATCCATCAGACGGCTTCTACACCCATTTTTCCTCAGTACACAAAATGCATTGAAGGATTGACCATATTCTAGTCACAGGCCCATTATTGAAAAGGGTGGTGCACAGCGAGATAGGTGGCATTCTTTGGTCTGATCACGTGCCAAATATCATGTCAATATCTGAACAATTTGCCTCTAGAGGCTTTGCCCCTTGGAGA
>OW240917.1:202951566-203065052 GCA_933207985.1 Pelobates cultripes | reverse complement strand
AAAATACACAAAATTTGGCCTACCTCCACAAACATATGTTGGCGATGTGATAAAGAAGTGGGCAAGATGATCCACATATGGTGGACATGCCCCGCACTGGCACCTCTCTGGACACAAGCCCTCCGTATCATGTCGGACATGCTAGGCCACCAGGTGGAAAAAAATCCTATACACTGCATGTTGTACATATTCCCTGAGAGGATGCCCAAAGCACACCAGGCACTAATATACCATAGACTTGCATCAGTACATATCCTAATAGCGAGACACTGGAAGTCTAAAGACACACCTTCACATACACATCTAATGAATCAAATTGCACTCAATTGGACATATGAGGCCATGCACCAACACCAATTTGGCCCAAGACCTATGCTAGTTAAGGCAAAACACATATGGGACACATGGTACCAAAACCACACTGACAACACCACAACACAATAGCTTCCAGCTGGCGAGGATGTTATCCGTGGTGTGGCACTGAGGAGACCCAGCCCTGGTTCACGAACAATCAAGACCTGAGAGACAGAAGACACTTGCTGGTCATCCGCTCTTAGGTATGCAGGAATTATTGCCAAATCACCTGGGAAACCCAGGGTCATCCCTCTACCACCCTCCCCTCGGCCCCCTTCCCAGCCAATCCCACCCCTCTCTTCTTCTCACCCCCTATCTTCTCCCCCATGTAACTCTGTTCTCCCCACAAAATGTTTGAGACATGTAGTATGCATGATTTATGAACCTAGCATCATTATGCAGCACTGAAATGCCAAATCTAATTGTAACCGATACATTCTATCATATATGTAAACGCGACTAAGGTATCCAAAACGCACTCGCAATTGTAATGCAACTACGTGTCTGAATAAAAATTGTCAAAAAAAAACCAAAAAACTTATTTTGAGCATGGTGACATGGTGATATATCCTAGTATTTCTGGGGCTGTAAATTAATTGTGTTTGTTAGCATTAGGATCAAGGGCATTGTTAGCTTTCCGTACCAAAAGGCACTAACCTATGAGCCATAACTCTGTTTCTGTATGTAAACCTTGCCAACTATGCAAGACAGGGATGCTAATGAAAAAGGTAGCTGGAAACAAAAACATGATAAATTGCCAAGTAGTCAATGCAGCAGGACAACTTCATGTCCTTATAGTTTTAAAGGGACACTATATAGGCACCAAGACCACAGATCGACCAACTACATTGAAGTAGTCTGGGTGCAGTTTCCCTGTCCCCCTTAGTCCTGCAATGTAAAACATGTTTACATTGCAGCACTAAGACTGACTTTAGTGGCTATTGTGGCAAACCTAGCCACTTGGACATTATTTAAGTACTATCGCTTTAAGGGTTGCCTGTATGATTTTCGTGTTATGTGTGTTTCTGGGTATAATGTAATACGATTGTGTAGCTTTGTATTGCCTGCATTGACTATCTGCTGAAAGCAGATAGCTTATTCCCTTTCGTTTCACGAACTGCACTTTTGCGGGCCCTTCGTGAACCGAAATAACTACCCTGTAACAGCCCACACATTGAGAGACGTGTGGCGCTCGTTAACCGATTGCAACAATTCCTAACAATTAGAGGCTCTCCTAGGTGGCCGTCGTTCGGCTACCGACCATGCGGCGGTCGGCCATCTTGGATCCTTTGATCCTCCAGCGGTGTTTGGTCGTCGAGCGCGTGGTACTAAAAACGGCTACTCGATGGCGCGAACACCGTTTGAGCTTCAAGGCGTTCGGGAGTTCCGGGCCATTCCGTATTTTATTCCCCATATAGCAATCAGTCTTTTGTGTGTGTTTTAATGAATATGTTTTTCGTGCGGCGTTCGGTTGTTTTAGCTGGGATCTGAGCGGGAATCTCACGAATGATGCGCTCAGACCCCAGCTATCTACCGAACGTCCATTCGTGCAAATAGACCTAACATTAAAAAAACTGTATATTTTAAAGTAAATGGCCGGTTCTGCTGCACGGAGGGATAATCCACTTAACGGCACATTCCAGTGGGAGGATCCCTCTCGTGCAGCAGTGCCTTATGGGAGAAAGGCTCTGTACATTAAGTTCCCACATAGTCCACCCCCGGAATACCCCTGGGATAGGAGTCAGGAAACCCCTTGCATGGGGAATTGTATAAATTGTGGAGCCTGTGAATAAAGCCTTCAGTTGACTCTCAGAACTGTGTTTCGTCCGGTTACTGGGAGATTTGGGATATTGCCTTGCTTTTCAGCTCTTGACTGTGGATTACCTTCTGAACCAGGGGAGATCGTGGGATTTAATATTGCCGCTCCGCTACAATTGGTGGCAAGCGACGAGATCCAACTCTACAGCTGAAAAGCGCATTAGAATGAAAAGAAACAGCCGAACTAAAAAGGGAATGGCAATTCGCATGCAGCAAACCGATGAAAGAGATCAGTGAATGGAGACTGACTACACTACATTTAAAAGGCAGACGCTTAAGGAACTGCTGGAAGTGAGAGGAAAGAGCGCTAGCAATAAATCTAAAGCCGTGCTGATCGCTGAATTAATGGAGGGCGACCGAGCGCACAGCAGCACACCCCCACCAGCCAGGGAAGAAACCCCATACCAAAGGGAGCTGAGAACCCGGCTGGAATTTTTACCACAGCCATTACCCCTGGATATCCTGACGGTCCTGATGGCTGACGTACAGGAATACATGATGGCACAACATCACCAGGGAACACCGTCCAGGGCAGAATCCATCACTACTTCCTTCTGCGGTCCGGTAAAGCCAAAGATACCGTACCATGCATTTAAAGCATTCTACGAGGAGAAGGATGAAATCGACGGATATCTGCAGGATTTCGAGCGGCTATGTAACCTGCACGACCTGGAGCAGGCAGTATGGGTGCCCCTGCTCGCAGGAAAGTTGGCAGGGCGGGCAGCAGACGCTTATCGCGCTGTCCCCAGAGAGGACAGCAAAAACTATTTTAAAGTTAAAAGGGCTATCCTAGAGAGGTATGCCATCACGCCTGAGGCATATCGGCGCAAGTTTCGGGGATTGCGAAAACCCGAAAAAGATTTGCACGCTGAGTGGGCACACAAGTTGGACCAAGTCTCCCAAGGGTGGATTCAGGCCAGCCAGGCCACCACCATGGAGGAACTGCGCCAACTAATACTACTGGAGCAGTTCTTTAATGGACTATTACCGGAAGCACAAGAATGGGTGAGAGACCGAAAACCCCTCACCCTAACCAAAGCAGCCCGGTTGGCAGACCAACACTTCGATGCCAGGAGACATCATGGGTCCAGCAACAAGAGCCACCTGAGACCACCTGCACAGCACCACCCGACCACCTCCGCACCAGTCAACCCCACTCCATTCAGGCCAGCACAAGGGAACCCCCCCACCACCTTCTCACTACAATGGCAGGGCAAATATCCAATGCCATACCTGCCGTCAGTGGGGGCATATGTCCCGAGAGTGCATGCAGAACCGGAGTAGACAGGCGTGGAACCAAGTGCGGCAGAATTCCACCCCAAGGGCGGCCGTACACCATTATCAAGTGGAACCTGACACTCAAGAGCTGATGAGCTTGCAGACCAAGGAACCTCTGGGTGTTTTGTATGAGGTGATGTCTGTTCAAGCCACTGACAACAGGCAGCATCATCGTCAAGTTGTGTTTGTGGGGGGGAAAGAAGTACAGGGGCTACGGGACTTGGGAGCCACTTTAACCCTGGTCGCTCCTCATTTGGTCCCGGATACAGCACACACTGGCGGATCTGTGGCCGTCAGAGTGGCGTGGGAAGCCATGTACCGCCTACCCACCGCTAAGGTACATTTGAACTGGGGTGCTGGGGAGGGGGTCGTGGAAGTGGCTATGATGAAAAAGTTGCCTGCAGACGTTGTATTGGGGAATGACTTGGGCCAGATGACATCCGCATTTATACCTCAGGCCCCTTCGCAAGAGGCACATCCTGTGACTACCCGGCAACAGGCTCGCACCACGGTTCCACGAGCACACTCTGAGGTTCAGGTAAGAGACCATGACTCACCCCAGACTCGTATGACCAGGGACATCCCGACCACCTTTGAAGATGAGGTCCAGACAGACCCCACATTGCAGTTGTACAGGGATAGGGTAGACACTGACCAGGCCGGGCGGGAGGGGGAGCGGTATATTTGGGAAAACAAACTGTTGTACCGGATAGCCGAAAGGACGATAGGGAGCTCGGTTACAGTAAAGACCAAACAAATGATAGTTCCCCAGAAATATAGACCCGAGCTACTGAGAATAGCTCATGACATCCCTCTTTCTGGCCATTTGGGGATGACCCGTACCCGTTACCGCCTAACCCACGCTTTCTTCTGGCCGGGGATTTCTAAAGATGCGAGGCACTACTGTACCTCTTGTGATGTATGTCAGAGGGTAGGTAAGAGGGGGGATCACCACAAAGCGAAACTGTGCCCCCTGCCTATTATTGAGGAACCGTGTAGCCGTGTATATAGTGGGACCGCTACCTAAGCCTAGCCCCTCTGGGAAGCGGTATATATTAACCGTGGTGGACTACGCCACCCGATACCCTGAAGCTATTGCCCTAACCAATATTCATGCAGAGACGGTAGCGGAAGCTCTGATGAAAATCTTTTCTAGGGTAGGGTTCCCTCAAGAAATAATCTCCGATAGGGGGACCCAATTTACAGCTGAAGTCACCCAGCAACTGTGGAAACTATGCGGCATTAAGCCAATTGTTAACTCTGCCTACCATCCCCAATCCAATGGATTATGTGAAAGGTTCAACTGTACCTTAAAACAGATGCTCCATACGTTTGGAGAGACCCATAAGGACTGGGAACGATTCCTTCCCCATCTGTTGTTTGCATATAGGGAAGTACCCCAAGAATCTACCGGATTCTCCCCGTTTGAGCTGTTGTTTGGGAGGAGGGTACGGGGACCGTTGGACCTAATTAGAGAACATTGGGAGGGGGAAAGTAGCGCATATGGGACCCCTATTGTACCATACGTGCTGGCCTTCAGGGATGGTTTGGAGGAATTGACCCAGGCGGTACGCACCAACCTCCAGGCCGCCCAACAACGGCATCGCCGCTGGTATGACAGGGGGGGCAGAGACCGTAGTTTTCAAGTAGGACAGAAGGTTCTGATTCTCAAACCTGTCCGCACAGACAAACTAGAGGCCGTCTGGCAGGGCCCATACCAGGTGGTAGAGCAGAGATGCGATACTACCTATGTGATCGGCCCATGCTCCGGGGTAGGGAAGCGACGCATGCTCCATGTGAACATGCTCAAACCCTATCATGAGAGAACCGAGGACGTGGCTGCCATATGCACACCCGCCTCGGAGGATCAGGAGAACCTACCTCTCCCGGGTATGTTAGAGCAGGAAGAGCAGAAGGAGCCTTCCCAGGGAGTTCAACTGGGGGAGCGGCTGAGTCCTCGAGAGCGAACCCAGGTACAAGAGCTGATAGCTGCAAAGGGCGCCACTTTCTCTAACTTGCCTGGGTACAGTCCGCTGGCCACTCACCGAGTGGAAACCCCTGGGCAACTCCCCATGCGACAGACCCCATATCGGATTCCCGAATCCGTACGGGAACATATGAGGAAAGAGATTGAGGAGATGTTGCAGTTAGGGGTTATCGAGCACTCCGATAGCCCCTGGGCATCGCCGGTAGTCCTGGTCCCCAAAAAGGATGGGACGACCCGGTTCTGTGTGGACTACCGGAGGCTGAATGACAAAACGGTGTCGGAAGCCTACCCGATGCCCCGGATAGACGAACTGCTAGATAAGATGGCCACTACAATAGATCTTTGTAAGGGATACTGGCAAATTCCACTAGCCGAGGATGCCATCCCCAAGTCGGCGTTCTTCACCCCGTTTGGCTTGTACCAATTCAGAGTCATGCCATTCGGTATGAAGAACGCCCCCGCAACATTCCAGCGGATGGTAGATCGGCTACTGGATGGGTTCCAGGATTATGCATGTGCATAACTGGACGATATCGCCATCTATAGCCAGACATGGGAAGATCACTTACGACACATAGGGGCCGTAATAGATCGGATTGGAGAGGCAGGGCTCACCTTAAAGCCTAGTAAATGCCACATAGGGATGGTGGAGATGCAATACTTGGGCCACCGAGTAGGAAGTGGACAACAGAAGCCTAAGCCTGCAAAGATTGAAGCCGTAGCTAAGTGGCCCACCCCTAGGACTAAAACTCAAGTCCTCGCCTTCCTAGGTACCGCTGGGTACTATAGGAAGTTTGTGCCCAACTACAGTGCCCTGGCCAAACCCCTGACCGACCTGACACGTAAGAACCTACCCAGACAAGTCATCTGGGCCCCAGAGTGTGAACAGGCATTTAACCAACTTAAGACGGCTCTGACGAATGCTCCTGTACTTGCTACTCCTGATCTAACTAAACGTTTTCTTGTCTACACAGACGCTTCAATGTTTGGATTGGGAGCAGTACTGAGCCAGGTTGGAGCAGATGGCGGAGAACACCCCGTAGCATATTTAAGCAGGAAACGGTTACCCCGAGAAGTGAGCTACGCCGCCATCGAAAAAGAATGCCTGGCCGTGGTGTGGGCCCTGAAAAAGTTGCAACCTTACCTCTACGGGCAACCCTTTTCCTTGCTCACAGATCACAACCCGTTGGTGTGGCTGGAGACAATGCCAGGCTGCTGCACTGGAGTTTGGCGCTGCAGCCTTTTGACTTTACTATTCACTATCGCCCCGGGAAACAAAACGGTAACGACGACGGGTTATCTCAACAGACTGACTTGGAAAAGTGATCTGTGAGCCCTCCTCCGGACATCCCCAAGCCGATCCGTTGGGATCAGACTGTGTATGCCGGCTTGGTTCTGGGGGAGCATTGTGGCAAACCTAGCCACTTGGACATTATTTAAGTACTATCGCTTTAAGGGTTGCCTGTATGATTTTCGTGTTATGTGTGTTTCTGGGTATAATGTAATACGATTGTGTAGCTTTGTATTGCATGCATTGGCTATCTGCCGAAAGCAGATAGCTGATTCCCTTTCGTTTCACGAACGGCACTTTTGCGGGCCGTTCGTGAACCGAAATAACCACCCTGTAACAGCCCACACATTGAGAGACGTGTGGCGCTCGTTAACCGATTGCAACAATGTTGCAGTCGGTAATTAGAGGCTCTCCTAGGTGGCCGTCGTTCGGCTACCGACCATGCGGCGGTCGGCCATCTTGGATCCTTTGTTCCTCCAGCGGTGTTTGGTCGTCGAGCGCATGGTACTAAAAATGGCTACTTGACGGCGCGAACACCGCTGAGCTTCCAGGCCGTTCGGGAGTTCCGGGCCGTTCCGTATTTTATTCCCCATATAGCAATCAGTCTTTTAAGTGTGTGTTTTAATGAATATGTTTTTCGTGCGGCGTTCGGTTGTTTTAGCTGGGATCTGACTGGGAATCTCATGAATGATGTGCTCAGACCCCAGCTATCTACCGAACGTCCATTCGTGCAAATAGACCTAACATTAGAAAAACTGTATATTTTAAAGTAAATGGCCGGTTCTGCTGCACGGAGGGATAATCCACTTAACGGCACATTCCAGTGGGAGGATCCCTCTCGTGCAGCAGTGCCTTATGGGAGAAAGGTTCTGTACATTAAGTTCCCCACGTAGTCCACCCCTGGAATACCCCTGGGATAGGACTCAGGAAACCCCTTGCATGGGGAATTGTATAAATTGTGGAGCCTGTGAATAAAGCCTTCAGTTGACTCTCAGAACTGTGTTTCGTCCGGTTACTGGGAGATTTGGGATATTGCCTTGCTTTTCAGCGCTTGACTGTTGATTACCTTCTGAACCAGTGGAGATCGTGGGATTTAATATTGCCGCTCCGCTACAGCAATCTACCCGGCAATAGCCAGTGCCACTTGAGGAGGTTCGGTAGTTTCACGGAATTTGACTCTGTAAAATAATGCTGGATGTCCCACGCTCTGCTTCAGGATGTCCTGCATTAAAGCTAGAATTCATAATGTGTGAAGGGCGGATGATGTTGGAGGAGACAGAGCGCAACCCAGTGCCAAGGGACAGGGGTGCTGGAATCCAGTAAGCGAATAAAGGGTTATTTGCAACTAGTGTCGATCTAGGTGGCTGCAGGGGCTGAGGAACACATTAGTATTAGGCAGTGGCATAACTATGATGGCCGCAGTGGTTTGTAGCTGAGACTGGGCCGTTACTCCAGGGGACCCGGCCACAGCTGTTACTCCTGCGACTGTTGGCTGCCGGCATCACATCAGGGCCTATGCACTGCCGCACTGGTCTGGGGCCTCAGGTTTCCAGGTTACTGGCAGGAAGGGAGAGCTGCACTGTGCTGCCTTCATCCTACCACTGTGCGTAGCGTGGCTGAGTGGTCTGACAGGAAGTGCTCACTAAGAAAGCACATCCTGTCAGACCGGGTACCACTCTCCGGGTGAACAGACACAGGAGGAGAAGGGGAGAGAATGACAAACATGGATGGACTGGTAGGGGAGATTAATACACATAGAGGGACTGGGGGAGAATGACACCCATGGAGGGGCTGGGAAGGGGAGAATGACACAAATGGAGGAACTGGTTGGGCAGAATGACATACAAACAAAGGCTGGGGTATGACAGAATGACACACATGGAAGGGTTAGAGGAGGAGAAAATGACACATGGAGGGGTTGAGGGGAAGAATGACACATGGAGGGGCTAGGGGGAGAGAATGACATACATTGTGGGAATGGGTAGGGAATGAGACACATGGAGGGGAGGGAATGAGACACATGAGAGGCTGTGGGAATGACACACATGGGGGGGTTGGGGAGAATGACACATGAAGAGGCTGGGGGAGGTAATGACACACATGGATGGGCTCAGGGGGAGGGATGACATACATGGAGGGGCTGGGAGAGAGAATGAGACCAATGGAAGGACTGGGGTGTGTGGAAATGAGACACATGGAAGGGCGACACACATGAAGGATGAAGGTGCTGGGGGGAGCGAATGAGACACGTGGAGGGGCTAGGGTCAGTGAGACACAATAGAGGGGCAGGGGGAGGGAATGAGACAAATGATGGGGCTGGGGGTGAGGGAATAAGACACTTGTGAGGGAATTAGACACATCCCCCATGTGGAGGGAATGAGACACCTGGAGGGATTAGTTGGGAATGAGACACCTGGAGGTGCTGAAGGAATGAATGAGACACATGAGAGGCTGGGGGTAGGTAATGACACACATGGAGGGGTCACACATATGGATTGACTGGTCTGAGGGAATGAGACACCTGAAAGGTCTGGGGTTTTGTGAGGGGGAGGTTAGACCCATGGTAGGACTGTGGGGATCTGAGAGTTGAGAGAATGAGACACTGTGGGGAATAAGACCGACAGAGGGGAAGGAATAAGACACATGTAGGGTCAGGAGGGATGACACACATGGAGGATCTGGGGGAGGGAAGGAGCTATATGGGGGGATGGATGGAGACACCTGGAGGGACTGGAGAGAGGGAAGGAGACACCTGTTCGGGTTGGGGTGGAAATGAGACAAATGGAGTGGCGGAGGGGACTGAAACACATGGAGAGGCTAGGGGCTAGGGAAGACGCATGTAGGGGCTAGGTGAATCACATGGGGGGGGGGGCATGACAATTTTGAAACCAGAGCCTAGTGATATCTTGTTATTCCTCTGGTGTTAGGAATACATCCTTGTATTCTTAACACTAAATCCTTTAAGTCTGCAGGCAATGTTTACAGTGAGGATTTAAATGCATCTAGTGGTCCTAATTCAGACAATCACTCCGAATTAGCTGAGTAAAACCATAGGAAATCATAAGAGATCATCTAATTGGTAAAGCACAGAATTTCTCTCTACAGCTGGTTCTGTTGCCTTGGCAGTGTGGGAGAAATGATAAACCCCATCACCTATTTATGCACTCAGAGGGTGATGGGGTGCCCATATAAACAGCTACAGGACACTATAACATTAGTAATATACATTTGTTTTCCTAAGGCTGCAGTGTACCTTTAAGCAATGAAGATGAACTAAAGCAGGGGTCCTCAAACTCCGGCCCCCCAGATATTGCTCAACTACAACTCCCATGATTCTCCGGCTATCTATGTAATTCAAAGAATCATGGGAATTGTAGTTCAGGAACATCTGAGGGGGCCGGAGTTTGAGGACCCCTGAGCTACAGCATACCCCTCTGCTCAGCACCTTCCTCCTGACTATCACTTAATTAAACTCTAACTCTTGATTGCCTGGAGGAGCACTATGCTAGTGATATTTATATTCTTATATAGCAATGCTATCCAGCTACCTCCCCATCACCTGAATAACAGTGAAATAGAATATAAAGCAACTATCTAATGAAGTGTGTCTGCTTTGTGAACTACTTTTTCCATGAAATTCATTCAGTCTTTAGCATACTGAGCATCATAGGGATTGTAGTTCTACAGTTAAAGCCTTAGTGTTAATATCTAACTTTTTTCTATTTAAAGGTTGTTTAAAGGTTATTCTTGATGGACTTAAAGCGGCACTGTCATGGCCGAATCCCATTTTTTTTAACCCCCCTCCTGACTCCACTACATCTAATTGATCCCCTAGCCACACCCAAATGCCCCTAAGCCCCCTATATTACCTAGTTTTTAAACTTTTATTTTGTGCCCAGACCTAGGTTCTGGGCAGCGCTATCTTTGTATGGGTAGATGAAGTCATCTGACCACACAAGATAGCGCTGTGAAATTACCGCACATGCCCAGTTAAACATCTATTCCTTCATTTATCAGAAACACGAATGAATAAATAGAAATGTCAGACGAACAAACAAACACTGAATTTCAGTGTTCGTGTGGTTTATTACAAGGAGGGAGATACCGGCGCGCAGCTCCCTCCTTGTAAAATGTAAAAACAGAAGCGGCAGGGAGCAGTGCTCCCCGCCACTTCCTAAGCCCCCCATGTCCTCCCTCACTCTATGGGGGACAATATGACCCCCAAAATAGCATAAGGGACATTAGAATCTACCGAATGCCCCTACTCGCTATGCTGCGAGTAGGGGCATGTTTACTAAATGTGACTAAGTGCTCTTCGCCACTTGTGCCTGGAGGGGACTACTGGCTAGCCTCCTGCCTTCCGACTATGGCCCCTGTGCTGATAGCTGTATTTTACCCTGCAGAAAGGTTCATTTGTGTATTTCTGCAGGGACGTTCGGTACTTTCAGTATGTGAGTAGTGCTACCCAAGATAGCTATGCCATGGAGCCTATTCGTGTAACGAAAGACTATGGAAAAGACTTTGGCTCCATGGCGATTGAACTGTATGTATGTGATCTGAGCGCCATTCGGTAATAATGTGCGTTCAGATCTAAGCTATCTGGGTATATGTTGCATGTATATGTTTTATGTAGTAATTGTAACATTGTGTAATTTTATGTCTTTTTGTAACCATGTAGTTAATGGAGTCTTGCCTCTGTCCTGGGAGATAATTTGATTACTTCCCAATTATCTCCAGGATAGAGAGGAGGGATTGTGATGTCACTGTATGAGTGTTTTGTTTGTATTGTCTGTGATTGGCTAATATCCAATATGTGTCCCATTGTTCCATCAGGTCCCCTAGGGGAGTGTCCACCTGGTGGACACTTGCATAAATACCGGGCAGGTAGCCCTCAATAAACCAGACCTACTTGCACCTTTCTTGAAGCCTTGGCTCATGCTACACTCCCTACACTCTGGGGATTGCTATAATCACTTACTCCCCAGAGTAAGCTCTTGTAATAGCTTGATTTGTTCCTGCTACGCTCTCTGGATTTAGGAGAGGTTCACCCACTGGGAGCTGGATCCTGGTCGTGGATCCAGGGTGGGTGAGAGACGGCGAGACCCCAGCGCAGCTGCATCGCTGGAAGTGAGGTCCGCAGTGCTGATGGTGTCGGTTGGAGTGCTCAGAGTCCTCGGCAAGCGCTAGGAGCATTGATTGGCGAAGGTACTCGGTCGGAGTACCCTCCCTAGCCCCCACCGCAGCATTAGTGGGGGCTATTAAACTGAAGTTGGGACCTAGAGCCTACCCCTGAGCGGCGGGTGGTGGCCATAAATGAGTATGTGGGGAAACTGGAAGCCATCAAAACTTGGCCGCTTCCACAAGGACTTAAGGCCATACAAAGATTCGTGGGTTTTGCTAACTACTACAGAAAATTCATAAAGAATTTCTCCTCTGTAGTAGCCCCAATAACCAAGATGACCAAAAAATGGGTTAATCCCCGTGTTTGGAGTTCTGAAGTTCTTGAGGCTTTTGAGACACTTAAAGAAGCGTTTACATCAGCCCCTGTTTCGTGCCACCCTGACCCGTCACTGCCCTTTATTGTCGAAGTCGATGCATCTGAGTCAGGTGTTGGTGCAATACTTTCTCAGAGAAAAACCCACAACGATCCTCTTCACCCATGTTGTTATTTCTCCAAGAAACTTTCTGATGCAGAGAAAAACTATTATGTGGAGAATAGGGAATCACTGGCCATAGTTTTGGCATTTAAAGAGTGGAGATACCTACTGAAAGGCTCCAGACACCCTATCCTGGTGATCACAGACCACAAGGATGTCTCTCCTTCATAGCCGAGGCCAGACGTCTGTTTTCTCGCCAGGCTAGGTGGTCCTTATTTCTGTCTCACTTCCAGTATACCATAACATACAGACCTGGATACCGTAATGTTAAGGCAGATGCTATATCCGGGCAACATGAACCATTGGAGGTCAACCCCTCTCCTCCAGAAGCCATAGTCCCTTCCACCAACATTATTGCAGCTACACACTTGGTTATCTCTTCCCTCTTTCTAGATAAGGTGAAGAGATATCAAAGTCAAGCACCACCTGAAACACCTACAGGTTTATTGTTTGTACAGGGAAAGGACAGGAAAAAAGTCATGACATTGTTTTATAGATCCAAAACAGCAGGACAACCAGGCATCACAAAAACATATGATAACATAACAAGACCGTTCTGGTGGCCTTCTGTTAGGAAGGACGTCAAAGAGTACGTTATGGCTTGTCAAATTTGTACTCAGGCTAAGTCTCCCACAAGCAAGCCACCAGGTCTCCTTATGCCCCTCTCAGTGCCCAAGACGCCTTGGACGCACCTGTCCATAGACTTTATAGTGGACCTTCCCCCCTCCGAGGGTCACACTGACATTCTGATGGTGACCAATATGTTCTCTAAGATGGCTCACTTTCTTCCGCTAAAAAGGCTTCCTTCTACTGCGCAGTTAGCGGAGGTCTTCGCAAAAGAGGTATTCCAGCTTTATGACATACCCATCGATATTGTCTGTGACAGGGGCCCCCAGTTCATTTCACGTTTCTGGAGGGGTTTCTGTACTGAAATGGGTATATCCTTGTCCTTTTCCTCATCCTATCACCCACAGTCAAACGGCCTGCTGAAAGAGCGAACCAATCACTGGAACTCAATTTACACTGTTTCGTGAACGAGCATCAGGATAACTGGTTCCGTCTCCTCCCATGGCCTGAGTTTGCCAGGAATACAGCCACCCATGCCTCCACTGGCTTGAGTCCTTTCCAAGTGGCTTACAGTGTACAACCTAGCGTCCTTCCCGGTGTATTCTCCGACAAGGGAATACCCACTTTGGACGAACACCTAGCCACGCTTCGGGAGATATGGGATCGGGTCCACCTTGCTCTAACACGTGCTGTGGCATCTTAGAAGAAGTTCGCTGATCGCCATAGGGCTGTGGCTCCTGCTTATGTACCTGGTGACAGGGTATGGCTGTCCACAAAAAACATACGCCTCAGTGTCTCCTCCATGAAGTTGTCACCGAAATATATTGGGCCTTATAAAGTCTTGCGCAGAGTTAATCCTGTCTCTTACACTCTGGACTTGCCTCCATCCCTGTGCATCCCCAATCCATTTCACAAGTCCCTTCTGAAACCCATCCTGTGTAACAGGTATTCGAGGCCTGTTAGGCGCCCCAGCCCTGTCTGTGCCGACTCTAGCGAGGAGTATGAGGTGCAGTCCCTTCTCGACTCCCGCTTCTTCATGGGAGTCTTACAGTACCTGGTTCACTGGAAGGGTTACGGCCCGGAGGAGCGTTCCTGGGTATCCACCTCTGATTTGAATGCCCCCCCAGCTTGTTAGGGCCTTCCATGCTTATTTTCCCTTGAAGCCTTCGGCTTCCCGCCCTCCTGGAGGTGGTGGTGGTGGGGGGGAATGTCAGGTCCCCATCCCCTGAGCTGCTCGCGGCGACCTTGCTCACCTCATCACAGCGAGCGGTGTCATCTGGTCATTGTCTCAAGACTGGCAGTGCGTCTGACGCTGCACACTCCAGAGCAGCTTCCTTATGTGTGCTGCACCTGGTCATGTGACCCGGCACACAATAATGACCTCAGAGACCACAAGGGAGGGAAGAAACTACTCCCACGTGTTGAGTTTAACACTAATTGGAGGTTAGCCAATCAGACAAACCCTGTTTGTATATAAGCTAACCCCTCCCTTGCCTCAGTACCCTGTTGTGGTCTTTGGTTTACCATTGATCGTTGCACTTATTATTTGGATTCCCTGGTTACTGATATTTGGCTTTCTCTCGTTATTCCGTCTCTCTGTTTCCCTTGATCTCGGCTTGTGTTTTGACTATCCCTTTTTGCATAATCCGACCATTCTAAGGATCGGTATTGCAATCCTCTCTACTCTGTCATGTCTGCATGTTAGGGTTCACTAGTGAACGTTACACCATGTCTTCATATCTGTTTGTAGATTGGTGGCGAAAATCCACACGTAGGTGCACTTCCAGTTCCCGAGGTAGTGTGATGCACTTCAGATTTGTCCACATTCAGCTTAAGATTGGAGATCGCACCATAAGATTGGAAGATGCTCAGAAGGTTAGGGATTGACACAGTTTTCCAGGAAGAAGAGCATGTCCTCTGCATATGCTGCAATGCGATGTTCACACTCACCAAGGGGAAGCCCACTGAGAACCCCATCCTGTCTGACTGCCTCTAGGAATGGTTCTAGAGAGGGCAAACAGGAGTGGGGACAGCAGTCACCCATGACGCGTACTATTTCTAATGGGGAACAGAAAAGACAGAGCTCTGTTGATCCATTTGCGTGCCGAAGGGGTTATATAGAAGGACAAAATCCAGGATCGCATGTGAGAACCAAAACCTGTGTGCTGTAGTGTTGCAAATAAGTAGGTCCAGTCCACGCGGTTGAACACCATAGTGTCAAACCCGCTCTGTCTGGACCCCCACTGGTGGGCCATTTCCCCTCATCCTGTGACCCCCTGGTAGTGCGCCATCTAACCTCCGACGCTTTCTCACACCCAGGTGTCACGATTTGGGGCAGTCACCCCCTGTGCTCCCCCTGAGGCTGTGGGTCGGTTAAAGGTAGGGCAAGAGGCATCTCTTAGTGGGCCTAATAGGGGTCCCCGGAAGTCAGTTTCAGTCTCTGTGGGTACATTTGTCTGGTGGGTCGGTGACCTGTTGTGGTATCTATTCCCCTTCCCCCAATCTATTATCAGCAACCTACTCCCTGAATTAATAGTTGTATGCATTTGTAGCATCAGTTAACTTGTCCAAACTTGCCCAGCGCAATTTTGTATTGTCCACCGGTCTCCGCCCTGGAGTCCCTCGCCACCCCCTCGATAGGTCCCAGCTTCCAAGTTCCCAGTTCCTTTCCAGCCCTGCTTCAGAAACATCAATCAGTGAATCAAAACAATGCACAGGGGACAGACAAGCCCTCTTCAAAGTCCCTGGAAGGCTGGCCGGGGCTTGGACCCAAGAGGTCTCCCATATTTCTGCTAGTTAAACCCTTACCCCGTAAACCCATGTCTCCCAGTGTCCCCATGTTTATGTTCACAAGTGCCCCCATGTCTCCCAGTGTCCCTAGTGTCTTAGTGTCCCCTAGTCTCCCAGTGTCTGTGTTCCCATGTCTCTTAGTGTCCCTAGTGTCACAGTGTCCCCAAATGTTTCAGTGTCCCATGTCTCGCAGTGTCAGTGTCCCCATTTCTCCCAGTGTCCCCAAATGTCTGTGTCTCCATGTCTCCCAGTGTCCCCATGTCTGTATTCACAAGTGCCCCCATGTCTCCCAGTGTTCCCGGGTCTCTGTGTCCCCATGTCTCACTGTGTCCCCTAGTATCCTAGTGACATGGGGACACACTGAGACATGGGGACACTTGGAGAAATGGGGACATTGGGAGACTAGGGAACTGGGCGACATGGGGACACTGACACTGTGATACATGGGGACACACTGAGAAATGGGGAGACTTGAAAGACTGAGACACTGGGAGACAGGGAGACACTGGGAGCAATTTATATATTCAGCAGAATCAAACTGTGAGTAGTTTGGTGATTTGACAGAATTTTCTCTTATGTCACTTCTTGTGATTTACATCATGTGATGTCACTCATAACTAATAAATTATATGAAGGCTGGTATTTTTTTCCAAGAAAGTTGGCAACCCTAACTACTCTTCACATCCTCTTGCTTAAAGGAACATTATAGGGTCAGGAACACAATCATGTATTTCTGACCCTATTATGTGAAACCACCTTCTAGCCCCCCTGGCCCTCTCTTGCCTCCCTAAATATAGTAAAAAGTCTGCAGCTGCTGGCTCTGCCTCTGAACTGACTGTCTGCTGACATAATCAGAATTACAATGCTTCCCCATAGGCTTGGCTGAGACTGTCAACTAGGCAGATCAGGGGCAGAGCCAGCACAAGTCAAACATAGCCCAGGCCAATAAGCATCTCCTCATGAAGATAAATTGAATCAATGCATCTCTATGAGGCAAGTTCAGTGTCTGCATGCAAAGGGTGGATACACTGAATGGCAGTGCTGCACACTCGGAAGCACCTCTAGCAGCCATCTAAGGAGTGGCCAGTTGAGTTATTTTCTCTGAAAAGACAGTGTTTACTGCAAAAAGCCTGAAGGGAATGATTCTACTTACCAGAACAAATACAATATGTAGTAGTTGTTCTGGGGACTATAGTGTCCCTTTAAGTTTGGAAGCTTAAGAGGGATGTATGGCAACAAAACCTGTGTGGACTGGCTGACAATAAAATTAGTTTAGGTAATACAGACTTTGGTTTCTCTAACACTGTGGCATGTCCCCTTTCTTCTACACTCACTACATACACTACACTCACGACATACACCTTTACTCTGTCCCAGACTATATACCAGGAACTTCTGCCTGCTAGTAAGATGATAAGGAGACAAGTGGACATGTGAGTGCTTGGGGACAGTCCTTAGAAAGCGTGGAGTAGGAGCATCATTTGATGCATTTATGTTAAGTTCAGGGTGCTGCCTGCATAGTATGCTGTTAGTTGGACAGCCTGTATGATTGGCAGGCAGCCTGACATGCATGCATGCCAGGCTGGCCTTCCAATTCTTTGGACAAACATGCCCTCTTTTTGGGCATGTTCATCCCTTTGGCAGGTCGGGTCACGTGATTTGCATCAGTGGCACACCCTTTTACTCTGCCCATTGACTTCCTGCTTCACTGGACACTGCTGTTAGGGGGTATAGATTTACTTGAAAGATGAAAGCAAAAATTAGAGAGAGTATATGTTTTTCGTATAGCTGCATCCTTTCATAGAGTAGTAGCATAGAGTATTAGCATAGAGTATGTGTTTTCGTTTAGCTGCATCCTTTCCCTCCAACACCATCTCCATTAGATACATGACGCTTGGGAGGTATGGTTGTTTCAGTGTTTTTGGTCGATAAGATTCTGTAATTAGGCCCATCATAATTGTCAGCTCCAGGCCCACGGGGCTCTTAATCTGGCCCTGACTCCACGGTCTTCTTAAAACTCAATATACTTTATTAGGTATGCATTAAAACAAACAACTTTTCAGCCCCTCATTGGGCTTACACCAGGAGTGGTATATTTTTTATTACTCTTAAGGATTTGGAGATCATATCAATGGGTGTAATTACAATTCCACTGTTGCACTTCTGCCATGGTACCATATAGTTCTCATCATGGGTTCTTAGTGTGATGATTGACATGGATCCAACTGACTACAAAGTAGTGGGATTTTCTTTAAGATTTTCTGAAGTGTTAATTATAGTTTTCTTTTAGAATACATTTGTCCTGTTATTTTCTACTTTTAGGGTACAAAGAAAAAAATTCTATTTTTCTCACCAGATAAACAACTCTACATATTATTGTTAAACCTATGTTAATATTACCTTATCTTTCAAACTCTGGCAAGACTGCTGATCACTTTCATTGCGTTACAAACCCCTTGAAGGCAATTTAACAGGAAAGAATATGCGGGAATAATTTACTCCACTTAAAATGATTGTATCAGACATTTTACATGGATCTCTTTTTTTTCCAACTGCATTTATCAACATAATCATCACAATTGCATGGGAAGAAAACATGTCAAATATGAGCCTCGGGGATTAAATAAAATATCTGTATGAAATAAAGCAAGCCAAGGCGCATTTTGCCCATCTACCATTAATTTTTCCACATATAATAGAAATGGCAAGATACACAAAGCAAAGTTTATTTTGGTTCTAGTGTACTTCTCTCCTATTAAAATTACATTAATCGGGAAATTCCTACACAGCTAAGCCCTTTTTATGTAAATAGAACACAGCTGTAATGAATTATAAGGTGATATTGTCTAACATTTAGTTCAGAATACTTCACACATAAGTAGTTTCAATACAGCTCACCTTGCAACAAAAGCATCTTAGATAAACTGAGAAAACTCTGTTTGCTTTGTAATGTTTTTACAGAAGTGGGATATACCTCACACTTATAAAGTTTCTTTATATGACTCATTTTATATGAAGTTGAAGTGAGGAAGTTTGCCTTGGAAAACAGAATTAACAAAATTGCTTTCTCTTCAGCTAGAAACGAACCTGTTTCTGTGTATTCGAAATAAAAAGTGCCCAGTGAATGTTCAGAGTTATATTTCTAAATGTTACCATTTTCTCAGTCATAAAATTGCTATGAAATTTAAAAAGTATAATGTAAATAGTCTCAAGGCTCTTATGAATTAATTTAATATTCTCTAAAGTTTAAAATACTTAGCCTGGCACCATTAAAAAAACAAAACAAAAAAAACCATAAAAGCAGTGGAAATAACATTTACTTAGAATTAGCTTGATTTGACTTACATATGTTTTAAGAGACCTATGAACTAAAATGGGTAATTAAAAAAAAAAAAGCAGGGTTTTAATAATTTGTCTTTAAAATGTTGGTTTAATTCAATGGCTATTTTACTGAGTTTTGTAACTTGTAGGGCAAACCTACCCTAGCATACATAGTGCTGATTTCAGAAGTACCCTGTCACCATCCATGTTAAGGAATCAATCTGCTTGCGAATGGTTTAACTTCCTATCTGGGATCCACCCAGCACCAATGCCAGAGAGCTCACAGCATCATTATCAGAAGGTCTGTATCAGAAGGTATTGCCAAAAAGTTTTGTTTGTTCTGTATTGTCACTACTGAGTGAACCTCCATTGGAAATCAGGTGCATTGTCAATATTTACAAACTTTCAGTTGTTTGCAATGACTTGGGGTTCATTTTGATGGCCATTTTAAAATTTTCCAAGACTTCTGCAACCAAGCCTTGGTGGAATTTGAGGTATGCTTGGGATCATTGTCTTTTTTGGAAGGTCTAGTGAAGTCCAAGCTTAAGCTTCCTTAAAGATGGCATCTTTCCTTCCACACACTGCAGGTTTCCAGTGCCAGAGGATGCAACTCAGCCCAAGAGCATCACCGAGTCACCACCATGCTTAACTTTCATCACTCCACAGGAATCCTCAAACTTATGTGGCTTATTTATATGATTTTGAGCATATTGGAGCCGACTTTTCATGAGCTTTTGAGTCAGTAGTGGTGCATGCCTTGGAGTGTTTAGTATGCTGTGACGAGGTGCCCCTCGCCACTTGGTCCTGGAGAGGCCTGCTTGACAGCCTCCTGCCCTGCGACTATGGCCCCTGGGATGTATTGCCCTTTAAGGAACTGAGTTGGCGCTTATGGACGTATATTGTACTGTTTCTGACCCTTTAAGAACTGTATTTGGGCATAATGAAGTTTTATTGTGCTGCTGCTGGCCCTTTAATTACTTTGGAGCAGGGTTGCAACTTTAAATTGGCACTTCGGATATAGCCGAAGTAGTCGAAGTGGCCGCCATTCGACAAACAAACACGTGGCGGCTGGCATTTTAACTCATTCGAACGCGGTCAGCGGTGTGTGCAGCCAAATCTATGGAATTGTTTTCGGCTACCCAATTGCACGAACACCGCTGACCCGTACCTTCTTCTCCACTTCGACACCGTAGCTGGAGACTAAGTCCCGTTCGAAGATTCGAATGCTCGTTTGAATGGGACTTAGTCATTTTTTCAGTGTAAAATAGACCGACCGCACAGCCCAAATCCATGGAACTGTTTTGGGCATGAAAATGTGCTTGCGGTTGGTTGTAAAGGACTTCCAGCTAACTTCTGATCTACTGGATGGATTTTTAGGATTTTGAGTATATTTATATTTAAAGGACGCTGATTTCAAATATGTAACTTTTATTAATATTGCATGCATACTTTTAAAGTTATAAGAATTGTGTAAAAACTGTATATTTTCTGCCTGTGATAATTAAGTCAGTCTATTGTCTTGAGATAATTGTATCACAGGCAGAGGGGAGGATTTCTGCTGGGAGTAGTTTACTTTATTGTATGTGTTGTAATGTTTTTATTTGTTGTTCTGAAAAACCCTGTGGGCGGTCCTGTATGTGTAAGACCTCCATAAAAGAAAGCCCTTTGGTGCTAATTAAACACCGTTCTCCTTGACCCTCAACACGTAGTCTTGTCTCGTGATTGGAGGGGACAGCTATACTCACATTGGGGATTGCTTTGCTCTGCATCCTCCCTGAGCTTTAATCACTTACCTATTTTAAGAGCTTGTTCCTGATACGCTCTCCTGGAAGAGAGGTCTTCCCCACACGGTCCTGGAGGACAGAAGCGGATCCAGGGTGGAAGGAAGACGGCGAGACTCCAGTTAATCTACGGCGGTTGTGGGATCTGAGGTGGTTGTGGTGTCCGGTGCAGTGCTTGTGGTCCTTGGCGCAAGCTAGGAAGCGTCCATCAAGTTCAGTTACAGTGGTGGCAGCGGTGGGATGGCATCCTGGGAACACCAAGCAAGCCTGGAGTATTGGTACAGTCACGTACGGCTTGACACTTTACTGAAGGGGCTATTAACTCTCTATGGACCCAACCCAACAGAGCAACGTATACAGAAACTGAGGAGAATTTTGGCTGAGGAGATGCAGAAGGAAACAGAATGTCGGGCAGAGATGGCGAAGTATTCTGTCCCTGCACCCCAACAACAGCGTATCCTTCAGGGAGAGGAGATAACTGGTCTCTCCCCCCAGCAGCAGTGTGTTCTGCAGGGAGAGGAGGCAGCCAGCATCTCTCCCCAGCGGCAGTGTTCCCTACCGGGAGTGGAGGTAACTGGTATCACTCCCCAGCGGCAAAGTGAGCCCCAGGGAGAGAAGACAACTGGTCTCTCTCCCCAGCAGCAATGTGTCCTGCAGGGAGAAGAGGCAGCCGGCCTCTCTCCCCAGCAGCAGTGTTCCCTACAGGGAGTGGAGGTAACCAGTCTCACTCCCCAGCGGCAGAGTGAGCCCCAGGGAGAGTAGACAACCGGTCTCTCTCCCCAGCAGCAATGTGTCCTGCAGGGGGAGGAGGCAGCTGGCCTCTCTCCCCAGTGGCAGTGTTCTCTGCAGGGAGTGGAGACAGCCGGTCTCACTCCCCAGCGGCAGAGTGAGTCCCAGGGAGAGGAGACAACCGGTCTCTCTCCCCAGCAGCAGTGTGTCCTGCAGGGAGAGGAGGCAGCCGGCCTCTCTCCACAGCGGCAGTGTTCCCTACAGGGAGGGGAGGTAGTCGGCCTCACTCCCCAGCAGCATAGTGCGTGCCAGGGAGAGGAGACAACCGGTCCCTCTCCCCAGCAGCAGTGTGTTCTGCAGGGAGAGGTGGCAGTCGGCCTCTCTCCACAGCGGCAGTGTCCCCTATAGGGAGTGGAGGTAAACGGCCTCACTCCCCAGTGGTAGAGTGAGTTCCAGGGAGAGGAGACAACTGGTCTCTCTTCCCAGCAGCAGCTTATCCTACCAAGGGGAGACATCAATCTTCCAGACGGCGCAGATGGGACTGTAGTCTCTGTGCCTGACCCACAGGGATGCTGGACAGTCGGTCCAGATCCCCAGCTACCATCGCCGGAGTACCAGGAGGAGGGGGTAAGTGATGTCTCTCCTCTCCAGCCAAGTCCCCACCAGGCTACCCCAGCAGACGCGCTGGCATCGGGGCAGAGTGCAGCTGGCCTCTGTCCCCCAAGTCCCCACAGCGTGTTGCCCCATCACCCCAGAGGAATACCCAGGTGCAGTAACTGTTTGTAGTTGGTGGGCTGCTCTTGTAACTGTTTATTGTGGGTGGGCTACTCTGGCACTTGCTTATTGTGGGTGGATGGATCGACTAACGTAGGCACTGACCGACAGAAGGTCAGGTGCCTGGTTAGTCTTCCCCCCCCAAAGGGGAGATATGTGACAAACTGCCATTTGCCACTGGGCATTGGCGAGGACTGATTGCCAGCCTCCTGCCATGTGACTATGGCCCCTGGGATGTATTGCCCTTTAAGGAACTGAGTTGGGGCTTATGGACTTATATTATACGGCTACTGACTCTTTAAGAGCTGGATTTGGGCATAATGGATTTTTAGAATGCTGTTTCTGACCCTTTAATTACTTTGGAGTAGTGTTGCAACTTTAAATTGGCCCTTGGATACAGCCGAAGTGCCGAAGTAGTCAAAGTGGCCGCCATTCGACAAACAAACACGTGGCGGCGGCCATTTTAACTCATTCGAACGCGGTCAGCGGGTTGTGCAGCCAAATCTATGGAACTGTTTTCGGCTACCCCATTGCACGAACACCGCTGACCCGTACCTTCTCCACCTCACTGAGTCAACACTGCGGTTGGAGACTAAGTCCAGTTCGAAGATTTGAATGCTCGTTTGAATGGGACTTAGTAATTTTTTCAGTGAAAAATAGACTGACCGCACAGCCCAAATCGTTACATATGCGCCTTACTGTGCTCACTGAAACCTCAGTATGTGTTGCCACCAAGTCTTGCTGCCATATTCAGGTAGTGTAACCACTGTTACTGTAACTTTGAATTTGAATTTGAATTTGCAAACTATGCTTCCAATAGTGTCTCTAGGAACATTCAGTGCCTTCACTATCTGTTTCTATCCTGTTCCTTGTCTGTGAAGGGCGATGGTCTCTTCTCTTAACTTTATTGACCATTCTTTTGACTTAGCCATATTTCTAACATGCAGTCAAATGTGACATTCAACAACCCCCATAGCCAGTCATTATATGTTGCATTTTCAGTTGCATTTGGGGAAACTACTTGAAACATTCGTTGTGTTGAGATATTTCAATTGCTTTTGTTTGATTTCATTGAGAAAGTCTGTGAAATTGTACAATAAGCCTGATTTTCAATGGGGGTGAATAATTTTGATTACAACTGTACCTTATACACACTCTACCACTTACATACACTACATCCCTTATATACATACAACAACACTTACACACCCTAAATTCCAGACAAACACACTACATCCTGTATACACAATCTGAATTTTCTACACAAACACACACTAGATCCCCTATACACACACTGCACCACCTACACACATACTACATTCCTGACATACGCTCTCTGGATCCCCTATGCACACACTAGATCCCCTGTACACCAACACACACTCTCTACAGACCCTACACACACTATATCACCTATATAGTGCCTATGCACTCTCGCTACATCCCCTTTACACACTATGCCCTCTATACACACACTCTCTCACTCTCTACATCTCCTAGCCACACATTTTTCTCCACAAACACAACACAACTGAAAAAGGCCTTTTTACACAAAATACCACAACACAATCAACTCACTCTACAAACAATTCCACAAGTAGACTCCAAACACATGCACAATATACTTTCCTGGCCCTTTTGTCCTCAGGTATCCCACTTATGGAGATACTGGAGACCATTCACAAGCAAATACAGACCAAGCATACCATTAAATTTGCTTGTGCTGCACAAGAGCTCTTTAGCAGGGGTCTGAGCATTGGCAGTGATGGAAGAACAATGAACCAACATGCTCACTTTGAGAGGGGGCATGCTTATCATTTGTGATGGCAAAACACCCCGCCCCTTGTCACTGGGCTGCTGAATAAAAAATGCTGGCCCAAATTATTTTCCCAGTCCGGCCCTGATTACAAGAAGATGATTAAAGGATGCAACTCAGTGCTAATATATACCCTGTGTTATTAGTGTATGATTTACTTAAGAGGGACACTCTAGATCAAGGATGTCAAACATGCAGCCCACAATGAGTATCTTTGCGGCCCAGGGCCTGACTGGCCTATTGGGAAATTTCCCGGTAGGCCGCCTGCCCTGGGGCCGTTTTGTGCTGTGGCTCCTGCGACTGGCCGGTGGCTGCAAGACCTAAAACAGTGTTTGTGACTAAGTGGCTACTGTAACGGACCGTTTTGCACACAAGGGGTAAAAACCGTTTAGGCGAACGGCCCCCTTTCCAGAGATACAGGCACAGCTACTGCAGAACACCAAACTCCCGGACTGGATACAAAATAGCACTCCAACTCCCGAACTGGAACCTCCCAAATAGCTGCTAGCAGACGAACAGGAAAAGCAGACAATCAGCTTACACTCCTGGCAATCAGTCTCTAACAGCATACAGTGAATCCCCCCAAGAACGAGACAAGGCTCTGTGTTGAGGGTCAAGCAGTGGTCTGAGGTGCTGGCACACCCAGCCTGGTTTTTATTACAGTCTTGCAAATACAGGACCGCCCACAGGGAGGTATAAAACAACCAATCACATCATAGTTACATCCCACATATTCCCTCCCCTTATCCTGAGAGGAAACTCAATTACACATACAGTTAAAACATACTTTCTACCCAACTTTCATAACTCTAAAACCATACATCACATTCACATAAAATTACATATACACAATCAATCCATTCAGGGGAACAACATATTAAAAAATGACATGAATCAGACCAGGGGTTCAAAAGTTAGTAAAAAGTCCTTTGTGACTAAATGAAGCATGGCTTTCTGGCCCAAACCAGTTTCAGAGTCTTCTATCCTGGAGAGTAATTCAATTATCTCCCAGGACAGACACAAGACTCCATTAAGCACATGGTTGCAAAAAGACACAAAACACTTTAAAATACATAAAGTCACATTTATTACATAAAACACAGACATGTAACATATCCCCAGATAGCTCAGGTCTGAGCGCACATTATTAAGCGAATGGCGCTCAGACCACACGAATACAGTTTAATCGCCATGGAGCCAAAGTCTTTACAGTCAGTTTCATACGAATGGGCTCCATGGGATTCCTATCTGGGGTATAACACATTCAAACAAATCTACCGAACCCCAGGCAGAAAAGCACAAATGAAGCTTTTCTGCAGGTAAAAAAGATGTCTTTTAACAGGGGGCCATAGTCGAAAGGCAGCAGGCGAGCAACCAGGCTTCTCCAATGCAATGTGGCAGGTCCTGCAAATTGTAATTAATAAAATGACTTAATTATGTAAAAATATTACATAAATATATATGTAGAACTAAAATATTATATGTGTGTGTGTGTGTATATATGTATATATATATATATATATATATATATATATATATATAGTGATATTTACATATATATTTATGTATATAGATATATTTATATATTATGTCGTTCGAAGTGTATTTTGATATCAATATATATTAATATCAAAATACAGTTAGAATGTAATTTACATATATATATATATATATTTTTTTTCTTTAACTTTTTTCCATATTTCTATATTTATTTATTGTATATTATATTCATTATAATTATTATAATTATTATATATATTATAATTATATATATATATATATAAATATTATCATTCTACGTGTATTTTGATATTGATATATAAAATATAAAATTATATATATTAATATTAAAATACACTTAGACAGTTTATGTGTATATATGTGTATGTATGTGTAAGTGTATATATAATATATTACACCAGGAGTGCAAGCCCTCACTATTTTTATAATATATATATCTATATGATCTAAGTATATATTATTTAATTTTACACTGTGTTTGAACTGTATTAAACTTTATTACATGCAGCATGGGGACTACCTGTCATTCCAGGCACTCCCCCTGCTGGCACTGCTATGGACGGCTATTCCGTCCTGTCAGGGTATTTATATCGGCAGACATCTTGTGCTATGATAGAAACTAAAAGTGTATATTCTGAGTCACTCTGAACAGACCAGACTCCATTTTGTTATTCCAAGTTAACAAAAAAAAAAAAGACACAAGATTTCTTTCTGTAAGACTAGCCACTTTGCCATAGCTAAGGAATGCATAGCATAGTATAAACAAGTGATAAGAAGAATATAATCAAATCTAAACCCAGACAATTGTGACAGAGAAGATTAAATAATAATATTTAACTGTCTATATATATAAGGTACCATTTTATGGAAAAGGGTAAACTTAGTTCATGATCTGCCATATCAGAAATTATAGCAGATTTGCCAGACACATAGTCTGGACAAAATTTAAAATTATGGCACTATAAAGATAACACAAAATGACATCAAAATAGCCACCAGGAAAAGTTAACTCTTTCCTGGATAGGTATGTTTAGTGGGACAAGACTGCCCTCTATAGATCAAATAACTAAATTGCGATCTGGAAGATAACCACACCTCTAGTGCTTCTATTGGGTTATCAACTGATGACGTACAGAGAGTCTGGCCCTTTAAAAGTTAAGACAAAGAGAAGATAGGGAGGCGAGATATGCAAGAGATGCAAAGGAGAGGAGAGAGGAATTGGAAGTTTGGGGATTCCAACTCGGACAACATCTGAGACTAACACTCTACTCCTAAAACTCTAACACTTAGAATTTACTGACTTTCTAACCAACACCTCCATGCAGAGAGACATCCAAATAAGTTCCTGAGACTACCAATCGGATGAAATATCTACTCAACTGGTAATTATACTGGTTTCATTTAATTAATTAAATTAATTAAAATGTATTAATAGCATTATATATGACTGGATAAAGCACGGTCAGATTTCCATATTAAGAAATCTTAGTTAACTAAAGAATATATAGTTATAAACATTCCATTCTGCAGGTGGAATTAAGAATAATTATATATATATTGATGTGATATTATCACGTGTTAGCATATCGCTGTTTTATCCAGGTGTATTGATTTGCTCTAAATTAAGATAAAATATCTTTTAGACAAATTAAAATCTGCTTATATAATATGGTAGATTCTCTTATTGGATGGTTCCAGGAAATGACTAATGAACTGGTTTAAATGTTATTTTATTTAAAAATTACATAAGAATAGATCTTGATTACCTAGGAGATCTAGCCAGCATTGAAAGGGTTATTCTAACTGTCAGCTAAACTTTACGACCTTACGCTGCACTCTGTTTCTTAAGAATTCTGTTCTTAGCTGTGAAAAGTTTCACTTTCAGTCTGTGTTAAAGATAGTCATAAATAAGTCTTGACAGATAATGCTATTTAGCCATTGAAACGTAATACCCGTTCCTTTGTATTGCATATCATTTTATACTGAATATTCATTGATTATTGTCACGCATATTACATATTATTATTATTATAAATAAAATCTATTTTTATAAAACTGTGAATATTATTTATATGGTATACATTTCACTTAACACGATAACGTTCTTTGGGATCTGAGAATTGAATTAGTGGGCAATTCTCAACTGTTTACTATTATTATCCCATAAATATCCCCACAGTCCATGTGATCATGAGGTCCTCGCAAGGACCTCGCAATCACATGGCCCAGGAGGGCTGGATCGGCGGCATGGGGACTCCCGGGAATGCCAGGTAAGTCCTCCCATCGCGATTGCAGGCGCGGGATCGCCGGCGAGCAGGTAAGCCCTTGCCGTTCTTAAAATTAGGTAAATACAACCTTAGATGAACAACAACATATTACATATTACACCGTGTCATTAATTTTTTAATAAAAATAAACCCAAAATGGAGAAACCATGTGTGAAAAACTAAGGACACCTTATGATTCAATCGCTTGTAGTAGCAAAAACTTGAAATAGTCGTTTGCAGCTTTATCTGTCTCACACAATTGTGGAGGAATTTTGTCCCACTCTTCTTTACAACACTGCTTAAATTCAATGATGTTTGCAGGCATTTGATTATGCACAGCTCTGTTATGGTCCTGCCACATCATTTCAAGTGGGTTGAGGTCTGGACTTTGACTGGGCCATTGCAACAACTTGATTATGGCGTGCTAGGGATCACTGTCCTGTTGTATGACCCAATTTCGCCCAAGCTTTAGCTGTTAGACAGCCTCACATTTTACTCTAGAACAAGCATGCCAAACTCAAAGTCTAACACGGGCCATATAAAAAAGGTTTAAGTTTATGTGGGCCGCAAAATAAAAACACCTTCAGTTTTCATAGAAATTTAGGTTTATTTAGAAAATTACAGTATTAAAAAAAAAAAACACCATCACCCTCTACTAAACCACAGCACCCTCCTATACTAAATCCCAGTCCCCTCATATACTAAATCCCGGTCCTCCCCCTCTACTATATGCCAGCATCCCCCTCTAGCCAACAAGCTCCGCGCCCTGTTCTAAAGCTGATCCTCCCGCTACTTCTTGAAACCCTGTGAAGGTGGAGCGCGTTGATGTCACGTCGGAATGTGACATGGCGTTGTGTGCCTCCATGCACCCCCAGGTACTCCACTGTCCAGTCGCAGCCAATGCAACACTGACCCACACACACACACACACTCACTGATAAACACACACACACTGACAGACACACACAGACACTGACAGACACACACACTTACACATTCTGCACACACATACTTTGCTTTATTACTCCCTACATTTTGGAGGCGATGTGGGACCTCTCCCTGGGGTCCAGTGGGAGTCTATCTACTCCCCACTTCTCCCTCATGTGGTTTGGTGATGCCGGGTGCAGGAATATGACGTAATGGGTTCACTACAGACCGCGCGCGCAAGGGAGCAGTGAGGAGCAGGAACACTGAGCTCCCTCGCTGGCCCTCCTCCCCGGCCGGGTAAGTTTTAGCAGAGTAGGCACCTGAAATGTGGGAAAAGCAGGTGCCTACTCTGCTATAACACCAAGCATGTACTTGCTGCTCACTGGGCCGCAAAGATATCCCTTGTGGGCCGCATGACATGCTTTCTCTAGTATGTTTTGATGTACAGAGGAGTTCATGGTCAGCTCAATGACTACAAGGTTCCCAGATTCTGTGGCTGTAAAACAAGTCCAAATCATAAACACTCCACCACTATGCTTGACAGTTGGTTTGATGTGTTTGTGCAAATATGCTTTGTTTGCTTTTCAATATATAGAAATAGATGTATCATCAGGGGAGAAAATGGTACAACATAGTGCAAAACTGCAACAAAGTAGTGGTCTAATATTAGAGCCAATTGGCCACTCACAGTTTTAAATTAGACCAAGAGCCTTCAGATTATGATGAAAATCTTCTCCAAATCTTGAGCTTTATTAGTCTCATGTAGATTAGAAGAAAGACAAAGTGCAATCTAATAAAATAACAATCGTGTAAAGGGCACAATGCAAATGTGGATATATATGTATACACAATATTATATGTAAAAATATTGAGATATAGCAATAATAAAGAGTCCCAGCAGAAAAAGTATTTGCTAAGACACTGCCAGCTTAAATAGATGAAACCGCCGTTTAGCCGATGTTCCCCCTTTCCAGAGACACAGACTCTATACAGTAGACTGCCAAACTCCCGAACAGAGTTCAAGGTAACGCGGTAAATCCACGAACACACAAATCAGCCGAATCCCTTCTTCGGCTAAAACAGGTGAAAGAAATCATTCCAAGTAGCAATTCCCCCCAAATACGAGACCAAGCTCCGTCTTGAGGGTAAAACAGGAGTCTGTTTAATGAGGGCTACATTGCCCGGTATTTATGCATGTCTTCCACCTGGTGGACACTCTCCTAGGGGACCAGATGGAAGACTGGGACAAGTAGGATCCATTAGCCAATCACAGTGGCTCAGGTTTACACACTCCCCTTTATACAGTAAATCCTTCCTCTCTATCCTGGAGATAATTGGGAAGAAATCCAATTATCTCCAAGGATAGAGGCAAATCGCCATTTTAAACGGAACATTAAAAATGCATAAAAATAGGTAACTGTACAAATACCGAACATATTATATTCGTGCAACGTATCCCCAGATAGTCTGGATCTGAGTGCATATTCCTACCGAATAACGCTCAGATCCCATACGTCCATTTGAATTATCCAAACTCCCGAACGGGCCGGTGTTCGCATGCCTCAACGAATGAGAAGGGCAGTCTCATCAGCGGTGTTTGGTAGAAAAAGTGTCCGTTTATAATTCCATAAAATCTGCTCCGAACACTGCTGGTCATTCGTGTGTTTTAAAATGGCCGCCGCCTCGTGGTCAGCATACGAACGACGACCACCCTGCATTCGGTTATAATGAAGAGGTGTCTGCGGTTAACCACAACATTCTAATTGGGGCCAAGAGGTTAACTAGCAGCACACTTCTCTTCTGGGTGGCCGTCCGTTCGGTAGTTTTATTCGGTATAAGTCCAAAATAACGAATAGGGGCATACGGACAGGCAATTCCGTGAAGGGAGGCAAATTAGACGAACCAGCAACACCAGTAATACAGATGGATCTGTCACAGTATTTTTGGAGATAAATATGGGTAGAGGAGTTATTATCAGACTGGAGCAATTTAAATGGAGTCCAAGAGAAATGGGATTATTTAAAAGTTGCACTATTGAAGGCAACAGAAAATTGCATTAGGCTTGTCAGTAAAAGCAAAAAATTCAAGAAACCACTGTGGTACTCCGCAGATGTGGCCAAAATAGTTAAAACAAAAAGTTAGCATTTAGGAATTATAAAAAAACCCAGAGTGAGGAAGACAAAATGATCTATAAGATTAGGCAGAAAGAGGCTAAGCAAGTTATAAGAGCTTCCAAATCACACACAGAAGAGAAAATAGCACAGTCAATAAAAAAGGGAGATAAAACATTTTTTAGATTCATAAATGAGAAAAGAAAAGTAAAACAAGGATTAGTTAGATTAAAAACAAAAAAAGAAAGGTATGTAGAAGAGGATAAAGGTCTAGCTGACTGCCTCAATTAATATTTTTGTTCTGTATTTACAGATGAAAATGAAGGAAAGGGACCTCAGTTGAGAAAAAGGATAAATGAGTCATTTATTACACGTGAGTTTACAGAGGAAGCGGTTATATTTCAACTGTCAAAAGTAAAGACAAATAAGTCTATGGGACCTGATGGAATACACCCAAAGTTATTAAAAGAGCTTAGTGGTGTACTAGCAAAACCATTAACAGATTTATTTAACCAATCATTGTTAACAGGAGTAGTCCCAGAAGATTGGAAGTTAGCGAATGTTGTGCCCATTTACAAGAAAGGTAATAGGGAGGAGTCGGGCAACTATAGGCCAGTAAACCTTACTTCAGTAGTGGGGAAAGTGATGGAAACCATGTTAAAGGATAGGATTGATGAACATCTAAAAACACATGGATTTCAAGATCAGAGACAACATGGGTTTACTTCAGGGAGATCATGCCAAACTAATCTTATTTATTTTTTGATTGGGTAACTAAAATTATAGATCAGGGTGGTGCAGTAGACATTGCTTACCTAGATTTCAGTAAGGCTTTTGACACTGTTGCACATAGAAGGCTTAACAATAAACTGCAATCTTTACGTTTGAATTCAAATATTGTTGAATGGGTAAGGCAGTGGCTGAGTGACAGGCAACAGAGGGTTGTAGTTAATGGAATATATTCGAAGCTTGGACATGTCACCAGTGGGGTACCTCAGGGATCTGTACTTGGACCCATTCTCTTTAATATTTTTATTAGTGATATTGCAGAAGGTCTTGATGGTAAGGTATGTCTTTTTGCTGATGATACTAAGATATGTAACAGGGTTGATGTTCCAGGAGGGATAAGCCAAATGACAAATGATTTAGGTAAACTAGAAAAATTGTCAGAATTGTGGCAACTGACATTTAATGTGGATAAGTGCCAGATAATGCATCTTGGACGTAAAAAGCCAAGGGCAGAGTACAGAATATTTGATAGAGTCCTAACCTCAACATATGAGGAAAGGGATTGCATGGGATAGGCATAATATCCTAATTATAAGATAAGACTAGGGACTAATGAGAGTATTTAGAAAATTGGGCAGACTAGATGGGCCGAATGGTTCTTATCTGCCGTCACATTCTATGTTTCTATGTTCTATGTTTCTGTAGATACACACAGACTGCATACACTGCCCACCCATAGATACACAAACACACACTGCATACACTGCCCACACATATACACACACTGCATACACTGCCCACCTATATATATACACACACTTCCCACCCATATATACACACACACACACACACACACACTGCCCACCCATACACACACACAGCATACACTGCCCAACCATACACACACACACACACATAAACTGCCCAACCATACATACACACACGCTGCATACACTGCCCAACCATATATACACACACACTGCCCACCCATATATATACACACACACACACACTGCATACACTGCCCACCCATATATATATACACACACACACACTGCCCACCCATACACACACAAACTGCATACACTGCTCAACCCATAAACATACACACACACTGCAGACACTGCCCACCCATAGATACACATACACTGCCCACCCATAGATACACACACACACACACACACACACTGCATACACTGCCCACCCATATATACACACACAATGCACACTGCCCACCCATATACACACACACACACTGCATACACTGCTTACCCATATATATACACACACTGCCCACCTATATATATATATATATACACACACACTGTCCACCCATATATATACACATACACTGCATGCACTGCCCACCCAGATATATATATATATATATATATATATATACACACGCACTGCCCACCCATATATACACATACATTGCATACACTGCCCACCCATATATACACACACACATTGCCCCACACATACATACACTGCCCCCCCACACACATACACTGCCCTCACACACACCATACACATACACACACACGGCCCGTGCACATATACACTGCCCCCACACACACCATACACATACATACATTGCCCCCACACACTGCCCTCCCCATACACACATTGCCCCACACACACATACACTGCCCCCACACCATACACATTCACACACTGCCCCCCCCATACACACATTGCCCCACACACACATACACTGCCAACACACACACACACATACATAGCCCCACATACACACACACATTGCCCCACACACCCTACACACCCCCACCACACACTGAACCTTTCACACACACTGCACCACTCACACACCACTGCTCCTATGCCCTACTACAGCCTCATGTCCCAGCAGACCCCAGGTAAGTTGTCAAACTGTTCTCAAACGGTTTGACTACTTACTTTAAAATTCTTTTTAACATTTACTTAGTCCTTAAAGGACCACTATAGGCACCCAGACCACTTCAGCTCAATGAAGTGATCTGGGTGCCAGGTCCCTCTAGTTTTATCCCTGCAGCTGAAAACATAGCAGTTTCAGAGAAACTGCTATGTTTCACTAAGGGTTAATCCAGCTTCTAGTGGCGGTCTCACTGACAGCCGCTAGAGGCGCTTCCGCGATTCTCACTGTGAAAATCACAGTGAGAAGACAAGCTGGACGTCCATAGGAAAGCATTTAGTAATGCTTTCCTATGGGCGGTTTGAATGCGTGCGTGGCTCTTGCCGTGAATGCACATTTGAATCTTAGGTCAGCAGAGGGAGGAGAATTCCCCAGAGCCGAGGGAGCCCGGCGCAGGAGAAAGGTAAGTGGCTGAAGGGGTGTTAACCCCTTGAGCCCAGCGGGAGGGGGGCCCTGAGGGTGGGGGGGACATAATGACCCTATAGTTCCAGAAAAACGAGTTTGTTTTCCTGGCACTATAGTGCTCCTTTAAAATTTTGTCTTCGAAGGGCCCTGGATCTAATTTTGGCCGGGGGCCCAGAAGGCTGTCAGTCCATCCCTGTCCCTATTGTGCTCTTTGCTTGTCTTCTTTTTCCTTATAAAGTCTTTCCTATTTAAATCCCCAGTTTTCTGGGATTCTTTCTCTAAAATGCTTTTTTCTTATATTTTTATATCAATTGGTTGCATAAATGTTTTGCCTGATGCTGGTTATCAAAATCCTTTGAACAATTTCTTCTAATGCAGGTTAGTTGACTTTTCTGTTTAGAATCTAAGCAATTGTTGTGGTGACAGCTTTTTTTGTGTATAAAGTTGTTCCCTTCCATTTCCTTAAAGTAACATTTGTATTGGAAATTCAGACCTTCTACAGAGAAGGTGATGTCCAAAAAATAATACTCACAGTGTTAAATATAGGTGTAAATTTTAAACTGTAATTACTGATATTAACATTGTCAGGGTCTTACCTGATGTAAGCGGAGATATACTCTCACCCTTGCAAATAAACACAGACCAAGGTGATCAGGTCAGATGCCACCTGGCCTGTGAGTCTGTGCAGGGATATACTCCAAGTCGCAGTACAACAGTACAGGCTAGGACAAGCAGAAGAGTAGTCGTGGAAAGTTGAAGTCGGTGGAAGCCAGAGGTCAGAGAAAACGATGAAAAGAACCAAGGTCAGGAGCCAGGAACAAACTGGAGAACACACAATCTGGATACGCAGAAACAGGAACCAAAAACGTGAATCAGAGTCAGTAAACTGACACTGCCCTCAGGGAATTAGTGATAAGCTACAGGTGGACCATGATTGATAAGAGCAGTCACAGGTAAAGTCCAGCCCCCAGTGCTGGAGACATGGCAAGGATAAGCTTCAGGCTAAAACAAGAACTGAAGTGGCTCTGAGGAAGGAATGTTACCGGGAAACTGACGGAGGCCAAGCACAGAGAGATGGACACAGGTTTCTTCAGGAAGGAAGAGATCTTTATTCGATTCACCAACCGGGACTCAGAGGGACTTATGTCACCAAAAACAGCAAAGATCTGAGCACTGAATACATAGAGTACATTCCTTATATAGCACTGTAGCTCCTCCCATAATTAGCTACGCCCACACATACATTTAACCTAATCAATGAATAGAGTCTAAACTCATCCATCCGGTCTAACTATGTGGCTCATCTGAAACAAAGGAGAGGGACGCGTAATTCCAGTTCCTGCATTCCTGCACATGCTCAGTACAGTGATGACAGTATCTTAGCTACGTGTAACTAACTAACTGATACTACAAACACATGTACCTACATATGCCTTGTGGCAATCTTGGCCTGCTAAACTTTTATTTTACTGGAATTCCATCACATTCCCCCCTTTGATGCTTCTGATTTAAAATAATTCCAGATGCATCACCAATCATAGTTTGCTTACACCTCAAGTTGCCATAAACCAGACTAGACTTTGCGATCCTCTAAAGATAAGAACCCCTCAACATTCCTCTTCCTGCATGTATTCTCCTTGATGTAGAGCTTCATACCTGCAAACAGCCATTACCTGTGCTGCGGCCTTTCTTTCTACTATACTTTCTATAATGCTCTGCATAGACCTAATTACCAAAGGAATCAGACATGGCAGAAGGAGACACAACATCAAAATCAGTATGACTCCACCTACCAATGCCTTGATTCCTCCAAACTGCTCATACCAACTACCAAACCAACTACTCGGATTATACCCTTTCCATACCTGAGTAGGTACACACAGCTACTAGTAGGTAACGATGTCCGCCAGATTTGGGCATTACCGTGTAGTCTATTTGGAGATCGGACATAGGAAGCCCTCCCATGTACTGGACTCCCGGTGGTTTCACTGGACCTTGCCTTGCGTTGTTCTTGGCACATGACACGCATCTTCGAACAATGGCTTGAGTCAAGTTGGACAATCTTGGTATGTAGAAATGCTTCCTAAGAGATTCTTCCATACTATCTCTTCCAGAATGTGTCCCATTATGATAATTCTGGACAATTTCTACAGCTAGCGATGCTGGAATAACTATTCTTCCATCTTCTAACTGATACCAATTATTCTCCAAATATTTCCCAGCTTCAGTCTTTAACCACTCCACTTCTTGAGCTGTATAAACTGGAGTCCACTGGGACAGAGGGGTCGGTATAAGATATTATACATATTCTTTTTGTCCGGATTCAGCGGCACGCTTAGCTGCACTATCTGCCATCCGATTTCCTTTCACCACATCACCATCACCTTTCAGATGTGCTCGACAATGTATGATACCAACTTCCTTCGTCTCCCATACAGCTTCCAATAGTTGTAATATCTCAGCTGCGTACTTGATTTCTTTTCCTTCTGAGGTCAGTAATCCTCTCTCTTTATACAAAGCTCCATGGGCATGAGTGGTTAAAAACGCGTACTTTGAGTCTGTGTAGATATTTACTTTCAACCCTTCAGCCAATTGCAAAGCCCATGTAAGTGCGATTAATTCTGCCTTCTGTGCTGATGTTCCTTTTGACAATGGCCGCGCTTCTATCACCTTGTCTATAGTTGTCACTGCATATCCGGCATAGCGAATCCCTTCTTTCACGTAACTACTGCCGTCCGTGTAAGACTGAACATCGGAGTTCTGGATGGGAAAATCATGAAGGTTCGGTCTACTTGAGAACACTTCATCCATTACCTCCAGGCAATCATGTCGACTCTCAGTAGGTTGCGGCAGGAGGGTAGCTGGGTTCAAGGTATTAACAGTCTCAAGATGCACTCTCGGGTTCTCGCATAGCATGGCTTGATACTTAGTCATGCGGCTATTGCTAAACCAATAATTACCTTTATAGTCTAGCAACGTCTGTACTGCGTGCGGGACTTGCACATAGAGTTCCTGACCCAGAGTGAGCTTGTCAGCTTCTGCTACCAACAGGGCGGCGGCAGCTACGGCCCTTAGACAAGGAGGAAGACCACTGGCTACTGCATCCAGTTGTTTGGACATATACGCAACAGGTCGTTGCCATGATCCCAGATACTGTCAGTACTCCCACAGCCATCCTTCTTTGCTCGTGTACATATAAGTAGAATGGACGTGTATGATCAGGTAGACCTAATGCGGGGGCGCTCATCAATGCCTTCTTAACATCCTCAAATGCCTTCTGCTGTTCGATGGTCCACAGGAAGGAATCATGTTCCGTGCCTTTAATAGCGGCATAGAGGGGTTTCGCCAGTATCGCATAACTGGGAATCCATATCCTACAGAAGCCTGCTGCCCCTAAGAATTCTCGCACTTGTCTTCTATTCTTAGGTGTTGGTATTTGGCATACAGCCTCTTTTCTTTCAGGCCCCATTATCCTTTGACATTCAGAGATATGGAATCCCAGATACTTGACAGTTGGCTGACACAACTGAGCTTTCTTCCTGGACACCTTGTATCCTGCCTTCCAAAGAATGTGCAGTAAATCATAAGTTGCTTGCTGGCATATCTCTTTAGTAACTGCCGCTATCAACAAATCATCCACGTATTGTAGTAGTACACATTCTCCTGGGATGGACTTGAAATCTAATAAGTCCTGACTTAATGCTTATCCAAATAGGGTAGGTGAATTTTTAAACCCTTGGGGCAATCTTGTCCAGGTCATCTGACGTTTCGAGCCCGTTACAGCATCTTCCCATTGGAATGCAAAGATACACTGGCTTTCTGTAGCAATTTGTAGGCAAAAGAAGGCATCTTTAAGGTCAAAGACTGTAAAGTAAGTAGCCCCACCCGGAATCAAGGCAAGCAGGTTATAAGGATTGGGCACAACTGGATGTATACTTCCTACCGCATCATTGACTGCTCTCAAATCCTGCACAGGACGATACTCATCTGACCCAGGCTTCTGAACAGGCAACAATGGAGTATTCCAGGGGGAAGTACAGAATTTTAGGATACCATACCTTATGAACTTATCCAAATAAGACTGTATGTTCTTCTTCGCCTTTTGAGGTATATGGTATTGTCGCAGGCTTACTGGATAAACCCCAAGCTTTAGTTCGATGCGTATAGGTGGGATATTGCGAGCAAGTCCTGGTGGGTTATTTTCTGCCCACACTCCTGGTATATTATACAAGGATTCATCACTCTTAGGGTTTTGACTTGTCATCACTGTATAAAGTCGCCACTCTTCTTCCTTTGGTACTGATAGTGTCATTATACCTGAGGGTCCATTAAACTTCAAGGATGTCGTTCCGTTAGGCAGAAATGTTATCTGTGCTTGTAACTTCGACAACAAATCCCGTCCTAGAAGTTGGACTCGACATTCAGGCATGTAAAGGAACTGATGTTTCACTACGTGGCCTCCCAGTGTACAGAGTCGACTTTTGAGAACCGGTTTAGCAGCACTCCTCCCAGTTGCTCCTATTACAGTGATAGTTCTTCCTGAAGGAGGAGCAACTAGGTCGGTTACCACAGAATGTTCAGCACCAGTGTCGATCATGAAAGAACTCCTTTTTCCCCCTATTGCTACATCGACCATAGGCTCCGCTCGACCAAGGGGGATGGAGCCCGGTCGGTATCAATAGTCCTCCATGACAGTGTCAGCCAAACCCACAAAGTCCCTATCTTCTCTTTCTCGCGGTCTCTGCGCTGCTGGGTAATACCTATCCCCTTGAACGCTTCCTCTACTATTCCTACCATTTCCTCCAGGGCCTCCTCTTCCTCTCACTCTACCTCTGTAGTTATTACTATATCCTCCCCTTGTTCTATCTCTCTCATGTTGTTCTCTCAATGGACACTCACTCCTCCAATGCCCTTCTTCCCTACAATATGCGCATTGGTTCCTACTTAAAGGCTCCCTATTCCACTTATTCTCGCTTTTCTCGGTTCCCCTGTACACTTCCTTTTCCCTTCTATCTACACCAGCGATAGCTACCGCTAACATATCTGCCTTCCTTCTCATCTTACGCTCTTCTTCCTTCTTCGTCTCTGTCTCCCTATTCATATAAACCTTATTTGCTATTTCCATTAGTTGAGTTATAGACATCCCTACAAACCCTTCTAGCTTTTGCAATTTTCTTTTAATATCTCCGTAAGCCTGGCTGACAAAGGCAGAGTTAACCATCCGGGAATTCTCAGGAGCCTCTGGACTAAAGGGGGTATACAATCGGTATGCCTCCAATAATCGGTCATAAAAGGCACTAGGCGACTCATCACATTTCTGCAATACCTCAGCCGTCTTTGACATATTGATCGCCTTTTTCCCTCCGGCTTTCATGGCTGTAATAATGGCTTCCCTATAAGCTTTTAGGTGAGCCATATCGACACCATTAACATTCCAATTCGGATCTACGTTTGGGTAATGAGCTGCGGCCCATGCTACCGGGTTGGCCTGATTCTGTGCACAGGCCACTTCTTCAAGCTCTTTAATTGCCGCCTGATTAATCCGAGTCCTTTCCTCGTTATTAAACAATGTCATAAGCAATTGCTGGCAATCAGCCCAAGTGGGATTGTGCGTTTGGATTATGGAGGTAATCAAATCTGTCATGGCTTGAGGTTTGTCTGTGTAAGAGGAGTTATGGGTTTTCCAGTTGAACAAATCCATAGTGGTAAAGGGAACATAAACAAATACGGGGTCGGCATGTTGTAACTGGCCTTCACCATTAATGTGTGTCGGGCCCGGTGTCAATCGGAGAGGCATTTGATAATGTCGGGTTGAAGGGTACCGGTCAATTGTCGGGTTAGTATGGGGCTTCGTTGAGGAAGGTCAGTTATGGGTTCCGGTCGAGGGGTAGTAAGACGAGGGGAGGGGGACACTTTTTCTTTACTGAAGGGGAGGTTGGTAAGCAGAATATTCCGAGCCGGGCTGGGAGGAGCCTGACCAGGAACCAGAAATGATGTCAAATCCGGATAGGTGGAGTTAGTGGGGGTAGGTACCAGAAGAGGAGCGTTTAGAACAAGTGGGCTGGGCTCTGAGCTAGAGGATGGGGTAGGAGGAGACAATGGAGCCGCACCTCCTCTTCCTCTTCCTGTAGAGGAGGAGTAAGGGGGCGGTAAAGGAATCTCTGACTCAGGGGGCGTGTCCAGAATGGGCGTGATCACGGCCTTGGTGGACAAACGAGTTCTGGCCAACAGGAGGCGGCATTGCTCCTCTTGGCACACCCTGATCCATTTTGGCAAGTCATCCACGACCTGTTTCCAACAATCAATATATGGAAACAGGTCGTAAAGTTCCGGCCTACCAGATACAGCTACGTGTACACGCTGCACTAGATTAGGATCAAGACTACCACGTGGAGGCCATGCAACCACTAAGGCAGGCCATTCCCTGCTACATAAAGTAGTCAAACGTGTTGGAGACATCTTTACCCCAAAATCACATACATTATATCCCTTTTTAAAATTCTTTAACATGCAATCTAAGGGATCAATGATCTTTGAATCCAACGCACCCATACTTAACAATGGAGCGTCGTCTCCAATAGAAACAAAACACACTTCCAACAGTCACACCCGTTTCCCTTGGCAACAGCACCACGTGGCACAGTTACTAGGCCAAACGCACACAACAAATCATACAGGGAATTCCCGTACACACACAGCTGTTACACCACACACTAAATAACTATTACTGTACCTTTTTTGGCGAAATTATACAATTACCCACACTATAATTCTCAGTATTTAAATTACCCGTCTATAACATACCCTAGTAACATCGTCTTTACAAACAGTAGTTATAGTACGGTTAGCATTGGTTAGAATACAATTTTAAAGTCACAGGTCAGTTAGTAGTAGTTATGGTGTTAAACATACAACATAAACGAAAGTTATTAGTGATTATTTACAGTATCAGTGATTATAATACATGGTTATGGTACCGTGCGCTATGATACAGTTACACACTATTCACACTCTAGCTAGACGGCAGAGCTCACGCTACCCAGCAAGATATACACTCTACTATAATAAATTTTAACACATTTACAGTTTCCTAACTAATCTATTGGACAGTACCTCGAGGGACTACCTAAAACTATTTACATCCGTTTTGGTTAGCCGTCGCTGCCCAAGCACCACATATAGCAAACTAGAGGGCGGAATTTACAACAATACCCTTTTAGTCTATCTACTCTATCAATAGTCTAGTGGGTTCCAAATTTACACGCCTTCCCACTTAGCCAAGATAGGTTGAGAACTAGCAAACGATAATGTACACCAGAGTCTGCTTAGTCTCCCGGTCCCTCCGACCTAGCGAACGAAATGTACACCCTAGATACGCTAGTCTAGACAAGACACTGGTGTCCGGCTTGGGCTATATACATTCAACCAAGACCCAGCCTGACTCCATACCAAGATTAGACAGGCTGACTACAGGGCGTCTAATTATGAGCGGTACGCCTTCGCTCCTTCCCTCCCTGGAGGGGGCCAATTCCATACACAATTCCAATTCAAACCCCTTATGGGCCTACCGCACAATCAGTATCCAATACCCCTAGTGGGTCCACCGTCTAAAACAGTAGTCGTCTTACCGCCTCGTTCCTGAACCTGAGTTCACACTCATTGACAGGGACACCCCAGTACTTACTACGTAGAGGCCGATGATCTCCTGGACAACAGACCAGTGGCGCCGAGACGAAGGGAGGTCCACGCAGAAGTTCAGGGGTGCAGCCGTAGAGAACGTGGGCAAAGATAGACCGTCTCACGCCTCTGCTTCCTAGCCACCGTTAACGACGAGCTTCCCAGCCAATGCACCAAAGATGTTACCGGGAAACTGACGGAGGCCAAGCACAGAGAGATGGACACAGGTTTCTTCAGGAAGGAAGAGATCTTTATTCGATTCACCGACCGTGACTCAGAGGGACTTATGTCACCAAAAACAGCAAAGATCTGAGCACTGAATACATAGAGTACATTCCTTATATAGCAGTGTAGCTCCTCCCATAATTAGCTACACCCACACATACCCTTAACCTAATCAATGAATAGAGTCTAAACTCATCCATCCGGTCTAACCACGTGGCTCATCTGAAACAAAGGAGAGGGACGCGTAATTCCAGTTCCTGCATTCCTGCACATGCTCAGTACAGTGATGACAGTATCTTAGCTACGTGTAACTAACTAACTGATACTACAAACACATGTACCTACATATGCCTTGTGGCAGTCTTGGCCTGCTAAACTTTTATTTTACTGGAATTCCATCACAGGAACACAGGCTTAGAACCACAAAGTACCCAGGTTCATATCTCCTGTTGGGCCCTTCTGGGGCAACCTTGTCAAACATAATCAAAAAATTTAGCTAACTCACTTAGAGAACCCTTCCAAATTAAAAGAATGTCATCTATAAAGCGTCTCCACAGGACCAGGTTTGCTACCCAGCTATGCCCCCTCCATAAAGAGTTGGCCTACCAGTCTCTTATGTATATTTTGGTATAGCTGGGGGGCAAACCTGGTTCCCATGTCAATTCCTGTTTGTTGCAAATAAAAAGTAACGTTAAATATAAAATAGTTGTGGTGTAAAATAAAAATCATGTTGTCAATCAAGAAATTTCTTAAAGGGACAACCTGAACAACTTAAGCTTAATGAGGTTGTTCAGGTGAGAGCTATAGCTCCCTGAGAAAATACAGTGTTTACATTGAAAGCTAGGAACACCTACAGTTGCAGTCACTCAGAATGCCACCAGAGGGACTTCCGAGTTGATTGAGGCAAAAAACTCCTCAATCCACCCAGATCTGCTGTCAGCAGAGCACAGGGCAGCATGCAGACACTCCCACTGCATGCAGACACTGAACTTTCCTCATAGAGATTCATTGATTCAATTCATCTCTATGAGGAGATGCTGATTGACCAGGGCTGTGTTTGAATCATGCTGGCTCTGCCCCTGATCTGACTCTTTGTTAGTCTCAGCCAATCCTATGAGGAAGCACTGTGATTGGATCAGGCTACCACCTCTGATGATGTCAGCAGACTTTTTTTTTTTTTTTAGGCAAACAGCATGCAGAGTTACAGCTTCTGGCTTGAATACAGTAAGAGTTTTACTATATTTATGGAGGCATGAGGGGCCCAGGGGGGCTAGATGGTGGTGTTAACACTATAGGGTCAGGAATACATGTAGTTGCACTGGTGACTATAGTGTCCCTTTAAATTGCTTGATATTGATGATTTTCTTCACTGCTGCCACACCCATATTGTGTTTAATCACAGTATATAATGAAGTGACGCATATGGTAACCAATATAAAATCTTTCTCCCATCTTATATTTCCCATAGTTAAAATAATGTGAGAAGATATGAGGGTGCTTCTTGTGCATATTTTTTCAGATAGTGATCTATAAATTCGGACATATGTGCAGTGATGGCATTTATCCCACTAATAATGGGTCTCCTCCTAAGTTTAGCGTACAGCCATCACGGCCTCAAACCAGTTCAGCACTATTGCATTCTCGTGGTCTAAACCTGTCGTAAATTCTCTTTTATACCCTCCATTCAACAGGCTCAGTAAGTATGTATTGTATAACTTTTAACATGTGTATTTCGTACGGTCTCTATGTTAACTATTTCACAAGCTAGACACTATTATTATTATTGTTGTTGTTGTTAGTATTCACACCATAGGTTTCTCTATTGTCTCATTACCATCATATTTCCTGTAATCGCTACTTCTCCACAACTCTACAACCTAAATATGATCTACCAATCACCCCCTCCATTATTTTATCACAGCCCCACGTGGCCAGCCTGCACCTTAGGACATATATTGGGCCTCACATACATAGTCCTTGCAAATGGCCCTCAATGGGACTTTGCAACATCTGTTTTACGGAACCCTCAGTGGGCTACATACTATGTTCCTATTTCAACCCTTCATTGTGCTTTTCATTTGCATAACATTCACTTACAAGGATTGCATACTACCCCACCACACTACACGATATCAATAAACTAATCATATCTTACTATACGGCTTTCACTAGGTCATCCTCCTGGGGAACTTGTATCCTTCATCACATACGTTATCCCTACCCTATGTCAAACACTATGATTCATCAGTATCTATTAGGTTGGATCATCATCACCTACATAGGACACAGCTTAAATATACTCACATGTTGCAAACAATTGAGTGTCCTGAATACTGTCCAGATCTTGATTCATTCAATACCTTTAAACATGGTTCTTACATGACCTTCACTACATTCGCTTCACAAGGCCCTTAAAGGGCAACCCAATATAACACAGTTGTGGCCCCTCATTTAGACTTGAAATGAGGGACCTGCTTCATGAGGGTTATATACTGCTTATCTTACTTCTTTCAATTAAATGCACGGTCGTGCTAGACCTACTCCAACCCAACCTATAGGCCCTCCCGGAGCCTAAGGAATCCGGGAAACCTTAATCCCTCATCTGATAACCTTGCATGCTACTTTACCAAGATGATTGAACAGTTAAGAAAATAATTCTTCAACCTTTGCTCCTCCCTTTCGCAACCACACAGTGACCGTACCTTGCGACAGTTCTAGGTCCCCTTTTGTTCTCTCTCTATACTGCCTCTCTTGGCAAACTCATTAATTCATATGGATTCCACTACCACCTGTACGCCAATATACCTCTCCCCCCCTGACCTCTCCACTGCTGTACTACAACGTGCCACCAATTGTCTCTCTTCTATCTGTGATTGGATGTCCTCCTTTTTTCTTTTTTTTTTTTTTTTTTATTCTTTATTTTTGTGTGCAAGTTTCAACAACACGCCTAGGTTGCCACAACAGCAATCGCCGGCTCAACATTTACATAGATTTTCAGACATGGCAAATAGAGGATCTTCACAATTTTTATGTTTTAAAACAAAATTGGTAGGCATAGTGTAGTGTTTACAGGATGTGGTATAGGAGCATGCCTAGTCCATGTATACCTAGGTTCAGACTAGGTGTGCTAGCGTGAGAGAGAACAGGACTGATGTCTGTTGCATGGTATGTTAGAAAAGCAGGTGAAACCCTGATTGAGTAGTGTTTTATATCCGGAGTAGCTTTAGTATACGTAGTAGCTTTTCTGTCTTTGTATTACACCTAACCTACGGGGCAGTGGGGGAGTGTAGTCGTGGCGTCTCGGTGTGTGTACGTTGAGCTAAGGAGGTGGGGAGGCCGAACTGTGAGTTCAAACAATAAGTTCCAACAGTAAGTTTAACGGTCATAACAGGTGTATTAAAGGAGTGCAAATGCACTGTTGCTGGCTACTGTCAACTTCGGCCCGTTATCTTGGGCAGCTCAGGTTGTAGATTTTCCTCTTCCGTTCAGGTCTTTGAGATGGTGGGGGCCAGCATTCGTGGGGTGAATGGTGCGCTGTTGGCTGGGTCCCAAACCTTGTGCTGTGGCTCTTGGGGTAAGTTGGTATGCATGTCTGGCAGTCCCAGTTTCGCTAGAAGTGCGGTTACCTCAGTGTCTGACGTTATCTTGTGGGTGATGTCGTTGTGGGGGAGTAGCAGGGATCTTTGTGGTCCCCAGCGGTAAGGTACTCCTAATGTGCGTAAGTGACTTGTGAGATTGATCAACGACTTGCGCCATTGCAATGTGGCTCGGGTTAAGTCCTGGTAGAATGACAACTGGGCTGTTTCAAATGTAAGAGGGGTTTTACCTCTGGTTGTGGACAGAACTTGGTTCTTATCATGGGAAGTGGCACATTGCAATATGACATCCCTGGTGGCTGCATTAGGTGTCTTGGAGGTGGCTGGAAGTCGGTATAGGCCATCGAGTACAAATTTCCGGCTAACTGCCGGTAGCAGGATGGTGGCCAGGAGTCTCCTTACGTAATGCAGCAGTTCGTCGGCTTGAATGTCTGCGGGTATTCCCCAAATTTTGATGTGGCTTCATCTGGCGCGGTCTTCGTGTGGACATTTGCAGCGTTAGGCTTTGCTGTGAGGCATGCAGTTGCTGTATTGTATGTTGCATGTTTGTCATGCCGCTTTGTAGCATCATGATGTCGTCTTCCGTCGCTCGGACACGATTGGTGACACTTTGCATGTCAGCTTTCAGGAGACCCACGTCCGTAGCTAGCATCTTTTGTATGTCCTGCACCCAGTTTTGTAGATTCTGCTTGGTGGCAAGTGAGGTGTCACCAGGCGTTGTGTTGTTCGCCGGCATCGTGATTGCTATGTCTATTTGGGTAGAGGAGTGGGCCGGTGAGCGGGATGGCGTCTGGTCAGAGGTGGCCATTTTGGGTTGCGTCTGCCGCCTTAGTAAGGTGACGATGTCGTGTTCTGTGGAGGAGTCCGTGTGAGCCTTTTGCGTGCGCTTCCACCTGGACTTGGGTGTTTCGGGTAGATGCGGGTAAAATTTGCTTTCCGGGTCGGAGTCAACCTGTATGTAGGTGCCGCCGAGCAGCTTCTCGAGATTGTGGATGGTCGGTGTGTGGTAGGCCTTGGGCCTGCGTTTTACTTTGCCAGACCTCAGTGTGTGTTGGAAAGGCATCTACCGATTAGGTGTTCGATCCTGATATCGATTTTGGTGTGCTAAGGGTTGGATGTCGGGCGCTTCTCAAGATAATTGCGATTTTTAGCTTTCAAGGTAGGAACCCGCAGATATGGCATCTGCTCAGCTTCAGGTGCTAGCCCCGCCTGTCCTCCCGTTTCTCTCTAAAACTGAGTTTCTTATTTTTCCTCCTCATAACACTGATCCTCCTCCACTCTCCCTGCAGGTTGACGGTACCTGCCTCACACCATCATTTCAAGCTCGCTGTCTTGGTGTCATTTAATACTGGCCTCACCTTTGCGCCTTATTTCGAGTCTGTTGCTAAAACCTGTCGATTCCAGCTTAAAAACATTGCTCGCAAATGCCCCTTTCTTACGCAAGATGCTGCCAAGGAGTTTGTTCAGGCTCTAGTACTCTATCGCATGGACTACTGTAATTCCCTCCTAATTGGTCTCCCCAGAAGCCATACTTCCCCCCTACAACCTGTGATGAATGCTGCTGCCAGGCTGATCTTTCTCTTCTCTATCTTTCTGTCGTTCCTCTCACACCTCACCCCTCAGTCAATCCTTACACTGGCTTCATGTACCCTACAGGTGTCAATTTAAAATACTAACCCTTAGCTATTAAGCCCTAACCAATTCTAGCCCCTCTTACATTTCTTCACTTATGCATAGTTATGCCCCCTCTCGGTCTCTCCACTCTACTGGTGACCTTCTCCTGTCTGTTGCTCGCACCCTTTCTGCAAATCAGGGCCGGACTGGGAAAAAAATTAGGCCCGGGCATTTTTCAATCAGAGCGGCCCCCTAAGAAGGGGAAGGGGCCAGATAGTGTGTGTTTTGTCATCACTAATGACAAGCACGCCCCCTCTCAAAGTGAGCATGTTGGTTCAATGCCAAGAGCCCTGCTGAAGAGCTCTGGCATTAGAAAAAGGCCCTGAATTTGTTCTGCCCAGCGCAAGCAAATTTAATAACATGCTTGCGCTGTGTTTGCTTTTAACTTGTCTCTGGTGTCTCCATAAGTGGGATACCAGAGGACAAAAGGGCCAGGAAAGTGTATGGTGCATATGTTTGGAGCCTGCTTGTGGGATTGCGTGTGTGTAGAGTGTGGTGTGGTATTGTGTAAATAGGTCAATTTCATTTGTGTTTGTGGTGTAATATGTGTGGCTAGGGGCTGTAGAGAGTGTGTGTATAGGGGGCATAGTTTTATAGGGGATGCAGCGAGTGTGTGCATACGGGCTGAAGTGTGTGTGTATAGGTGACATAGTGTGTGTAGGGGTTGCAGAGAGGGTGTGTTTAGAGAATGTTGTATGTGTTTGCTGACAAGGAATGTAGTGTGTGTGTGTAGGAGATCTACTGTGTAAAGGACCCAGTGTGTGTGTGTGTGTATAGAGGATTAAGAGTGCATATAGGGTAAGGGATCTAGTGTGTATCTGGAGCGTAATGTGTGTAGTGGTGCAGTGTGAGGGGTGCTGTAGTGTATGTATATATATATATATATATTTGGACTTATTGTATGTGTGAGGGGCGCAGTGTGTGTATGTAAGAGGGGTGCTGTGTGTGAGGGTGTTTTTATCTGCTGTCACATTCTAGGTTTCTAATTTTCTTTGTCTGTTAACTCACTGAGGGTTATTTTATATATATATATATATATATATATATGTGTGTGTGTGCTGTATATGTGTGGGAGTGTGCTGTGTGTGTCTGTGTCTGGGTGCTGTGTGTGTCTGGGGGTGCTGTGTGTGTCTGGGGGTGCTGTGTGAGTTTGGGTGCTGTGTCTGGGTGCACTGTGTGTGTCTGGGTGCGCTGTGTGTGTGTCTGGGTGCGCTGTGTGTGTCTGGGGGGTGCTGTGTGTGTCTGATGCTGTGTGTGTGTCTGGGTGCGCTGTGTGTGTCTGGGTGCGCTGTGTGTGTCTGGGGTGCTGTGTGTGTGTCTGTGGGTGCGCTGTGTGTGTCTGTGGGGTGCTGTGTGTGTCTGGGGGTGCGGTGTGTGTCTGGGTGCGCTGTGTGTCTGGGGGCTGTGTCTGGGGGTGCTGTGTGTGGTGTGTGTCTAGGGGTGCAGTGTGTGTCTGGGTGCGCTGTGTGTGCTGTGTGTGTGTCTGGGTGCGCTGTGTGTGTCTGGGAGTGCAGTGTGTGTCTGGGAGTGCAGTGTGTGTCTGGGAGTGCAGTGTGTGTGTCTGGGTTGCTGTGTGTGTTTAGGTGCTGTGTGTGTCTGGGTTGCTGTGTGTGTCGTTTTGTGGGTTTGGGGTGGTGTGGTGGTGTGGGGTGCTGTGTGGTTTGGGTGCTGTGTCTGGGTCTGTGTGTCTGGGTGCTGTGTGTCTGGGTCATGTGTGTCTGGGGGTGCTGTGTGTGTCTGATGCTGTGTGTCTGGGGTTGCTGTGTGTGTGTCTGGGTGCGCTGTGTGTGTCTGGGTGCGCTGTGTGTGTCTGGGTGCGCTGTGTGTGTCTGGGGGTGCGCTGTGTGTGTCTGGGTGCGCTGTGTGTGTCTGGGTGCGCTGTGTGTGTCTGTGGGGTGCTGTGTGTGTCTGGGGGTGCTGTGTGTGTCTGGGGGTGCTGTGTGTGTCTGTCTGGGTGCACTGTGTGTGTCTGGGTGCACTGTGTGTGTCTGGGTGCGCTGTGTGTGTCTGGGTGCGCTGTGTGTGTCTGGGTGCGCTGTGTGTGTCTGGGTGCGCTGTGTGTGTCTGTGGGTGCAGTGTGTGTCTGTGGGTGCAGTGTGTGTCTGTGGGTGCAGTGTGTGTCTGGGTGCGCTGTGTGTGTCTGGGTGCGCTGTGTGTGTCTGGGGTTATGTGTGTGTCCTGGGTTATGTGTGTCTGGGGTGCTGTGTGTGTTTGGGGGTGCTGTGTGTGCCTTGGTGCTGTGTGTGTCTGGGTGCTGTGGGTTTGGGGGTGGTGTGTGGGGGTGCTGTGTGAGTTTGGGTGCTGTGTCTGGGTGCGCTGTGTGTGTTTCTGGGTGCGCTGTGTGTGTGTCTGGGTGCGCTGTGTGTGTCTGGGGGGTGCTGTGTGTGTCTGATGCTGTGTGTGTGTTTGGGGGTGCTGTGTGTGTCTGGGTGCTGTGTGTGTCTGGGTGCTGTGTGTTTGGGGGTGCTGTGTGTGTCTTGGGGGTGCTGTGTGTCTGGGGGGTGCTGTGTGTGTCTGGATGTGTCAACGCTCAGAATCCCGCAAGAGGACCCGGCGGAGTTGCTTGTTAGAGCTCCGCCAGTCCTCTCTCCTCCCTCCCTCCCTCCCTCACCCAGCTGGCGGCCGCATGTAACAGTGCCTCTGGGCCGGTGAGGGAGATCTTCCATCTCCCTCACCGGCCCATGGAGGCACACAGCAGGGCCGGCGCTCGGATAGCGCTGGCCCTGCAGGGGCCGGCCGGGGAGACCCCTGCCGGCCTCTGCCCCACGGCCATCGCGACCCACCGGGCATTTGCCCGGTATGCCCAATGGCCAGTCCGGGCCTGCTGCAAATTCACGCCTGCAAGACTTCTCACAGGCTGCTCATTTCCTTTGGAGCAGCCTGCCTAACCAAGTCAGACTCTTCCCTAGTCTTCAATCCTTTAAGAAGTCCCTCAAAACCCATCTTTTCAGGATTGCTTATGGCCTCCAAGAGTAACTTATATCTCTAAAACCTTCCTCTTGCTCTCTCCTAAAGGGCCACACTCCACTCTCACCTCCAGTTCTGCTAATTTCCCACCATGTCTATTTGCTGTCTCCCTCAGTACCCTTCCTATTGTGTTTTTATACCCCACCTCCCCTAGATTGTAAGCTTGTTTGAGCAGGGTCCTCAACTACCTATTGTTCCTGTTACATTTTGTTATTTTCTCATTTGGTAAATTCCCTCTTATTGTAAAGCGCTGCGGAATAAGCTGGTGCTATATAAAAAATAACCAATAATAATAATAACCCTTTCATATCACATTCTACTATTCCACCCATGCAATTCCTCCCAAATGGGCCCTCTTTCATCACACTCCCAAGAACCCAGATATGATTGCATCCATCCTTTCATCATAATTATGTTCTATGATAGTCTGGAGAATTAGAGTCTCCTTACTCTCACATGGAGTATCCTACTGTGTACCCCTTACTTTCATCAGAAGTTACAGTCCGGCACACACTCCCTCTACTCACGATATTTCACCAGCACATTTAATTCTCCTGTCATTAGGAAGTACACATTGGTAGGCAAAAACATCAATTTGGTCTCCTCGTAGCTTGCCTCCCAAGACCTTCTAGATAACTATCGATGCCTTATTCCTTACTACACCCTACCTGACTTCACTAATTCCCTTCAAAGTAGTTCCCTGCAACATGCCACAGTGGACCTCCCTGTGGCATTTGGTATAAAATGGTAGGGGCAATAAGTTGTATATATAGTAATCAATTGTAGTAAACTAATGTTAAAGCAATACATTTACTCAAGCCAGTAATCCAAAAAGTTAATCCAAATAATTAATCAATATATTAAAAATTATTTTTTAGTTACAAACAATTTCTAATACTGTGGGGTTCTTTTTTAGAGGAAGGAGTGGTATGAAATTATTTCATTAAGTCCTTTGGGAGCAATGGTATTGAGCTGAAAAATCCAAAATGTCTCTCCATTCAATAAAGGTTTCAATAAAGGTTTTCCACGGTCACCACCACGTAGGGGTTGAGGGATGTGGTCAATTGCAATAAACTTTTTCTCTCTAAGCACTTTATACTTTTTATGCACTTTAAGCATAAAAATATGCACTTTGAGATAAACTATTTCACAGTAGTATCACACAACCTATACATTTATATTTAACAATACGAGTAAAGGAACTTCTTTTAATATTCCAATATCTAATCCTTATGTTTTTACTTTGACCTCTTTTTAGTTTTTTCGATATCACTATATGAAAGGTAGATGTTGTGTGTATATCAACACACTCCTCCTTATATATATATGATACAATCTATAATATACTCCCTACGATCACTGTCTTTTTTGACAACCTTTAAAACACAGAGGATGGTTATGCTCATTTCTTAGGTAAATAACAACGATCCCCGTTGTCATAGAAACGGTTGATACGTCACGTAGGGGCGGGTTTCTGTTCAAGCATGCACACTGTGCACCGGGGAACACCAGCGGTATCAGTCACAGCACCTTTAATTCTCTTCCTATATTAATGTACCTATTTGGCTTAATGTTTATGTCTGATCCTGATGAAAGTCCCAGATGGGGACTGAAACATTGATCGAATGATCGAACGTTTAATGGATTTAGAATAAAGATTGAACTTTTAATTGCTACAAGACCGGGAGTGCTGATCACTACTTCATATGGATGTATTTTCCCCGGATTTCAAGCACCCAGCAAATTAAAATAGAGCGTGAGTGTAAGGAATTTCTGCTTTTATTTATATATATATATATATATATATATAGATATATATATATATATATATACATATATATATATATATCTATATATATATATATATCTATATAGATATATATATATAGATATATATAGATATATAGATATATATATGAGAAAAAAACGGCACTCTATATTTATATAAAACAAGGTACTCTATATTTTATATATATATATATATATATATATATATATATATATTGTTTGTTTTTTGACAAATATGGTGCTGTACATTATGGCCAAACATCTCCACTGTGGTCTCGTCTGTCCAAAAGACATTGTTCCAGAAGTATTGTGGTTTGTTCAGATGCAAGTTTGCAACACTAAGCTTAGTGCTGCTTAGTGCATGATGGAGTCATGTGGAAACTATTCCAAACATACTATATGTGTTCATTCTTTTTCTAATTGTACTGTTATGAACTTTAACTTTTAAGATACTAACTGAGGCCTGTAGAGTACGAAATATAATTCTTGTTTTTTTTTTCTAATTCCTCTAAACATTGCATGATCTCATCTTGGAAGAAAATTTGCTGGGACGTCTATTCCTGGGAAGATTGTCTTGAATGTGTTCCACTTTTGAATAATCTTTCTCACTGTAGAAAGATGGACTTTACATTATTTGGAAATGGCCTTATAACCCTTCGTATCTTGGCATTGTGTCAAAAATGCTCCAGACCAGCCACCAAGGGAGACACCACCCTTCAACTTACCTCACCCAATGACTCCAGTTCCTTCTTGATAAGTCTAGGGCTTGATCAGCCTACTAGGCCAAGCTCCACCACTAGAAGTTCGTGGGACGTTACTGTAGCGAAGCTGCAATACTGAGAATGAATATCTCTGCTGGAATCCTCTGGAGCTGGAAGGGAAGCGCATGGTTAGTGAATATAGCCTATTCCCCTAGTAACCGGATGACACACAGTTCTTGGAGTTAACTAATCTTTATTAGCCCACACACGTCTTTTTATGCACATCCCCATGGTATGGGCTCTCCAGATCATGTGTACAGGGAATTTGGGTCTGAGAGAAAATTGAGCTGGGAATTTAGATAATTCCATTATCTTTCAGTTACATGAAATACCATAAAACATCCCAAAAACATAATAAAACAGTACAGGAATCCTACAATTTGTATACCCCCAAATAGCGTGTATCTGAGCGCACAACATATCTGAAAAGCGCTCAGATTGGTTTGGTGGAACAAGACTTCACCGGCTGGCCACGAGGTGATGCCCCAAAAGAGTTCCAGAGAATTCAGGGAAATGGCCTGTCTTGGTTCGGGAGTTCCTGCACGAACACTGACGAGCGCTCCTCCTGGCTCTTAGGTAGCTAATGCTCCCCCTAGTCGGTAGTTCATATCTCCCGAACGTGGTTCCTGTAGTCGATCAGGAAAGTATACAGGCAGCAGTGCCATCTTAACTAAACATAGCCCGCAACTGCCCCTCTCTTACATAAGATGCTACCACATGGATTTTTGTAACCCTCTCCTAATTGGTCTTCCCAAAAGCCGTATTGCTCCGCTACAGTCTGTAATGAATGCTGCCGCCAGACTGATTTTCCTCTCTAGTCGGTCCTCTCACACCTCACCCCTCTGTCAGTCCTTACATTGGCTTCTTGTATCCTATAGGAGTCAATTCAAAGTGCTAAGCCATACCTATAAAGCACTGAACAATTTAAAACCTCCTATATCTCTTCACAGATCCATAGTTATGCCCCTTCTGTGTCTCTCTGCTCTGCCCGTGACCTTCTCCTGTCCGCTGCTCGCATCTGTACGGCCAACTCACGCTTGCAGGACTTCTCGCGGGCGGCTCCCTTCCTATGGAATGGCCTGGCTACCGCCATCAGACTCTTCCCTTTAAGAAGTGCCTTAAAACCCATCTCTTTAGGAAAGCTTATGGCCTCCCAGAGTAATATATCCTTGCTCTCTCCTATCTCCTATCTCTTGCTCTCTCCTAAAGGGCAGCACTTTACTCTCTCCTCCAGCTCTGCTTCACTCACACCTTATTTGATTTCTATTTCTTGTCCTAATGTGTTTTATACCCCACCTCCTATAGACTGTAAGCTCCTTTGAACAGGATCCTCTTCAACCTATCGTTCCTGTTTTCTTGTAATTTTCCTATTTATAGTTAAAGGGACTCTCCAGTGCCAGGAAAACATATCCAGTGCCCCTCTCCCTCCCACCTTCCATGTTTCTGAAGGGGTTAAAACTCCTTCAGTGACTGACTTGAATCCAGCACCGATGTCAGGCTCCGTCCATGCTTCTGATGTCGGCGGGGGAGACCTTATGCGTATGCGCGGCAATGGCCGTGAGCGCGCATTAGACCTCCCCAAAGGAAAGCATTATTCAGTGCTTTCCTATGGGAATTCCGGCAATGCTGGAGGTCCACATGCATAGCGTGAGGACGTCCAGCATCATTTAAAACACTTTGTTTGGGTTTTAAGAACCCAGACGTCCCTCTAGTGGCTGTCTGATAGACAGCCACTAAGGAGGACTTAATCCTGCAAAGTAATTATTGCAGTTTATAAAAACTGCAATAATTGCACTTGCAGGGTTAAGGGGGATGGGAGTTGGCACCCAGACCACTCCATTGGGCAGAAGTGGTCTGGGTGCCTGGAGTGTCCCTTTAAATCCCCCCTCTCATAATATTGTAAAGTCCTACAGAAACTGTTGGCACTATATAAATGGCAATAGTAAAAATGATAATAACTAGGGTTTGCAAAAAACGTGTAGCTGAAATTGGTTCCACGCACTTGATGACCAAGTACCACTGCCTGTGTTCAGGAGATAAAATGGCCACCCAAAGAAAGCACTCAAGTACTCCTTAATTGCGGTTAACAGCCAGGGGTCGTCAGTGTTCTAAGTCAAGAACACAAGCTCTGTTCGATTCACAAGAACTCAATATGGCTTGTGGTTACGGGGAAACTGTGTGCCAGGACCGCCACACAGCTCCCCATAATAATCTGGCATATACAGTCTGATCCCAGCGGATCGGCTTGGGGATGTCCGGGATGCTCACAGATCACTTCTCTAGTTCCATTTGTCTGGATAAACCGTCAGCGTTGCCATTCTGCCAGTACAGGTGCATTTACTAGAGCCGTTTTTAGTTGCTGGGATGCCTGCCCACACTCTGGGGTCCAAACTACCTGCCTAGGAGGTATCAGTGAAACTGCTATGTTTACAAAGCAGGGTTAATACAACCTCTAGTGGCTGTCTTCCTGACAGCCGCTAGAGGCGCATCTGTGACGTTGGATGTGAAATTCGCATCCAACGTGCAGAAGGTTCAAAGGAAAGCATTCGGGAGCTGATGTCGGCGGGGGAGCCCAGCGCTGGATTAAGGTAAACTGCTGAAAGAGTTTTAACCCATTCAGCGCCACAGGAGGGAGACCCGCTTTGTTTTCCTGACACTATAGTGATCCTTTAAGACATACGCCAGGTCCACAGAACACAGCAAATCTCAAATACTAAACCGTAAACCTTGATTACGTGCCCTCTGGGGGCCACATTTTCAGCAGTCAAGGCTGCTCTGAATGCATAGCCCATTCCTAACAAAATGATTTATCTAAGGGCTAGTTTTAACCCTACTTGATATTCAATATGTAACTATGCAATTTATATTCCAAAAAGAGCAGCATCCATGACACGCTAACACTCTATTGTTTCACCCTTTACTTGCCCTACCTAACTTCGGTTAACTTAGCGTTTATTGTAATACCTCACAGTATTCAATGTTATCTTGCTGTAACATGAAAGCTTACAGTTGAATCCTGTTTACACCCTTTATTACACAAAAAAGTGCAATGTTCTTGATGCCATACCACTGTTACCAAATGTCTAAAATCTGTTTGCACCAGCTGTTGTAGCAGTGCAAATCTGCTTGTGCAATCTCTGCGCAAATAAGACTAAAATAAAAATAAAAAATGAAATGCTCCAGACCATAAAACTGCTAAAACTTCGGCTTTTATAGAGGTGGTCGAACTTGTTGATTATCAATTAACTTAGGGCATTTGATTAGCAGCACCTGTCTGCTACTTAGCCTCTTAATCATAGGCGTGCGCACGGGGTGTGCCAGGTGTGCTTGGACACACCCTAATCCCCTCAGCCTGAGCATGGATCGAGGCCGGAAGGGAAGATCAAAAAATCTCCCCTGCCGGTTCACGCATAGTAGATTGGCTCCGAGAGAGGCTTTGAAGAGCTTCGTTCCGTTTGGTTACAGAGCAAAGGGCCTCCAGGCTGCACGCAGGGCAGCCCTTCTCGCGATCTCCGATATTGGTACAGAGGTACAGGTACAGACCACATCACTAGCCCACTGGATCACCAGGGATGATCAGCAGTAAATGTGAAGGTTTTTTTATTTTAATTTAAATAATGAAACAATCAAAATTAATTATTTAACCCTATCCAGCCCTTATATACAGAAAACTATACCCCACCACCTACATACTACATCCTATATACACACTGCACCCACACACTATACACCTTATATACACCCCCTATATAGATACACAACACACCCTGCACCTACACACCAAACCCCCTATACATACACACTACACCCCCTGCACCTACACACACTATATACACACTACACACTATGCCTCCTATATACACACTACACCCTCTGCACTCACACACTCTATACCCGCAATACACTGCACTCAATCACTACACATGTAGCAGGGAATGTGGTGCAACTAAGAGTAAGGAGACTACCCCAATTCTCCCCCCAATAATGACAAACAACGAATATTGGATGAAACAGGCCACAGCATTTATTAAACTTACGACTGTAGAACTCACCTGAACTTTATTCTTTTTCTTTAATTCAAATATAAATAAACACATAAATATATATACATACCATAATTAACACATAAATTACACTTATTGCCCTACAGCCTCCAACTTAAATAACCGTCCTTGCCAACGAACTTAACCAGGTGCCTATGCACCAAAACTTTACCCACTGGTGTCTCGCCTCCCCCCTAGTCCAAACCAAAAATTCACATCATCTTAAATGCTCTACCACCAGGCTTTTTGCTCGGTGGGCACGTCCTATTCGGTAACTTAAAAGTTTACATTACAGGGCAGGGGAGGTTGAGACCCACCATGTCCATCTCCTGACATTCCATCTGCTTCCCAACCCTGTTGGCAAGGACACGCTACCCAGTAGTTGTGACGGAACAAAAACAGAAAATTAGGGTGGGAAGTTGTTTGCTGGCCAGAATCCCAAAAGGCACTGAGGTAAGGTGATAAACACATATAGCCAATCACTAGCACCATCCCCACACTCATACATGTGCCCTTGTCCATTTAGCTGTGCTGACTCCCCAGGGCCTCACTCTATACTCCCTATAAACACACACATTACACCTCCTGCATAAACACATACAAAAGCACTACACACTGTATACCCCATAAACCCCATAAACACCCCTCCACTGCATTAATACTGTGGCGGAACCAGCCTCGCCACTGGGCATTGGAGAAGACTGATTGCCAGCCTCCTGCCATGTGACTATGGCCCCTGGGATGTATTGCCTGCTCTCCTGTACTGTTGAGGTTTGCTACCAACTAGGTGGATTTGGCTATGGAGCTTGTCTAGTGCCCTCTGTTGGTAGCAACAGCAATATGCACTACCTGAATAGCAAGACTGGTTCATTTGCGGGTAGATTTGCATATTGCTAATTCTGCAGGCATGTGAGAGATTTTCTGTTAATTATTGTCTCCCCCACCTCTTTAAAAATATGCCATTGTGTTATAATAAGTCACTGTATGTTGCCTGTTATGATTTGACTGTTTGTAATTTTATTGAGTTTTCACAGCAATGTTAATGTGATGACCATATGGGCTAGTTCCAAGGAAAATAAAGTTTTAGACAGTTCTACTTCACCCTCACTCTGAGTCCTGTCTCTTATTGGGGGAATCTGCTACAAGGGATTGCTATGCTCTGCATATCCCCTTGCTATAATCACTGAGCTCTTATAAGAGCTTGTTCCTGTCTTGCTCTCTGAAGGAGTCTACGGTGGTTATGGTGTCGGCTGGAGTGCTTGGAGCTCTCAGGAAGCGCTAGGAGCAACCTTCAATGGAGGTACCCAGTCGGGGGTGCCAGGTGATCCGTTACAAATACTATGCCCATATACACCTCCTGTGCACCCACTGTACCCCTATGCACACACAACTCCTCTAAACACACACTACACCCCCTATAATTACCACAACAATACACACATGTGCACAACACCTATATGCATACACACAATGCCACCGCCTGCAACTCCTAGATACACGAAATAAAGTCCTTACTTGCAAACGCAACACACCACTAGACACACACACTCTAGAGGCCCTATAAACACACACACACACACATAATATACAGCCCAAAAACACACCTATACACTACAGGCCCCAGCTACATATTATACACCCCAATCAGACCTCTTTACACTCTACAGCATAACCGGTCTCCTCTAAAAACAGCCAAACACAAATAACACCGCAGGGAGCATTCCCACACGTGCAAAATACACTTTTACAATCCTTTTCCACTTGTGTTCTCCGATACCCACTACTGAGAACACCAGAGACAAGTCACTATGACTTTTTCTCCATCAGACAGCACTGAATGCTCTGGAGGAGCATCACACTAACATAACAATTGGGAGGGCGGGTGGTGCTTGTCATTGGTGGTGATATAACGCGCCACATTTCTGGTCCACCCTTCCTAGTGGGCTGCTCTGCCTTTAACTGTCTGGGCTGACTTTTTGTCCCAGTCCAGCCCTGCTCACCGGCCCACAGGCAGGAGAGGACCTGGGGAGCTCTAGCCAGCAGTTCCGCCGGGTTCCTCGCATCAGGCTAGAGTTCACTCACACTAGGACCACCAGGGATCAGGGATGACAGCAAATACACACACACTAACAGCACCCTCACACACACTCAGCAGTGTATGTATGTATATATCTGTGTGTGTGTGTGTGTGTGTGTGTATATATATATATATATATATATGTATTAAGGCAGTTTTGCCTGTATTTGTGGGAGGGGCTTAAATTAATTCACTCCCCTATATAAGGGACACCCCTTACCTGACTCATATCGCTTGAGGTCAGCATCAGAATGATCTCCACTTCCGGGTCATCCAGACGCCATTTTACCTGATTACTCCATGAGGTTTTCTAAGCAGAGCTGTGTCAGGAATCCAGCCACAGGCTTTTCCGGCCTACCACCTTCTTTCTTCAATCCATCGCCGTGGATGGTGTCCAAGTGACTCACAAACAGTAAGTCGACCTACCCGTTACGCCAGGCATCAGTCCCACGGCACCATGCACGGGTCAGGTCCTCACTTTACGGCTGCATTTTGTCTATGTCTGTTCTAAAACCATTGCATGTTCATGCATATCATTCGTTTAAACCCCCTACCGGTCTTTGGGTGTACTACAGGCTTCTTAGACATTATTGCATTTCATGTACAAACCAACGAACCACTGCATTTTCGCCTACACACTGACCCCTACCGGTCTTTGGGTGTACTACAGGCTTCTTAGACATTATTGCATTTCATGTACAAACCAACGAACCACTGCATTTTCGCCTACACACTGACCCCTACCGGTCATTCGGTGTACTACCGGCTTCTCAGACATTATTGCATTTCATGTAAAAACCAACCAAACACCGCATTTTCACCTACACACTGACCCCTATTGGTCATTCGGTGTACTACAGGCATCTTAGACGTTTTTTGCATTTTCATGTACAAACCAATAAACCACCTAATTTTCACCTACACACTGACCCCTATCGGTTTTTGGTGTACTACAGGCTTCTTAGACATTATCGCATTTCATGTACAAATAAACGAATCACTGCATTTGCGCCTACACACTGACCCCTACTGGTCATTTAGTGTACTACAGGCTTCTTAGATATTATCGCATTTCATGTACAAATCAACGAACCACTGCATTTGCGCCTACACACTGACCCCTACCGGTCATTCGGTGTACTACGGGCTTCTCAGACATTATTGCATTTCATGTATAAACCAACAAACCACTGCAATTTTCACCTACACACTGACCCCTATCAGTCATTCGGTGTACTACAGGCTTCTTAGACGTTTTTGCTTTTCATGTACAAAACCATAAACCACTGCATTTTCACCTACACACTGACCCTTGCCAGTCATTCAGTGTACTACAGGCTTCTCAGACATTATTGCATTTCATGTACAAACCAACGAACCACTGCATTTGCGCCTACACACTGACCCCTACAGGTCATTCAGTGTACTACAGGCTTCTCAGACATTATTGCATTTCATGTACAAACCAACTAACCACGGCATTTTCGCCTACATGCTGACCCCTAACGGTCAATCAGTATACTACAGGCTTCTCAGATTTTATTCCACTTCATAAGCAAACAAATGAACTACAGCATTTTCGCTTTTATACTGACTCCTATCTGTCAAATGGTAGCATTAACCCCTTAAGGACACATGACATGTGTGACGTGTAATGATCCCCTTTTATTCCAGAAGTTTGGTCCTTAAGGGGTTAAAGGGTATTTTAACATACAATCAGCATTTCTGACCCCTACTGGTCAATAGCAAAACTGTCTTCACATGTCATATACAATTTACCAGCCAATATAAATTACACATAAGATTGTTTTAAACATAACTATAGACCATAAATTAAACTCCAGCACGGGCTCAACTTCAGGTTTAATTCACAATAATTTACATTTCACATCAAGACCAACAGTGGTTCTATCAACACTGCCACCTACAGGTCTGTCAAGTACATTGACAATTTTCATGGGGTTTTACAAACACCAAAACACTGACACCTATAGGTCAACAGACAAACAACATTTCACATACCAATCAGTATCCAACTACACTGCCACCTATAGGGCACTCGGCAGATCTCCAGTGCACTTGCACTTTGCAACACCATGTTCACTGACCCCTACCATTCAATAAGACATACAACAATTCACATAGCAAGCACTATGTCAACATCTGGTATAAATACATATATACAGATGTGTCTGCTACTGTGTAATAATATATGTAACTGGTAATATAGTTCACATACAATTTTCACGCTGCTCCCGCAACAGACTTTCCCCTAGCAAGGGGACATACAACATACAAGGTGGGGACAGACCACATTTTCACTTGTACATACGGCACTTAATGGGTTAAGATTGATACATATTTAACCAGTATGGCTACGATGTTTAATATTTACACATCACGTCACTTTACTTTTCACATATACTGTACGTATTAAGATAAGCTTGGTCTATGCCATATTTCCTTATGCCATACGGTTTTATCCATTCAGGTTACAGTTACTACTAAAAAACCTATACGGATTGTCAGGTTCAATACCATACTACCAGGTACATACACCTGCTCACGTAGTTATCCATCTCTTACCTTCCCTGGAATAGTAATAGTGTACTGGCAATTAGGGTTCTAGGGCCCAATAGGTATTACCCCCTTTTTTCTCTGCATTATGCTTCGGTTAGTGGTCCCGCGAGGCCAACACCCCGCCTCACACTCGGAGGCATACACCCCTCGGGCCACTCGTGAGCTAGTCGCCTCGCATTGTATCATAGAGAGGACCTCACCTGTCACTCCCCTTCCTATTTTCTGGTTACTGTCACCGAGAGGCCAACATCCTGCCACAACGTTCGGTGGCCACACAAAATCCCCTCGCGCCAAGCATAGATAGAGCCTCTCAAGCCACTTGGCAACTAGCAGGGCCTCACCAGTCACCAAAAAACACCAAGCCTAATCGTTTCGCCTTACGGCTTAGCTAGCAAGCCAGTACAAGAACCCTGGGTACAAATAATAATTGCAATCTTTATTGTTATTTAAGTATTTCTCAAAAAGATGGTGAAGAATCACCTCTTCCTAGCACCCCGGCTAGAATTGATACACCTTCAAGCAGAGGAGATGTTGCTAGTCCAGCAGCAATCAGATCCTGGACGATCCCACACATTACCACCGACCTAAGGAGGTGACAAATCCCCTACCCTGCTACAGCAAGGAAAGCAGTTATTCAAACTCCTCCATACATCAACGGACAACACGGAGGCAGGGGAAGGCCCAGCTACATCAACTCAGGTGACACCCAGGCTATGCTAGCTTCACTCATAAACTCATGAGCCAAAAAATTTATGACAGACTGGCAATCTCGAGTTGGTCACCACAGCCCTCACAAGGCTGGGCCTCACGCTACTGTACAACCAGCACCAAGCGAAACTCGGCTACCTGGTACAATCAATTCTTATGAAACACAAGATGTTAAACCTGCACGTATGATCCCAGCACATTGGGGAAGCAAGGCATATATATGTATGATGATGTATCTGTGATGGTCAGATCCAGGGATTCCAGGTAAATCGGGAACTGACCATCCCTTGGTTGGGTTGGCATTTGGAATATGTGGAGATGTTTATTTGTGCAGGTACCCATACAGAAGGGATTTTGTCCCAAACAAATGGACGAGCACTCTCAGGCTCCAGGTACCAGCACCTCTGAACTACCAGAGACCACTGATATGAGTAGTTGCATTGCATACAGACTGTTGCATATATGTTCAAATAGTTCAGGGCACATGACAAACCATGTGTCCCAATACAACTTACAAATAACGTATTCACCATCTGTACACACCAATGCATTTTCAACACTACTGACTCATCACCCTTCCAGACTTGTAGTAGATTTACTAAAGCTCTGGAGCTTCAAAGGGCTCCCATACAGGTATCATAAACACACCTTCAAGGAATATAGCATGCCCTCACTTACAGTCAGCACAACAAAACCATTGGCTGTAAACACACTCATAGCCAAGATTTGCAGAGGGGTCTTCCAATCTCCACCATTTACAGCATGGCACCAAACACACACATTGGTATTGTCACAAGGAATCTTCCCTTAAACAAAGACTAACCATGGACTTATTGGTAACACACACCTCCGCTACCCCAAGTCTCAACTCCCTCATACCCTCCGAGGATTTTTCTTACTATACAACACCATTGATCTACCTTTACAGCTATCACTCAAGCATGGGTTGAAGCTTGGTTAAGTAAGACCAATATCATCAACGCAGTAAACGGCTACCATCTACCCTACACACTGGCACTTACATGGCATAAATTGGGCAATCCTTTCCCCGCTCAACTTTCGAGCTACAGATTAGCCTACTATCGATATTCGCAGATACTCTGTGCTGGTTATGATAACATATCCAGAGGCCTTACAGTCATACACTATCTAGAAGACTTCTTGTTAATCAAAGAAAGCATATTTTTCACTAGAAGCCTCACGGCAGCTTAGTCTGGTTGACCACTTGGGCGTCCCAGTACCCCATAAGAAACAGAAGGCCCAGACACTATCTTCACATTACTGGGCATATGACTTGAGTCGGCATCCATACACGCAAGTTACCACAAGACAAATAGGGAACATTCTCAACTACATCAATCACTACCTCCTGCTTAGTACTTACAACTGCAAGGAACTACGATCCCTACCAGGTTCCTTAATTTTGCCATGCTTTCACATCCAGAGTACTTTCCCCTTTTTTCCACACTTCCAACATGACGATCAGAGGAGGTGCCTAGACACCTCAGCAACAGCAGACCTGCACATGGGGGGGGGATTTCTTAACCACTTGGCATGGTAAAAGCATGTTCCTTCCAGGATTGTCTGACACTTCTCCAACCAGATGGTCAGACGCAGCGTATACCACGGGTTTGGCAGCGATCTACCGGGAACAATTGCTTTGGGGCTGTTGGCCATGGCATCCAGGTTTGGAAATTTTTCCACCACTTCAGCCCCTTTGGGAGATCTACCCCATTGTAGCAGCTGCTGTGGCATGGGGTAAATCATGGTCAGGGTCATCAATCCGTTGTTACTCAGACAACTAAGCACATATCATATCATCAACAAACGCCACTACTCATCCATAAGTTCATGATGTTTCTGGGGAACTCACTTGGTTGGCCACTTATCACATTTCACTTTCATGTACCAGACGGGGGTATACATCCCTGCCGACAACTGTCTCATTTATATTCCAGGCATGTTCATCATACGCTTCCTACAGCCGCCCATACAGTCACGTCCACTCTTTCGTTCCAGAGACAAAATCATGGATTAGACATACTCATGCAGCATAGCATGCACTATCCCACCTAGCACTTTCGTCCCATACTTGTAGAACGCATAACACAGCTTTTCACCTGGCTTAAAGAATCTCATTGGAACACGACATAGCTCAACCTGTGTCACAAAATTTCTCCTAAGTTTTGCTTATTTTTGTCACCTTAAACTTAAACTATCTCATACACCATTAATTATATATTTTACAGGCATTCAACAACACATGATAACCTATGGCCAAAACTACCATAAACTTCATGCTATCATACCAGAAAAGAATATACTCAGAGGTTTTCAGGAATCCATTCCCCCACGTTCCTCTCAGAGATTACCAATAGCCATCCAACTGTTCATCCTTATCGGACCTATTAGATCTACAACCATTCAATTATACTACCAAGTCGGCCATTACCAGCCATGCACATTGCCTTTTATGCCTTTTTCAGGCCAGAGAATCCACTACCATCACCACCACTCAGACAGATCATTGTCTTCAACGATCCCACGTACGTAAACACATATATCATTACCTATTGGCTCTACCACATTCCGAAATGAGTCAACATGCACCAACAGTAGAGATAACATACTATCCTACCCACAACAAATGGTGCCCACTTTCGGTCCTAGATTCCTACCTTCAAAATCCTTTCAGGAATTAAATACTGTAATGCATTTAAGGAAATGTCTGGTTAATTTGTATATATTTGTTGACTGTATTAAATCTTTGATTATTCATTTTTGCCCTCTTTATTTACAGGCCTACCGTATCGTCGGTATCGGCACACCACAACCGACTTGCTCCCTTTACACCATCCTAAGCTTATGCTGGATCCTTACTCCATATACAGCTATTTTGCCCCTTATACAAGTATTAAGGCAGTTTTGCCTGTATTTGTGGGAGGGGCTTAAATTAATTCACTCCCCTATATAAGGGACACCCCTTACCTGACTCATATCGCTTGAGGTCAGCATCAGAATGACCCTTCCACCCACTCCTCATTTCAACACTTTCTCTTTTCTTTCCATTTACTTTACTTTCTTACTCTTTGGTGGGCCCTCTTTATTTACAGGCCTACCGTATCGTCGGTATCGGCACACCACAACCGACTTGCTCCCTTTACACCATCCTAAGCTTATGCTGGATCCTTACTCCATATACAGCTATTTTGCCCCTTACACAAATATATATATATACACACACACATTTACACGCGGCATGTGTGTTTGTGCTTTAGGGTGCCTATGTCTGTCTTAATTCTTCTCCATGTTGGCTTTATTTTTGTTAATTAATTCATGGCATGGTGTAATCTGTCATTTGTTAATGTTTTGAGGTTGTATTTACCTAATTTTAAGACCTGCTAAGGAACAGATGATTGCTATCATGCCCTTGTATGTAAAATCATAGAATTTAAAGTTGGTGTACTTTCTTTTTCTCGTGACTGTAATATGTAATACATAATGTACATTATGTACTAGTATACTAGATATATATGTATATTATGTATTACAGTATGCATGTATATGTATTAGTATACATCATAAAACAGCTATTAATCTAAATCTATACATCCCAGAATATTAGATTGGAAAACCTGCAGTAATATTAATTCTTATTAAGTAGGAAAATGTTCCATTATAATCAACTACTGCGATAATAAAGCTCTAATCTATTGCACCACAGTGAAGCTCAAATGTATAAATAAAATGTAATATCTCAGAGTACTACTATGAAAAAAAAAAAAGACATAGAGACATTTTTACCCAGATTCTTAGAAATCAGATATGTATTCTCATTACTTACAGAGATCTTAATTAAAGGGACACTCCAGGCACCCAGACCACTTCTGCCCATTGGAGTGGTCTGGGTGCCAACTCCTGCAACTGTAATTATTGCAGTTTTTTGTAAACTGCAATAATTACATTGCAGGGTTAACTCCACCTCTAGTGGCTGTCTATTAGACAGCCACTAGAGGGCACTTCCTGATTGAGGACCTCCAGCGTAGCTCAATTCCCCATAGGAAAGCACTGAAAATCTTTTTCAATGCTTTCCTATGGGGAGACCTAATGCACGTGCGCGGCATTGCCGCGCATGCGCATTAGGTTTCCTCAGCCGGCAGGCGGGATAAGTCTCGCCCAGCGGCTGACGTGATTACTGGGAAGAGCGCCGCCAACCCGAAACCACTGCCGACGGACATCGGCGGGGTCTCAGCTAAGTCTCAGGTAAGTGACCTGAAGGGGTTTTCACCTAAGATCCTTCCCCATCTTCACCCGGCGATTGGTTACTTAATCCACCAATCAGAGAGTTATGAATCAAATTACACAGCGTGGGAAAATTCGAAAGAACTTTCCACGCTGTGTAAAATGACACAGAGCACTCTGATTGGTGGATTTCAAACCAACCAATCAGAGTGCTGTGACAGGTAAATGTAGAGACTTACCTGTCAGTCTCTTCATTTACCTGTCAGAGCACTCTGATTGGATGGCTTAAACCCACCAATCAGAGTGCTCTGAGCCTAATTGCAGGGCGGGGCAAGGCTTTATAAGCCTTGCCCCGCACTGCAGAGCTCAGTCTGCGCGGAGCCCTCACCGGGTGTAGATGGATTTTTTTTTTGCGCTCATTTTTTTTTTTTTTTTTTTTTTAAACATCAAATGGTAAGTTTTATTTTTTTTTACAGGTACTTAGTGATAGGTCCCCCCCCTCATTATTTTTAGGGTGAGGGTGGTAGGTAGGGGGTTCATTTTTTCGAGGGGAGGGGGTGACTAGGGGTTTGGGGACCCCTAGTCACCTGGGGGGGGTAACATTTTTTTTGGGGGGCCCCCACCCGCATCTCAGGGGTGGGGGCCAGGGGGGAGGACATTAGGTCCCCCCCTTATTAGTATTTAGGGCCCCCACCCACCGCTCAGGGGTGGGGGCCAGAGGGTATGACATTAGGTCCCCCCCTTATTGCAATTTAGGGCCCCCACCTGCCGCTCAGGGGTGGGGGCAAGGGGGGAGGACATTAGGTCCCCCCCTTATTAGTATTTAGGGCCCCAACCCACCACTCAGGGGTGGGGGCCAGAGGGGAGGACATTAGATCCCCCCCTTATTAGTATTTAGGGCCCCCACCCACCGCTCAGGGGTGGGGCCAGGGGGAGGACATTAGGTTTCCCCCTTATTATAATTTAGGGCCCCCACCCACCGCTCAGGTGGGAGGACATTAGGTTCCCCCCCATTATTTTACATTAGGTCCCCCACCCGCCACACATGGGTGGGGGTAGGAGGGGGCAATAGGCCCCCCCTTTAGTTTAAAAGCCCCCACTTGCACGTTGTGGGTGGGGGCTCGGGAGGGGGGACCTGTTTAATAGACAGGCTGCTCACTGTTTATGCATAATTTACTAATACTAAGTAATCTTTACTTAGTATTAGTAAATTTGGCTGAAAGACCAATCTAGGTTTTCAGCCTTTTAGGAGATAGCTCCCTAATACCGTGGGAATTAGGGAATTATCTACTTATTCATTCCTGTCATTACATTGACTGGCTAAGTAACTTACATTTTATATGAATGTATGTTACTTGATTGTTGTAAGTGTTGCAAATGCTTAAAGCTGAATCCTGGCTATGTTTGTATACTTTTTATTTAAAATTGTATCCAATGTAACATTCTTCTTCTTTCACTGGGTAAGTATATTAGTACTTAGGCAATACTGTGCTTCGGAACTTTGACACTTCGGCGCTTCGACACTTCGGTAATTTCAGAACTTCAGGACCTCGACAATTCGGACATTCGGAAGTACCCGAATTGCCCGAAATTTGTCCGAATTGCACATGTCTACATAAAACTCCTGCTGTAGACTTAGGGCTCATGTATTTTACTAAGATACCTTTCGCTACTTTTAGCGAGAGGGAGCTGGTTAGCTGGTTTCCAACCCATTGGCTACTCACTACCAGTTGCTTCTAACCCAAAAAACTCAAAACACAGTGATTAAGAACAGCTGAATCCCTGTACATTCTATTAAACAAAAAGTACAGTTGCTATATTTTACTAGCCAGGCTACTTGTTTGTTGCTACTGGACACACAGGGTGTGCATGCTCAAGTGTTTGTTTCTGTGCAACACCAGCATGCTGCTAATATGTACGCACATAAATAATATACACATGACAACCTCGAAAGAATACCAAACACTAAGACATCAGAGTTCACACTATTTATGTGTGGAAATACTATTGATGATGTTGTGATGGGATTTCAACATGGTTCAAAATTTAGTAGGCCTGAAATCTCCATGTGGCATATACAAGTACAGGTGTTTGTTGTATCTGTTAGTTACATGTAGCTAAGATACTGTCATCAATGTACTGAGCATGTGCATCAACTGTAGTCACATTCCTTTGTTATTAAAAGGAGTCATACGGTCTGCCCATATTAGGTGATCCTGAATATCCTGTTCACTGATTGATCTAAGGGTATTTGTGAGTATAGCTATGAATGGGAGGAGTTATTGTTAATAAATAGCCTGTGCAAACTATGCTCTGGGCTCATACCTTTTGAACACAAGTTCAGTGTGAGACCCGTGTAAATAAAAGACCTGTTACTTCCTGAAGACTTGTGTCCATATCTCTATGTGTGGCTTCTGCGGTTTGTTCCAGTTATTCCTCCGGTAACAATGTCACTACTATTAGTAAAGTCCGCAAACATCATGAGTATATTTCTATTGCTGGACAGTGGCTATCAAGGCAAGGACTTTATATATTGTTACACATTTCAAGAGCATTAAACATTTTTACCTGTTTTCCCTTTAAACACACATTCTGCGTTTCAACACAACTTTAAAGCACGTCTTCATTCAAAAGCAGACTGCCAAGAAACCACAAATTGTATAACATGTAATGCTAAACAATCAAACATAACCAGTGAATAATCAGACTCTCCAAAATATGTGACCATAAAGCCAACATTTGATTTTAGTATGTTCATTCTTTCAATGCTTGTGTTGCATTTAATTGTTTTCAATTGCAAATCGTGCGTTATAAAACTAATTAGCGTTATGGTGGAAGTGATTTCAAGTACTACAAATACATGGCGGCATGCTGAGTACAGACAAACTTTTTACTGTTAATGGGATTGGAAAGTATCCAAAATCAGTAATACAAAAATGTGCTGACATGAATTTTATGTACATTATTGCTCTTCACACTTTAAAGAGGAAGAAAAATAACTAGTCTTTCATAAGCTTATAAAGAGGAAAAGTTGCACACAAAATCCATGAATCTTTCATTTGTATTTTGACACTAGCTTCCTTTTATATGCCAGGTCTAGATTTATCTTGGCAAGAAGAATTTGGGGAAAAAACATGTCACCATGTGATGTCACTTTCAGATCCATGGAACACAGAACAGAGTTCTGGGAAAAGGTGACATTCGGCACTGTGAAAGAATATAGAGGCTTAAAAAAAAAAACACAGAGCACCATAACCACTACATCACACTCTAGATGTTATGGTACAAGGAGTGCCCTGGGAGCCCCCCTCTTACGTAAGCAGACATTACGTAGACACACTGATTTCTAATTTTGGTTTAACTGCTTACCTGCTGGCTGCAGCTCTCTGCCTCAATGTGAGCTGAAATCTTTCTACTTAAAGGACTACTATAGTGATAGGAAAACATACTCGTTTCCTGGCACTATAGTGCCTTGAGGGTGCCCCCACCCTCAGGGTCCCCCTTCCGCCAGGCTGGATGGAGAGGAAGGGGTTAAACTTACCTCTTTCTCCAGCGCCGGGCGGGGAGCTCTCCTCCTCCTCTTCGGCTGAATGCGCATGCGCGGCAGGAGCTGCGCACGCATTCAGCCAGTCTCATAGGAAAGCATTCATAATGCTTTCCTATGGATGCTAGCGTCTTCTCACTGTGATTTTCACAGTGAGAAGCACGCAAACGCCTCTAGCGGCTGTCAATGACACAGCCATTAGAGCCTGGATTAACCCATTTATAAACATAACAGTTTCTCTGAAACTGCTATGTTTATAAAAAAAAAAGGTAAATCGTAGAGGGACCTGGCACCCAGACCACTTCATTAAGCTGAAGTGGTCTGGGTGCCTAGAGTGGTCCTTTAAGCTAAGGCAGTGCAGGGACCATATTGAGCCTTGAGGACTGGGTTGAGAACTGCTAATCTAGGCATTGCAAACACTCTTTCCAAATATTATGCATTCTCAACAACACTTTCAAGTGTCAATTCAATGAGCATTCAAATTTCTCCACAAACAGGGCCGGCTCTACCATAAGGCAAAAAAGGCATTCGCCTGGGGCGGGCAACCACCTAGAAGTTTTCTGGTGGGCTGCCTGCTGCTGTCTGGGGCTGGAACGCTGGGTGAGCTACTCCTTAGACACCTCCCAGCGCAGCCATTCTCTCTGCCATTTGCCTGCTCATGGAGCAGGATTTACTGTAATCCCAGCACCCGAGCAGAGCATTCTGCTTCCTGCAGGCAGGGGAAGCCAGGACATGACCTGGTATCTCGGCTGCCCCTGCCTGTGAACATCGGAAACTCTCTGAGAGGAACAGGAAGCAGCCTGTGCTAACAGTGCACTGTGTTCTATCAAAAAACCCTACCCCGTTAGAATTCCCTACCCAAGCGCTGGGGAAAAGGGGGTACCCATTGCGCATGCGCCATACCTGCCAGCTAGCCGCCGGCCGTCACTGCGCATGCGCAGGGAGTCTCACCAGGGGATACAGGGTAGGGAAAAATTATGGGCCAGTGCGCACGCGCAGCTAACTACTCCTGTTGGCAGGATACACTGCGCGTGCGCACAAGCGGGCAGAGAGATCACAAACCCAGCTACCACAGCTTTACTAACAGACACTGCGCGTGCCCAGTGTGGGGCAGGGAGATCTGATGGACACTTTCATTGTGAAATCTCCCTACGCCTCAGTGCGCACGCGCGGTGTCTGATCATCTGGAGCATCCTGACTGTCATCTACCAGGTCAGTCTCTCCCTGCTCCCAACACTCTCAGCCATGTGGGGTCTGCAGAGTATCTGGGGGGGTCTGCGCAGTATATTGGGGGGTCTGCGCAGTATATTGGGGGGTCTGCACAGTATATGGGGGGTCTGCGCTGTATATGGGGGGTCTGTGCTGTATATGGGGGGGTCTGCGCAGTATATGGGGGGCTGTCTGAGCAGTATATTGGGGTGGCCTTTGTGTTAGATGTGGGGGGCTGTGCGTTAGATGTGGGGGGGGCAGTGTATTATATTTGGGGGATGTGCGTTAGATGTGTACAACCCTAGTTTCACAAAAAAATATTTATTTCCTAGATATCATATGCCATGTGTAGCGGATGGCATTGGGCTGTCCTCAGAATAATGTATATTCGTATGTTTTCAGTTAATTTTTGCCATATGTATGTAAAGTGTATGCAGCATTCGACTGATTGTTCGGTAAAATCACTCCAGTTATTATGCGAGTGAAACTACCGAACAATCAGACCACCCCAGGAATAAGTGTGCCTCCAATTACCGTTCGCAACAATGTTGCAAACGGGTAATTGGGAATCCGTGCAATGTGTGCTTTGTCCTCTGGGTGGCCGTCCCTTCGTGTAGAAACTACCCGTTCAGTAGAAAGAACCCCACGAACAAGGGGGTTTATCCGAATCTATCCCAGTCTCCATAACCCAAGCCATTCAGGCATTTTGTTCCCTTTTTCTGTGTCCGACCACAGGGCCAAAATGTATGGAACCCCTTTCGGCTGTTAACCCCAACCCATGGTCCGATCTGGGTGATTTTTGAATATGTTTCTCACCCAGATAAGGGCTACCAGGGGATGTAATATTTAAAGGGGTACCCCTATGTTTAGGGGTACATCCAGAAAACCAGGGGAACTGTGTCCTGCATAATGGAATTATGAGTCATACTAAGGGGAGGAGATGTGTGGGTGGCACCTCATGTATGATTTGTGTATTGTATAATTACTGTAAATCCCTCCCTTGCATGAGAGAAAGCTTTAAAAGAAGGTTGAGTGATTAAAAGCTCCTGATGCTGTGTGTCATCCAGTCATTGGGATTGATATTGGGATATTATTGGATTGGCTTGCCTGCTGTAATTATTGCCTTATGGATTTTTAATACTTGTTCCTGAGCCTCACTGGGATCTTGAGTGGAGATAACCTGTGGAATACCAGCTCTCCGCTACACCATGGCATGCTTTTTGCTACGAAACCGCAGCCAAACAGTCACTCACCAGAGAAGGATGAGAAACTGCACCCCAGCCAGAGGGACTGCCCCACATCTGCATCCAAATCCGTTGGTCACCGAATTCAGTAATCTCTGTCTCGTTGTCCATTCTGAATGTATAGTACTCCCAATTCTTATATTTAATCCGGTGTGTGTCCCACAATCTTTGTGTCTGTCTGCTGTATGTATGTGGCACGCAAGTCTACATGCACTGTGTCTGTTATGCCATTTACTCTAACCAGTTTTTCTTTTGTTTTTTGTGTGTGTCACAACTCTGACATGTATGTTCTCCTATAGGACACGAAGTACATGAAGAGGAATGAAGAAGCCCATGTTTGAGGCTCGTCTCCAGGGTGGAGTATTACATTTATAAGTACTGAAGTGGCATCTGGCATCTGACAAGCTGCTCCTGTTTGCACAGCGACTTCAACATTGTGTACTGTGATCAAGGCCCTGGGGAGTCAGCACAGCTAAACGGACAAGGGCACATGTATGAGTGTGGGGATGGTGCTAGTGATGGGCTGTATGTGTTTAGGGGAGTGCCCCCCTGCCTTTAGTTTCCCCTGCCCCCCCCCCCTGTTTAGCCCTCTCTTTCTCTCCATTCTCCCCCTCCCTCATGTTTCTCTCCATTCTCCCCCTCCCTCATGTCTCTCTCTCCATTCTGCCCCCTCCTGTTTAACCCTCTCTTTCTCTCCATTCCCCCCTCCCTCCTGTTTAGCTCTCTCTCTCCATCTCCCCCCTCCTCTGTGTGATTCTGTGCCCTTTCTTCCATTTTTGGGTCCCCCCCCCCCTTTGTCTCCCTGTCTGTCCTCTCTCTCTCCTGCCTTCTCCTGTCCTCCCTAGTGTCGCTAGTGTTTCTTCGGTGGGGTTGGGTGCTACCGCCACGTTTGCTGTAGGAGCGATAATAGGCGCTGTTGCAGTTCCTGCAATGTCGTGTGACTCTCTGGGCATTTTCACCGTGGTGCGGGGGATCCGCCTTTGGGGCTGGGACGCTGGGGTTTTTTTTTTCACCTGTCGCAGGTAATTTAAACATTTTTAAAAAATTTAAAAATGGGAAGGGAGAATTTGGTTGAGATTGTCTCTCCCCTGCCAACGGAGGAAGCTCCTCCACTGCGGGAGAAGGACGGCGATCAATCCATTTCCGGAGGGTCCCCAAGATTTTTTGGTTATTGGATTTGCGCATTTTAATCTGAAGGGGTGCCTCACGAGTGCTCCGCATTGTACTGCTACCAGGACACCATTTGGAATGATGGTCGTACCTGTGGCAGAGGTGTTACAAGCAATTTCGTCAACTTTGGCGGTGTGCCCCTCAATTTTCTGGACCAGGTGGACATGGCATCTGGCTCCCCATTATGACCTGTGCCGCTGCAGGGTGGTTTCTCGTATTTTCTTGGGGAGGCTGTTGGGGGCGGAGGTCAGGCTGTTGTTGCACATTTACTGACAATCATTGTACATGGGGTGACTCATGCATCGAATGCTACACCTGTGGGGGTGCTCATCCCATCTCCCGGTGTTTCCACGGGGACAAGCTAGTGTTTCCACAGGGGATCTCGGTACTACGGTCAATGAAAATAAAAGCCGGCTGGTGGTAGAGCATTTAAGATGATGGAAATGTTGGTTTGGATGAGGGGGGAGACGAGACACCAGTGGGTAAAGTTTTTGGTGCATAGGCACCTGGTTAAGTCAAGGACGGTTATTTAAGTTGGAGGCTGTAGGGCAATAAGTGTTAATTTAAATGTCAATTATGGTATATATATATATATATATATATATATATATATATATATTTATATATCAAACACACTGCACTTTTAGCTGGAAAAATTCCAGCAAAAAAGTACAGAGAAATGGATTACTGGGGTACTAAAAAGGGCCTAACCCTTATATTAACAAATATACAAAGAAAAAGAGGGGCAAGAATCCCAGAAACACCGGGAATAGATCCCCTCAGGACTAGTACCCCCTATAGAGCAATAAATTTTATTTGCCCACTAACCGTGTATAGAAAAAATAATAAAGATTTATTGAAAAAGATTAAAAATCCCATAGATAGTGTGCTATAATACACCAAACTGCTATAAACTAGGAATAAAGGGAATCAGCTAGAGTGCATATAACTATATGATACATTTGGATACTGAGTTGCACAAAATCCAGTAGAGAAGTAGTAAGCACATAAGCTATTTCAAATTAGCAACAGTATCCATGTAGTGACACATATAAATGTAGTAGACACCAGCTAAAAGCTGCATTCCAATTCCTACACACAACGAATATACTCTTCACTATTAGATATCCAGATTAAGTATAAAATATATAGAATGGTTAAATACATATATAGATAGGTATATCTTGGCCACAGTGGCTTCAAGTATCTTTATCAAAGTAGGTAAATCGAAAGGACAGGAAGATATCAGTGGAGAGAATGAAGAATAAAGTGGGGAGGCAATAGAAGATGTTCAATAGGTCAAATGACCCTGAACTATAATTCAACCGATGAAAACAGGCTAATTGCCCAAGTACACCCCCCACCCCATATAGCAGGAGCCCAACGCGCGTTTCGGCGGTAATGTCCGCCTTTCTCAAGGGTATGATAGTGTGCAAATATCCTCCCTTAGTCCTCTCCCTTATATGCACTTACAATTGGCGCCAAAACATGCCCGCCCGTCATAGGGGGGCTTGGTCTTCGTTTTGACACGCCCACATATTTCGTCCGAAAAAAGAGGGGGGGTGGGAAGAGGGTTTCCAGGGTGCCCAAGTGCCTTGCCAATAGAGGTAGACCCACACATATGAGATCCGGCAAAAAGCGCATGCGTCTAAGGCCGATACTCGGTCAGAAAAAGAACGCATGCGCACACACTTAGCCGGCATCGACGGAGTCCCTAATATGCCAAAAGTCCTCTGGAGGCTATTGCACATGCGCTGAAGTTGGCATTTCGCCAAAAAGACGCGCATGTGCAAATCCTCACATAAAAAGATACAATTTAAACACACTATGATACCTTAGTTCCATTCAAAGTCATATATTTCTTAAAGTTAAGTATAAAGTAACACAGTATAAGAGTAAGTAACCAGAAATATATATGTATATACATAATGCTTGGAAAACATGAAACAATATCATAGAGAAGATAAAAATAAAGGAAAATTAGGACTCTATTGTAGAGAGGAACAAAAAAGGGGATAAATTAAGAAATAAACAATAATACAAAAGATAATAATAATACTAGCCATTCCTAAAAAATTGGCATGTCCATTTAGAGTTACAGATATTCTGAAAGCTGGAAAAAAAGGGGAGAAAAATAAATAGATAAACCCTACAAATATTAATCCAGATCAAAACTGTATTTATAAATATTAGACAGCTTATCCAGTGGTAAATCACCGGCAGAGTCAATCCTTCCAGATCCAAGTTATATTCACTGATATTAGGGCATGTACCCAAAATTGGATCACCCATGTGATCAGTCAATATTGGTCAAATAAATCCTTATAAATCAAAAGGAGAATTATTAAAAGTGTGATGTAGCCCAGATATAGCTCGCGAGACTTTATACAGATGTATATATACATTTATATATCTCCAATATAACAGATCAAATAAACGGAGCAAACGAGAAGCCCTCATTTAGACCCAAAGGTTGTAGAGTCTTGAGTCTATAGATCCATCTAGATTCTCTCTGTCTCAATAAACGATCATAGTTCCCTCGCCTCGGATGTCTCTTAACCCATTCAAGGCCACAGAACTTCAAGTTACTAGAGTCACTTCGATGGTATTCTTTAAGGTGTCTTGAAATTGGTGTTTCTTTTTTTTTTTTTTTTTAATTGAATTTTTATTCATTTTAAAACTAAGGGTACAGAAAAGAGCGTTAGGAAAAAAAAAAAAGGGGGGGGAATTACAATCCACATTATTTACATAATACAATATCTTTCTTACAAGGTTTTGTTATAAGTATTACCAATGTCTAAAATAGAGGGGGCGGAGCCAACTGCCGACCGGAATGGCAGCACAGTAGCAGAGCTCCGGCGAGAAAGGCACTCAATCCGCGGACATTGGGCTATCATTTAAACATGGGACACCCCAAACGCACGCCCTCATCCCAGAGAACGACAGGGAGGTCAGTGGCAGCAAAAACCGGAGCCCTGACGAAATATTTCAGGGATTCCAAGGAGGCTCACGAAAGCATGGTAGGCCCCAATATGGCGCCGGACTCGCCAGGCACTACATCCCCTCCCTCTAGCCCAGCTGAATCTACAGGCTCCCTGGTACTACAAGACCCAGACCTGAAAGGTATACTACAAAATTTACCATCTAAGCAGGACATAGCCAATATGCTGGGGAAACTAGAAGCTGCATTTCAGTCTAAACTGGAAAGTGTGGGAGCTGATATAAGGCATACTAAAGATAGAGTGAGTGCACTGGAGGACGACAGGGATGCAATACAACTCCAAGTGTCACACTTGCAATCTGTTATGGAAGCACATTCTGCACAGGCGTTTGATATACAGCGCTCATTAGATGATTTGGATAACAGAGGTAGACGAAATAATCTCAGATTAAAAGGGCTACCTGAACAGGACACAGAAAATCTAACAGAGGTACTGCAAGAAATATTTAATCTCCTCATGGGAAAACAAGCCGATACACCACTCATGTTTGATAGGGCGCATAGAGCGTTGCGCCCCAGAGGTGCACCAGCGGACAAGCCAAGAGACGTAATCTGCCGTCTGCACTATTACTCCCAAAAGGATGACATACTCAAAGCACTAAGACAAGCCTCCCAGCCTCTACTATATAAAGATGCTCCAATCTCGATCTACCGTGACCTATCCTGGCTGACGCTGCAGGCAAGACGGACTCTCAAACCTATAACAGACATCCTACGCCAACGCAACATCAGGTACCGATGGGGGTTCCCCCTGGCGCTAAGTGTTAACCACCAAGGCAAAGTATTTACCATCAACTCCACTCATGATGTCCCCGTCTTTTTACAAGCACTGGACTTACCAGATACAAGAGTACCCGACTGGTATGGACTGCCACAACCAATGCAGAGGGAACCACTACAACAACGCACGAGATGGCAACAAACGCCGAAAAGACGGAGGCCAGAACAAGCACTCTCCAGGGCGTCCACGCCAAGGGGAGCCCACACAGATATGTACTGATCTCCACGCTCCCAAACAAACGCACAACATGTACAAACAGTAACTTCAGAAGACCGCTAGCATTTTTGCTGCAAATACTCCTCACGCTCCTCACCCCAGTAAGCAATTGGACTACTACGGGTAGCGGGGCCTTGGGAGGGCGGCTCCCCTCTTTCTCTACGGGGATCCGCGCCCCTAACGCTACCGAACTCAGTCTACAACCGCAAGTATTTTTAATATGTATATGCACTGATGACACTAGCTAAAGACCAGAGGCCATAGTAACTACAACACCCATATGGCCACATGAATGACAGCTCTGTAGGAATGATGGGGTCTTGGGGAGGCGGCCACCCGGCTGGGTGCCCGTGTCCCCGACGCCGCCTGACCGGTTATACGCTCTGGGCTGGATACTTATATCCCATCTCTCAAATAGTAAGGTTCGACAACCGCAAGTATTTTCAATATGCATATGCACTGATGACATTAGCTAAAGCCCAGGGGCCATAGTAACAGCAACACCCATATGGCCACGTGAATTACATCTCTGTAGGAATGATGGGGTCTTGGGGAGGCGGCCATCCGGCTGGGTGCCCGTGTCCCCGACGCCACCTGACCGATTAGACGCTCTGGGCTAGATACTTATACCTTTACTTTTATTCACTTTCTAATAGAAAGGTCATATGTATACCCCACCTTACTGCTACCTGTGAATCTCAAAACTCTCCATCATGCTCACACGAGCTAGCCACATAGGGAGTAAAGAGACACTGAGAGATAAAAATCTCCTGGGGAATGTTAATGACTTATGTGAATTTTCTGTTATATGACTGTTGATCTGTTTTAGCAGCTAAATGCCTACTTCTGGTGCTACTGACACTGTCCCAGATACTGATTATGTATATTACCTTGCATACGTAAGCCCACTAGCGACAAAAACAAATATAGAGTGGATGAGGCCTTTCCCGGACTCGGAACCTTAGCGACTGAAACACCCCCCCCCCATCTGTCCATCCCCACCGGACGGGTAAGTAGCCTATTTGAGAGACGGCTATACATGCCCCAGAAGTATCAGACCAACATCTGACAACAGTCAAGTAACCACTGACTGTGCGGTGCCAAAAAGGACCCCATCTAGATAGGCCCCCCTAGACTGGGTCAGACACCGTCGACTGACTTAATACTACCAAACCTAGTACGTTATTATCGCAACTGTATATAGTTATTGTTCTTTTTGCTTTTCTCTCTATTTCATACTCACATTTGTTGTTATATATTACTGAAATTGTTACACGACATAGTTACCGCTGACTACTATACGACCACTGAAAGCAATGGCACAGACACCAGCGACTGCCACACCTGCACAGCAGATACGGATATGTACGATCAATGTAAGAGGACTAAATATACCGGAGAAGCGCACACAAACCCTGATGGAGCTACATCGGCTCAGAGCCGATGTGGCCTTCATGCAGGAAACCCACTTTAGGAAACATAACGCCCCCTCCCTCAGGGACAATAGGTACCCCCATGGCTTCTTCAGTGACTACACACAGGCTAAGTCTAGAGGGGTGGCGATACTGATATCGGCAAAACTTCCCTTTACGTATCATTCTCATGAGGCAGACGACAGTGGGAGACTACTTATGGTAAAGGGACAAATAGGCTCCAATATGGTAACCTTCGCGAACTTATACTTACCCAATAGGAAACAAGGGAACCCACTCAGGAAATATCTACGTAGAATAGAAAATTTCACAGAAGGAATATTGGTAGCAGGGGGTGATGTAAATGTCTCCCTAGACTCCACCCTTGACACGACTTCACAAATAAAGACCTACCAAACCCATACACGACGCCAGATTCAAAAACTCCTAGACGACGCCCAACTATATGACTGTTGGAGGACACTGCACCCGACATCCAGAGACTTCTCCTTCTACTCCCCCACAACGGGCTCCTACTCGAGGATAGATATGCTCTTCATGCCACACAGATTCTTACACCTCATACAAAAAAGTAGTTATGGTCCCATCACATGGTCGGACCATGCGCCCTTAACGCTGGAGATTCAGATCCCCTCCTTACCACTTACATCTTTCCATTGGAAGCTAAATGACTTATTACTCAATGACGCCACAATCACCAATAGAATAAGGGATACACTTACAAACTATTTTTTAGATAACAATGACCCGAATATGTCCCCTACAGTAATATGGGAAGCACACAAGTGTGTACTAAGAGGCGAGATAATTGCACTGGCCTCCAAGCAGAAAAAGCTCAGGGAACTCAGAATTAAAACACTTACACAAGAAATACGGCTTTTGGAGACTGCCCACAAAACCAATAATACGATAGACCTCTACATACAGCTGACAGACAGACGCACGAAACTACAACAGCTCCTGAATGCCTCAGTTAAGAGGAAATTATTACTCACCAGACACTCCTTCTACACACAAGGGGGGAAATGTGGCCGCCTCCTAGCTAACGCACTCAAGAAAAAAAGACAAAACACATTCATATCCCATATAAAGACACCATCATGTACACTAACCGCCATGCTACCAGATATCACAAAAGCCTTTCACGATTACTATTCAACGTTATACCATCTGTCGGACAAATCACCGCCCAAAGAAGTAATAGATAACTTCCTATTGTTCAGAATAAAGCGTACGATACCTACCGTAGACGCTAAATCCTTGGAAGCACCCATCACTTCAGACGAGTTTAGTGCAGCGGTAAGGCATCTACCAGTGGGCAAGAGTCCAGGACCAGATGGCTTCACAGCTAAATACTACAAGCTATTTGCCTCCACACTGAGCGTACCCTTCACAACGGCATTCAATGCTCTAACAACACACACCACTCTGCCTGGCTCAGCCTTGGAAGCCCACATTACCCTAATCCCCAAACCCGGTAAAGATCCCACCGACTGTGGAAGCTACCGCCCCATATCCCTTATCAATATCGACCTAAAGATTTTTACGAAAATCTTAGCAAACAGGCTACGTAAGCTCCTTCAACTTCTCATACACCCAGACCAATCAGGATTCGTCCCAAACAGGGAGGCTAAACATAACACCAATAAAATACTTAACCTGATCCATTTTTCTCAACACACCCCCAAGCAAAGCGTCATCTTTTCGGTCGATGCCGAAAAAGCATTTGACCGAGTGGATTGGGCTTTCCTCCTAGCCACACTGACAGCGTTGGGCCTCGGCCCAAATTGGATCCGGTGGATCCAATCCATATATTCAAACCCAATCGCTAAAATTCGAATTAATGGCCAACTTTCACCACCTGTGCGAATATACAATGGAACAAGACAGGGGTGCCCCTTGTCCCCATTACTCTTCATACTAATCCTAGAACCGTTCCTACAAGGAGTAAGAGACAACCCTGACTTACACGGATTCCATATAAACAACAAAGAATATAAGGCTTCTGCTTTTGCAGATGACCTGTTATTCACGATAATGGACCCAACCACATCCATGGGCCCCTTAGTGGAAGAGTTAGAGCAATACCAAGTAGTGTCCAACTTTAAAGTGAACTTCACCAAAAGTGAAATCCTCCCTTTACGAATAGACCCCCACAACGCAAACTCTCTTAAAGCTCGATTCCCTTTCAAGTGGACAAACAAAGCGATAAAATACTTAGGAGTACAACTACCGAAAAACCTCTCCTCACTATACTCTCTTAACTATAAACCCCTCTTAGAAACAATCTCCCAAGATCTAGTACAATGGTCGAAACCCCACTTTGGATGGCTCTGTAGGGTGAACATCATAAAGATGACCACTCTACCCAAAATACTTTACCTCTTACAAGTTTTACCAATCGCACTCCCAAAAGCCTTCTTCTCTACGATGAGACGGCTCTTCTCGGAATTCATTTGGGCGCACAAACACCCTCGACTCAGCTACACAACTCTGACTAAAAGGAAAAATTGAGGGGGCTTGGGTTTACCTGATATTGAAACCTACTATAAGGCAGTCATACTACATCGCATATACGAATGGACAGCACCGCACCCGCACAGACAATGGAGAACTATAGAAGAGACGTTCCTCTCCACACACGCACACAATGTAGTCTGGCACCCCAAAGGGCGAATGCTACAAAAGCCACCCTTCTCACAACACCCGACCATCACCCCCGCACTGAAGGTTTGGAACCAAATCAGGGATTCCCAAGTACTATCCCCACACCCATCTCCACACTACCCGATAACAAACAACCCTCTTTTTCCACCGGGCTGTCAAACCCAATTCCTACAACACAACACACAATCACAACAACTCACACTACAAGATGTGATACAAGGGGGAAACATTAAACCACTGACAGATCTCATAGTTGACTCCCGGATAACAACGATGCACACTTTCCAACACGCACAATTGACACACTTTCTTAAAGCCGACAATACACTTCTAACGAAACTCCGGCCACAGACAGAATCTATGCCAAACGCAGGGGATCAAAAGCAAACACCTCTCAACTATGTACAAACTCCTCCAAAAAGACAACAATACTAGTTTCCCACCATTTACACAAACATGGGTGTCCGATCTGAACACATCAATCCCCGACACCGATTGGACGAAAATTCTAACCAAGGCTCACTCTACTACAACGAATAGCACCATACAAGAAAGTAACTACAAAAAAATTACCAGATGGCATTATACACCAGACAAATTGAGTAGAATATACTCAAACACCCGGAACCTTTGCTGGAGATGTAACCAAACCCCAGCTACATCTGCACACATATGGTGGTCTTGCCCTATAATAAATGCTTTCTGGAAAAAAATCTCAGACCTGATTAAACACATCACAGACATCTCTCTACCCTTCCTCCCAGAATCTTACCTATTCTTGCTACCCCCAACCGACATCCCTAAGACACGACTCCACCTCATCAACCATCTACTGACGGCATCAAACCTACTAATACCTATAAAATGGAAACAGACCCTAGCACCCTCAGTTAGGGAATGGATACAAAAAGTGGAAGACACTAGGGTCATGGAAGAACTTACCTTCTCACTCACCCATAGATACGCACACTACAAACAAACCTGGGAACCTTGGACCCAATTTCTAGACAGAGGCAATCAGGAGTAGGGAAAGGGACACAATCGATAGCACCACACGGTAAGACCGAAAATTGACACTATACACACTAGCTGTAGACTATAACCAAAACCTTACCACAAGGACGAACCTAACGATCTCTCCAGTCACGGCTACCACACACGAGGACTGACGCAGACAACATAGACTACATATTCGTAATATCTCCGACACATATAGTTATTTGATTGTGCCATTGTAAACTGACATGAAGCCACATCATCTACACAGCTGGTATATTATTTACGCATTGTTATGTTTTACGAAACCAATGTTACTGTTAATCCGTTCTCAAAATGACGAATTGTTATATAATCACCCTGACGGGTTTAGCAATCCGAGAAAGGATTGTCGTTCATCTACACAAACTGAAGTATGAGAAACGATTGTTATCCATCTTTGCATACCAAAATAAGAGAAATGTTTGTTACTCAATTATGTATATTGAAAAATAAAAATATAAATAAAAAAAACAAAAAAAAAACAATGTCTAAAATATTATTGCATATAATTGATATCTCCAGTTAAAATAGTTGGATTACAAAATTGTCTACCTTTATAGAACTTGCTGGTAGTACATTTATAACTCTTAGTGGAGAGAAGAAAAAAAAAAAAAATTAGGGGGGAGAAAGAAAAGGAAAAGGGCCAAACCCAGATTGTATATTCCTGGGTTACCCAAGTTATCAATGTCCGCGATTTTGAGTGCTATGAAGTAAGAGTTGATAAATAGCTTCGCCATCTATCAGCTACTTTCGGGCTTAAACTCCCTATTCTTGTTTGCTTCCACATAATAAGTTCGTACTCTACTGTTATAGACATCAAAGACCTGATTTCTTGTAAGGAAGGTAATTCTGAGGATTTCCAGTTTTTCGCTATTAATATTGATACTGTAGATAAAATTAGAAAAATCAATTTCCTTATAGATTTAGTAATATTATCTGGGAGTACTTTGAGAAGTAATATCTTTGGTTTATGTTCTAGTTTACATTCTGTGGCTTCTTCAATCATTCTCTCTGTATCTTTCCACAAATTATTTACTTTATCACATGTCCACCATATATGGAACATAGTGCCTTTATGTAGCTGGCATCTCCAACATATATCCTCCACGTCTGGATAGATTGATCGGAGGCGACTCGGTACCATATACCACCTATACAATATTTTCCGTGAAGTTTCAAAATGTTGAGCGCATGATGATAAGCTTTTATGTATTGTAAAGATGTTTTCCCATGCTTCTTGAGTTATAGGTTCTTGAATATCTCTTTGCCAATCTAACATAAATTTCCATGCTTTCGGTTCTTCTATCTTTGTAAGGTAATCATAACATGTAGAAATAATTTTTTTAGGTGGACATAAAGCTGCACATATTTGTTCAAATTTCGTAACTGATGTACGTAGCATTTCATATCTTGTAAGTATCTTATTATTGAAGAGAAGTGCTTTAAGCTGTAAATATGTGATTATAAACTGTGAGGGAAGGTTGTACTCTTTTTGAAGATCTGAGAAAGCTTTTAACCCATTTTTTGCGAAAAGATGAAAAACTTGAGTTATTCCCTTTTGTTTCCAAGCTTGATAAGGAAAAGTATCGTTGCAGAGATGTAAGGTTTTTATTGCGGTTATCAGTGCCCATGGGTAAGCCGAGCATAATCTTTCCCGATTATTATCCCATATTTTTAACGAATATTTAGTAATTGATAATGTATCAGGGGATATTATCCGTTTCTGCTGGGGAAGCCAAAATATAGAGGAGAGGCTCGAGGTACCACAACAATAACTCTCTATAGCAACCCACTGAGGGGTATATGTTTGTGAATTTATACTGACTATGTTGCTTAAAATTGCTGAATAATAATATGCTTTCAGATTCGGGAATCCCATACCTCCATCATTTATTTGTTTCATTATTAAACTTTTTGAAATTCGAGGATGTTTCCCTCCCCAGCTGAAACGAATTAGTATCGCCTGTAATGCCGAAATATATGTTTGCGGAATTTTAATCTGTAGAGACCTAAACAGGTAAAGTATTTTTGGTAAAATTTGCATCTTCAATGTCGCTATTTTTCCTACCCATGATAATATAATATTTCCCCACGTTTTCAATTGTTTTTCAATATCTTTAAGTAATCTTGTATAATTTGCTGGAAAAAGTTCTTTTTCATTTTTTGTAAATCTGATACCAAGGTACATTTGGTGTTTCAAGGCGATTCTTAGGGGACCTTACATGTTCCATAATTCTTTCTTTGAAAGCTCTAAAAGTCTTGCCTACGTACTTTTGTCCACATGAACAGGACAAGAGATACACCAGGCCCTTCGTGTTACAATTAAAGAAGTTTTTTATCTTGATAGAGACTTGACCAGTACTATCATTCACTGTTTTGGATTCTTTAGAGATGTATTTACAAGCTACACATCTACCACAGCCATAGGAGCCACATGGAGGATTACCCAGCCATGTGTCCCGTGGCTGTGGTTTAATAGATAGATGGCTTGGTACTAATAGGTCGCGAACATTACGACCCCTTCTGGCCGTAATATTAATACATGGACCTAGGACCTCTTTCAAATGTGTATCATTCAAAAGGATCGGCCAAAATCTATTCAGGCATTTTCTTACTTCAGACCATCCCGTATCAAATGTGGCGATCATCCGAATGTCGCCTGTATTTTTCGAGATTTTGTTCTCGGGATGGTCACTAAGAAGTTCTTTTCTATCAGTTTCAAGTGCTCTCTTGTAAGCTTTTTTAAGACAGCGATTAGGGTAGCCTTTCTCCTTAAAATACAAACAAAGTTGATTTGCCTTTATTTTGAAATCTGCTAAATCGCTACAGTTTCTCCAAAGGCGAAGATATTGGCCAACCGGAATCCCCACCTTAAGAGGCCTTGGATGATAACTATTCCAATGGAGCAGGGAATTTGTAGCGGTCGGTTTTCTGTATAAAGTGGATTGAAGTGTCCCGTCCTCATTGTGGGGATATTTATGGGATAATAATAGTAACAGTGAGAATTGCCCACTAATTCAATTCTCAGATCCCAAAGAACGTTTATCGTGTTAAGTGAAATGTATACCATATAAATAATATTCACAGTTTATATAAAAATAGATTTTTATTTATGATAACCAATAATTAATAATAATATATGTAACATGCATGACAATAATCAATGAATATTCAGTATAAAATGGTATGCAATACAAAGGAATGGGTATTACGTTTCAATGGCTAAAAAGCATTTTCTGTCAAGACTTTATTTATGACTATCTTTCACAGACTTAAAGTGAAACTTTTCACAGTGAAGAACAGAATTCCTCAGAGTGCAGCGTAAGGTCGTAAAGTTTAGCAGACAGTTAGAATAACCCTTTCAATGCTGGCTAGATCTCCTAGGTAGTTAAGATCTATTCTTATGTATTTTTAAATAAAATAACATTTAAACCAGTTCATTAGTCATTTCCTGAAAACATCCAATAAGAGAATCTAACATATATATAAGCAAATTTTTAATTTGTCTAAAAGATATCTATCTTAATTTAGAGCAAATCAATACACCTTGATAAAAACAGCGGTATGCTACCACGTGATAATATCACATCAATATATAATTATTCTTAATTCCACCTGCAGAATGGAATATTTATAACTATATATTCTTAGTTAACTAAGATTTCTTAATATGGAAATCTGACCGTGCTTTATCCAGTCATATATAATGCTATTAATACATTTTAATTAATTTAATTTAATTAAATGAAACCAGTATAATTACCAGTTGAGTAGATATTTCATCCGATTGGTAGTCTCTCTCCATGGAGGTGTTGGTTAGAAAGTCATTAAATTCTAAGTGTTAGAGTTTTAGGAGTAGAGTGTTAGTCTCAGATGTTGTCCGAGTTGGAGTCCCCAAACTTCCAATTCCTCTCTCCTCTCCTTTGCATATCTTGTATCTGCCTCCTCTTTCGTATATCTCTCTTCCCTTTGTCTTAACTTTTAAAGGGCCAGACTCTCTGTACGTCATCAGTTGATAACCCAATAGAAGCACTAGAGGTGTGGTTATCTTCCAGATCGCAATTTAGTTATTTGGTCTATAGAGGGCAGTCTTGTCCCACTAAACATACCTATCCAGGAAAGAGTTAACTTTTCCTGGTGGCTATTTTGACGTCATTTTGCGTTATCTTTATAGCGCCATAATTTAAAATTTCAAAGGGTTTCTTAAATTTTGTCCAGACTTAGCGTCTGCAATTCCTGCCATAATTTCTGATATGACAGATCATGAACTAAGTTTACCCTTTTCCATACAATGGTACCTTATATATATATAGACAGTTAAATTTTATTATTTAATCTTCTCTGTCACAATTGTCTGGGTTTAAATTTGATTATATTCCATTAGCATTTTAGACAGTCTATCCAGCCCCCTTCCTTATCACTTGTTTATACTATGCATTCCTTAGCTCTGGCAAAGAGGCCAGTCTTACAGAAAGAAATCTAGTGTCGTCTTTGTTAATTTGAAATAACAAAATGGAGTCTGGTCTGTTCAGAGTGACTCAGAATATACACTTTTAGTTTCTATCATAGCACAAAATGTCTGCCGATATAAATACCCTGACATCATTGATGGAAATCGTGATGTCTAAAAAATTAATTGAACATCCCCCAAATTCCGAAGTGCATCTGAGGTTCTCCGTATTCTGATTTAGACATTCCACTAAATCTACAAATTCCTGTGGGGACCCTTGCCATACCAATAGAATATCATCGATATAGCGTCCCCACCATAGGATCTTCGGGAGATAATAATTTTCTGAGGAAAAGATGTCTTTTTCCCACCACCCCAGGTGGAGGTTTGCATACGAAGGTGCACAAGCTGTCCCCATCGTAGTACCCCTCACCTGGTGATAGAACTTCGTATTAAACAGGAAATAATTATGTGATAGAATAAATTCTAAAAGGCGTACCACAAAATCTGCATGAAGATCATCTCTATGTGTCCTTTGGTTTAGGAAGAATCTTACATGTTCAAGACCCCTATTATGGGGGATGAATAGAGTGATTCAACATCCAAACTACAAAGGTTTGCACTTGAGGATAGCTTAAGTTTAGAAAGTAGATTCAAAGCTTGTTTAGTATCTCTTATGTATGATGGCAAAGTCTCTACCAAAGGTCTCAAAATTTTATCCACGTACAGGCTACCATTCTGCGTAAGATTATAGGTCGCCCTGGAGGGTCCTGTAAGTTTTTGTGGATTTTCGGCAGGCAGTAGAAGGTTGCTATCTTGGGCTGACGATTAAGAACAAATTCATACTCGTCACCCGATAGCAACCCTCCACTGCGGCCTCTTTTTTCGGACGAAATATGTGGGCGTGTCAAAACGAAGACCAAGCCCCCCTATGACAGGCGGGCATGTTTTGGCGCCAATTGTAAGTGCATATAAGGGAGAGGACTAAGGGAGGATATTTGCACACTATCATACCCTTGAGAAAGGCGGACATTACCGCCGAAACGCGCGTTGGGCTCCTGCTATATGGGGTGGGGCGGGGGGTGTACTTGGGCAATTAGCCTGTTTTCATCGGTTGAATTATAGTTCAGGTTCATTTGACCTATTGAACATCTTCTATTGCCTCCCCACTTTATTCTTCATTCTCTCCACTGATATCTTCCTGTCCTTTCGATTTACCTACTTTGATAAAGATACTTGAAGCCACTGTGGCCAAGATATACCTATCTATATATGTATTTAACCATTAATATCTATATATTTTATACTTAATCTGGATATCTAATAGTGAAGAGTATATTCGTTGTGTGTAGGAATTGGAATGCAGCTTTTAGCTGGTGTCTACTACATTTATATGTGTCACTACATGGATACTGTTGCTAATTTGAAATAGCTTATGTGTTTACTACTTCTCTACTGGATTTTGTGCAACTCAGTATCCAAATGTATCATATAGTTATATGCACTCTAGCTGATTCCCTTTATTCCTAGTTTATAGCAGTTTGGTGTATTATAGCACACTATCTATGGGATTTTTAATCTTTTTCAATAAATCTTTATTATTTTTTCTATACACGGTTAGTGGGCAAATAAAATTTATTGCTCTATAGGGGGTACTAGTCCTGAGGGGATCTATTCCCGGTGTTTCTGGGATTCTTGCCCCTCTTTTTCTTTGTATATATATATTTATGTTTTTGTTTATATTTGAATTAAAGGAAAAAGAATAAAGTTCGGGTGAGTCCTACCGTTGTAAGTTTAATAAATGCTGTGGCCTGTTTCATCCAATATTCGTTGTCTGTCGTTATTGGGGGGATAAGTGGGGTACAAAGACCTCAGGTTCTATTGTTGAACACAGATTGGAGTGCCTTTTTGGCATTATAGATGTTTTGGGAACCTATATAAATTTAGAAATGGGGTAAAGACTCTTTGTCTTAAAGGAAACCTATGGTGCTAGGAATACCAAACTGTATTTCTAACACCCTCTTCACCCTTCTTTTCAGTTACCTGATTGTTTGGTCAGGCTACGCCAATATCAGGTCCCTCCTGCGCATGTATGTACGTAGTGGGGAATTTGCAGATGCTCCCTTATACATAAATTAACCCCATTAAACCCCTCCCATTTATTATAACATAAATAAATTAATACTGCATAACACATCCATAACTTTATTTACACTCCAAAATCTTCTTTCTGTAACTAAAATTGTTAAACATAAATAAGCATACATTAACATATATACAAATATAACAACACACAGTGTTATACAGTAACCCAACCGTCCTTGCCAGTAAACATACCGTGGTTCCTAATCACCACTTCCTCTCACATCCCCCCTCGTCATTTTGGCAAAACTAGCCACTTAAGACTATCAATATATGAATCTGTTTATATTCCTTCTAAACCTGTGAGAACCAAGTATATGACTGTATTTACTTTCCAGGCAAATGAGGGCATTCGTATGCTGGCGGCATGAAAACCCCAGCATTCATACTGTAGTTTCACGAACAGTGAGTTTCAGCACTGTTCGTGAAACGAATAACCTACTGAATGGACGGCCACACACAGGAGGTCGTGTGGTGCCCATTAACCGATTGCAACATTGTTGCAATCAGTAGTTAAAGGCTTTCCTAGGTGGCCGTCGTTCGGCTACCGACCACGCGGCGGTCGGCCATCTTGGTTCCTTTGTTAGCCCAGCGGTGTTTGGTCATCGAGCACCTGGAACTTAAATCGGCTACTCGACGATGCGAACACCGCTGGACTTCCAGGCCATTCGGGAGCCCCGGGCATTCGGTTGTTTGTTCCCCTAATACCAATCGGTACTTTAAAGGTGATTTGAAAATAATGTGTGTTTCGTGCGGCGTTCGGTTAGTTAGGCTGGGATCTGAGCGGTATTCTCACAAACTGTGCGCTCAGACCCCAGCTATCTACCAGCGATGCTACTTCATTACTTATGAATTCAATACTGTACCCTGGACGCGGGCCTCAAATATGGGCTTCTTCATTCCACTTCATGTACTTTGTGTCCCATAGGAGAACATGCTTGCCAGAGTTGTGACACACACAAAAACAAATAAAAAAACTGGTTAGAGTAACTGGCATAACAGACACAGTGCATGCAGACTTGCCACATACATACAGCAGACAGACACAAAGATTTTGACACACCGGATTAAATATAAGAATTGGGAGTACCATACATACACAATGCACAAAGAGACAGAGATTACAGAATTCAGTGACCCACGGATTTGGTTGCAGATGTGGGGCAGTCCATCTGGCTGGGGTGCAGTTTCTCATCTTTCTCTGGCGAGACCCCCTCAATATACTGCCCAGACCCCCCCAATATACTGCGCAGACCCCCCCAATATATTGCGCAGACCCCCCCCATATACTGCGCAGACCCCCCATATACTGCGCAGATCCCCCAATATACTACGCAGATGCCCCATATACTGCGCAGACCCCCCAATATACTACGCGACCCCCCCATTTACTGCGCAGACCCCCCATGGCTGAGAGTGTTGGGAGCAGGGAGAGACTGACCTGGTAGATGACAGTCAGGATGCTCCAGATGATCAGACACCGCGCGTGCGCACTGATGGGTAGGGAGATTTCACAGTGAAAGTGTCCATCAGATCTCCCTGCCCCATATGTCAGGCTATAATAGCTGGGTCTGCGCGTGTATCCCACCGACGGGAGTAGTTAGCCATGTGTGCGCACTGGCCCGTAATTTTTCCCTACCCTGTATCCCCTGGCGAGGCTCCCTGCGCATGCGCAGTGACGGCCAGCGGCTAGCTGTGAAATTTCTCCCCAGCGCTTGCTGGGAAAATTTCCTACTCTGTGGTTGTGCACCTGCGCTGTGCGGCACACCTCCTCCTCCACTGGCGAACATCACTTCCGGTGCGGCCGCGTCACCGGAAGTGACGAGGGTAGGAAATTCTAACGGGGTAGGGTTTTTTGATAGAACAACGGCTCTCCTGCTCCCCAAGCAGAAAGAAGACCTTACTGCAGTCTAGACCTCTTCACAGCACCAAGGTAGTCTAAGAGGGATTGTTTATCGTAGGAATAGTTGTAAATTGGTGTGTGTGTGTGTGTGTGTCTGTTAAACTGCTGTATTTCTGTGTGTAAATAAAGTGTGAATTTATTTATGAGCTTGTGTTTGAGTGACAGTGTGTGTGTGTGAGTGTGCAAGTGACACTGTGTGTTTGTGACACTGTGTGTTAATGAGAGTGTGTAAGTGGCACTGTGTGTTAGTGAGAGTGTGCAAGTGACACGTAATGTTAGTGAGAGTGTGTAACTGACAGTGTGTGTGTATGTTAGTGAGACTGCGTACCTTACACTGTGTATGTCAGTGAGAGTGTGCAAGTGACACTGTGTGTGTGTTAGTAAGAGTGTGCAAGTGACACTGTTAGTGAGAATGTGCAAGTGAAACTGTGTGTGTTTAATGAGCACGTGTGACACTAAGTGTGTGTTTGTGAGAATGTGCACGTGACACTGTGTGTGTATGTCAGTGATAGTGTGTGTTAGTGAGAGTGTATAAGTGACACTGTCTATGTCAGGGAGTGAGTGTTAGTGAGTGTAGCTCTTTTTTCCCTAAATGTGTGCTTACTATGTCTCTCTCCTAAATGTCTCCCAGTCTCTGTTTCCTAAATATCTCAACAGTCTCTCTATCCTTTCCCTAAATGTCTCCCCAGGCTGTTTGCATTTTCTAACTTTCTCACTGTGCATCTGCTTTCACTTAAAGGACACTATAGGCACCCAGACCACCTCAGCTCATTGAAGTGGTCTGGATGCACTGTCCCAGGGCGCTTAATCCTGCAAAAGTAATTATTGTAGTTTTTAACACACTGCAATAATTACCGTTATGGGTTAACTCCACCTCTAGTGGCTGTGCATGGGGATGTCCAGCGGCACACAAAACCCCATAGGAAAGCATTGTATAATACTTTCCTATGGGGAAATCCTAATGCGGCCAATGAGGAGCGAAGGGTACGTGATGGAAGGGTTTTCTAACCCCTTTTGCACCACGAGGTAGAGGCGCTTGATAGAGGGGGAAGCTATAGTGCCAGGAAAACAAGTTTGTTTTCCTGGCACTATAGTTTCCCTTTAATGTCTACTCAGTGTGTCTCTTTCCCTAAATGTCGCTTCACTGCAAATCAAAGTTTAGTGAATAAACGGTTAGCCTAATTAACAGGGAACCAGACCAGGGCACCAGGGGTTATGATGATTGTAGTAACAATTTAGTAGTGGTATTGTCACACATTCCAAGGGCACAAATCTTTAAACCTCATACCTACGAAAAGCTAAGTAGATTCTTGTTGCACTAAAACCTGCAAGACAGCGAATTTGAACAAACAACATTAACCAAAAGTAACCAAACTAGCTACCTCTGCAGAAAGCTTTATAGTAAATTACTCATATATCAGGGATCACCAGATGTTGCAGACATGAGTGTTTGCAGGAATTTTTCCAGTGGGGGACATAATTGTAATGACATCAATACTCGGACTCTTTTTGCAGGGCTGGACTGGGGATACAAAGCAGCCCTGGAATAAATTGTATGCCAGCCTCATAAGTCATTGTTGCATGTAGTATGTGTGTGTATATATATATATATATATATATATATATATATGTATATATATATATATATATATATATATATATATATATTGGAAGGCTTCACCTGAAGTTGTGGAAGGGGCTTATTGACCTTTGAAAGGGACTCCCCCCTTCCCTACAGTGCTGTGATTGGTATGAAGTGCTGCAGGCTGATGAGACTGTCTGGTTCAGTACAGAACCATCTAATGCCAGTTCAAAGGTCATCAACACAAACTGCCTAAACTCCAAACAAACTGATCTTGGCTTAGTGTGGCCCACACAAGTATTTGTTTTACCTCACTCTAGTAAAGAGCCGCCTCACTAGAAGCTCATGGGGCACTGCCGTGTCCAGCCCAGCCATGGCTTCTATAACTGTTGTTTTTCAACAAAACCATAAGTTTGTTTGTTCAGCCATTCGGATATGGCAAATTTTACTAGTAACGCAAATTCAGTCTATTTCAATTGTACATAGCATGCCTCATTCTGCTTACTGTATTTTGGCAACAATGCCTCATTCTGCTTACTGTATTTGGCCCACACTAGGCCATCGACTTTTATCATATGCCTTTTAGTTAAAGCAGCACTGTGATGGCCGAATCCCATTTTTTTAACCCCCCCTCCCGACTCCACTACATCTAATTGACCCCTTAGTCACCCCTAAATGCCCCTAAGCCCCCACATTACCTATTTTTAAACTTTATTTTCTGCCCCCGATCTATATTCAGGGCGCCGCCATCTTTATGTGGGTAGATGAAGTCCCTGTGGGACACGTCATCGGCCCACACTAGATAGCGCTGTGAGATTCCCGCACATGCCCAGTTAAACACTTGGGCATGCAAACGGGAATTTAATCTATTCATTCATTCGTCAGAAAGACGAATGAATGAATAGAAATGTCAGACGAACAAACAAACACTGAATATCAGTTTTTGTTCGTTCGTTCACAAGGAGGGAGCTGCCTATGGCTGCTCACTGTTTAAAAAAAAACAACTACTACAATGGGGGTGGGGGCCATAAAGATAATGAGGGGGGACCTACTGTCCTCCCCCCCGGCCCCCACCCATGGGCGGTGGGTGGGGGCCATAAAGATAATAAGGGGGGACCCCCGGCCCCCACCCCTGCGCGGTGGGTGGGAGCCATAAATTACAGTGGGGGGGCCTACTGTCCTCCCCCCCGGCCCCCACCCTGTCCTCCACCTCCTGCTCCCATGATTTTATTTGGCCTTTTTTGGGGCTGAAAAATTAAGATTTTAGAAAAAAGAAGACGTCAAATGGTCCCCCCCCATTAGCTTTATGGCCCCCACCTGCCGCGTAGGGGTGGGGGCCGGGGGGAAGACAGTAGGTCCCCCCATCATTATCTTTATGGCCCCCTCATTATCTTTATGGCTCAAGGGTGGGAGTCAGGGGGGAGGACAGTAGGTCCACCCCTATTGTAATTTATGGCCCCCACACACCGTGCAGGGGTGGGGGCCGGGGGGAAGACAGTAGGTCTCCCCCTCATTATCTTTAATGGCCTCCACGCGCTGCACAGGGGTGGGGGCAATAGGTTTTTGTTTTTTTACAGTGGCTGCTCACTGCTTACTAGACATGCCCCTACTCGCGGTATTGCGAGTAGGGGCTGAATTTACTAATACTAAGTAATCTCTACTTAGTATTAGTAAATGTGGCTGAAAGACCAATTTAGGTCTTTCAGCCTTTTAGTAGATACCGTGGGAATTAGGGAGTTATCTACTAAGCCGCTGCAAGATGCAGCCACAGCAATGAATAGGATTGGAGTTTCATTCATTCGAATGAAATTCCGATACGAACAAAGTCCCGAATTGCGTTCTAACACGAATGGAGAAACTGTAAGAACGCAATTTGGCAGTTTTGCCGGCGTCCTGTCTAAGTGACAGGAAGCATCGCGGGAAAAGGGAGGAAAGGTAAGGATTGTGGGAAAATTGCTGTGACCACCGGAAACAAAGCACACTTTGCTCCTCCGCTGGTCACCGCTGGCCACGGCGTAGGAAACCTCCATAAGAGAAATAGTCCCTACTTTTTCTTAAGTTTTAATGAAAACTAGAGCAGATAGGAAGAAATGAAGAACAGATCCTGAGAGAGGGAGAGAAGATGAATTGATTGGGGAAAGGTAAGTTTGGCATGACAGTGATGCTTTAAGCACTCTGCAATTTAATGTTTCAGTCAACATTTTAAAGTTTTCTTTGTCTGACCTGGGTATTCATGCGCTTATGTGGCTAGGTGTTGCAACTGACTGTCTAAATTTAAGTCTAGCCAAACTTGGGCCTATACATGTGGTAAAGGAAATAAAATAGAAACCCGTGTAGTTGGCGTTATTCTGGAGATAAACTGGAGGTAATCTAAGGTATTCAGGAGGATAAAGAAAAAAAGTTAAGATTTGTTTGAGTTAAATTATTTTCCTCATTCGAATGGCAGACTTAGTTCGGTGTAATAGTTGCTATGCATTTGTTTCACGTTCTACTTTTTGGAGATTTGGTTGTTGTCTAATCTGTAGACAGTTCTCTATTTTGCGGCAGGAGATTGTATTTTTGAAGTCTGAGATTTGTAAATTATCTGGTGAACAAACTCAGACTGGAACTGCTGCAAAGCCACTGCCGCAGAGACATACTAGGAATGGCAGATGGATTACTGTAGGATCTGGTACACTTAGAGTTGTGGATAAAAGACATTTTGCACAGTCTGTTGCTCTACATAATTGTTAAGCAAGCAAAGCAGGAAGGAGAATCCCACGGTATTAGGGAGCTATCTACTAAAAGGCTGAAAGACCTAAATTGGTCTTTCAGCCACATTTACTAATACTAAGTAGAGATTACTTAGTATTAGTAAATTCAGCCCCTACTCGCTATACCGCGAGTAGGGGCATGTCTAGTAAGCAGTGAGCAGCCACTGTAAAAAAACAAAAACCTACTGCCCCCACCCCTGCGCGGTGTGTGGGGGCCATAAATTACAATAGGGGTGGACTTACTGTCCTCCCCCCTGACCCCCACCCTTGAGCCATAAAGATAATGAGGGGGCCATAAAGATAATGATGGGGGGACCTACTGTCTTCCCCCCGGCCCCCACCCCTACGCGGCAGGTGGGGGCCATAAAGATAATGGGGAGGGGACCATTTGACGTCTTCTTTTTTGGACAAGTACATCCAAGACAAATGACTTGGCTTGCAATGAGGTTTCAGAGGTTAAGGAAGTTTTTAGTGTTTTTGCCAATGATATACGGCAGGTTGTTTCCACACTGTCATTCTCTGAAGTTCTGCCTGTGCATAACACTCAGAACGACAGGTGGATGCATATTAGGGACTTTAATTTGTGGCTTGGTGAATGGTGTCGGGAGCAAGGATTTGGCTTTATTTCTCATGGTAGCTCTGTTTGGAATGGAAATAAGCTGTACAAAAAAGATGGTTTGCATCTTTCTCAAAAGGGAACAAATGTTCTCAGTGAGCAGTGCAGAGGTTTTGCTAGGATGTATTTAAAGCGGCACTGTCATGCCAAACTTACCTTTCCTCAATCTCTTCCTCTTCTCCCCCTCTCTCAGGATCTGTTCTTCTTTTCTTCCTGTCGTCTTTAGTTTTCTTTAAAATCATAAGACAAAGTAGGGACTCTTTGCCTTATGGAGGATTCCTCCGCTTGACCAGCTCTGACCAGCGGAGGAGCAAAGTGTGCTTCATTTCCGCTGGTCCGAGCAATTTTCCCATGATCCTCACCTTTCCTCTGTGTTCCCGCGATGCTTCCTGTCATTTTACACGAAACTGCCGAATTGCGTTCTAACACCTTGCAGCCGCTTAGTAGATAACTCCCTAATTCCCACGGTATCAGGGAGTTATCTACTAAAAGGCTGAAAGACCTAAATTGGTCTTTCAGCCAACTTTACTAATACTAAGTAAAGGTTACTTAGTATTAGTAAATAATATGCCCCTACTCGCTATACCGCGAGTAGGGGGATGTCTGGTAAACAGTGAGCAGCCTGTGGCTGCTCACTGTAAAAAAAAACCAAAAAACTATTGGCCCCCACCCCTAAACGACAGGTGGAACCTAATGTCCCCCCCCCGGCCCCCACCCCTGCACGGCGGGTGGGGGCCATAATGATAACGAGGGGGGGACCTACTGCCCCCCCCTGACCCCCACCACTGGGCAGCGGGTGGGGGCCATAAAGATAATGAGGGGGGGGACCTACTGTCCTCCCCCCCCCGGCACCCACCCCTGGGCGGCGGGTGGTGGCCCTAAGTCAATTCCCCCTCCCAAAGGTGACTAGGGGTCCCCAAGCCCCTAGTAACCCACCCCCCACCCAAATAAAAAGTCCCTACCTACCCCCCTCACCCTTAAAAATAGTGAGGGGGGAATAAAATAACTACCCTGTAAAATAAAATTAAACTTACCATTTGACGTCTTCTTTTTTCTCAAATCTTCATTTTTCAGCCCCAAAAAAGGCCAAATAAAAAACCATCATAACCGTCGAATTGAAAATAAAATAAAAATCCCGAGCGCAAAAAAAAAAACTAGACGAAAAAAACGAAACTGCCGAATTGCGTTCTAACTGAATGAGAACAGTATGTTCGTTTCTTTTAGAACGCAATTCGGCATTTTATTCGGATCGGAATTTCATTCGAATGAATGAAACTCCGATCCTATTCATGCTGTGGCTGCACCTTGCAGCCGCTTAGTAGATAACTCCCTAATTCCCACGGTATCAGGGAGTTATCTACTAAAAGGCTGAAAGACCTAAATTGGTCTTTCAGCCAACTTTACTAATACTAAGTAAAGGTTACTTAGTATTAGTAAATAATATGCCCCTACTCGCTATACCGCGAGTAGGGGGATGTTTGGTAAACAGTGAGCAGCCTGTGGCTGCTCACTGTAAAAAAAAACCAAAAACTATTGGCCCCCACCCCTAAACGACAGGTGGGACCTAATGTCCACCCCCCCGACCCCCACCCCTGCGCAGTGGGTGGGGGTCATAATGATAATGGGGGGGGCCTACTGCCCCCCCTCCGGCCCCCACCCTGGACAGCGGGTGGGGGCCATGAAGATAATAAGGGGGGGGGACCTACTGTCCACCCCACCTCCGGCCCCCACCCTTGTGTGGCGGGTGGGGGCCATAATGATAACGAGGGGGGGGGGGACCTACTGCCCCCCCGACCCCCACCCCTGGGCAGCGGGTGGGGGCCATAAAGATAATGAGGGGGGGGACCTACTGTCCTCCCCCCCCGGCACCCACCACTGGGCTGCGGGTGGTGGCCCTAAGTCAATTCCCCCCCCAAAGGTGACTAGGGGTCCCCAAGCCCCTAGTCACCCACCCCCCAACCAAATAAAAAGTCCCTACCTACCCCCCTCACCCTAAAAAATAGTGAGGGGGGAATAAAATAACTAACCTGTAAAATAAAATTAAACTTACCATTCAACGTCTTCTTTTTTCTCAAATCTTCAATTTTCAGCCCCAAAAAAGGCCAAATAAAAAACCATCATAACCGTCGAATTGAAAATAAAATAAAAATCCTGAGCGCAAAAAAAAAAAACAGACGAAAAAGAAAAAACCAGAGTGCAAAAAAATAATCCATCTTCACCCATGGAGGGCTCCGCGCAGACTGAGCTCCGCAGGGCGGGGGAAGGCTTATAAAGCCCTGCAATTAGGCTAAGAACACTCTGATTGGTGAATTTAAGCCAATTCAAAAGAAATTTCCCACGCTGTGTAAAATGACTTGAAATCCATGGCTTGAAATCCATCCAATCACAGTGCTCTGTGTCATTTTACACAGCGTGGGAAAATTCAAAATAACTTTCCCACACTGTGTAAAATGACACAGAGCACTGTGATTGGATGGATTTCAAGCCATCCAATCACAGTGCTCTGTGTCATTTTACACAGCGTGTAAAATGACACCTGGATTTCAAGATCAGAGACAACATGGATTTACTTCAGGGAGATCATGCCAAACTAATCTTATTGATTTTTTTGATTGGGTAACTAAAATTATAGATCAGGGTGGTGCAGTAGACATTGCTTACCTAGATTTCAGTAAGGCTTTTGACACTGTTGCACATAGAAGGCTTATCAATAAACTGCAATCTTTAAGTTTGGATTCCAATATTGTTGAATGGGTAAGGCAGTGGCTGAGTGACAGGCAACAGAGGGTTGTAGTTAATGGAATATATTCGAAGCTTGGACTTGTCACCAGTGGGGTACCTCAGGGATCTGTACTTGGACCCATTCTCTTTAATATTTTTATTAGTGATATTGCAGAAGGTCTTGATGGTAAGGTATGTCTTTTTGCTGATGATACTAAGATATGTAACAGGGTTGATGTTCCAGGAGGGATAAGCCAAATGACAAATGATTTAGGTAAACTAGAAAAATGGTCAGAATTGTGGCAACTGACATTTAATGTGGATAAGTGCAAGATAATGCATCTTGGACGTAAAAACCCAAGGGCAGAGTACAGAATATTTGATAGAGTCCTAATCTCAGCAATTGAGGAAAGGGATTTAGGGGTGATTATTTCTGATGACTTAAAGGTAGGCTGACAATGTAATAGAGCAACAGGAAATGCTAGCAGAATGCTTGGTTGTATAGGGACAGGTATTAGCAGTAGAAAGAGGGAAGTGCTCATGCCATTGTACAGAACTCCTCACTTGGAGTATTGTACACAGTACTGGAGACCGTATCTTCAGAAGGGTATTGATACTTTAGAGAGAGTTCAGAGAAGGGCTACTAAACTGGTTCATGGATTGCGGGATAAAACTTACCAGGAAAGGTTAAAGGAACTTAACATGTATAGCTGGGAGGAAAGACGAGACAGGGGGGATATGATAGAAACATTTAAATATATAAAGGGAATCAACACAGTAAAGGAGGAGACTATATTTAAAAGAAGAAAAACTACCACAACAAGAGGACATAGTCTTAAATTAGAGAGACAAAGGTTTAAAAATAATATCAGGAAGTATTACTTTACTGAGAGGGTAGTGGGTGCATGGAATAGCCTTCCAGCTGAAGTGGTAGAGGTTAACACAGTAAAAGAGTTTAAGCATGCATGGGATAGGCATAAGGCTATCCTAACTATAAGATAAGGCTAGGGACTAATGAAAGTATTTAGAAAATTGGGCAGACTAGATGGGCCGAATGGTTCTTATCTGCCGTCACATTCTATGTTTCTATGTTTCTATAAAAAGATATGGAAGGGCTGCGCCAAATAAGGGTAGATAGTCCAATAAAGTATTGCTAGGGTGCCAATAGATGGTCTAGGATAATTGATAGAGTTCCTCTGTGGATGCGTCTGGTGTAGACCGTTCCGTATATGTAAATACAAGAGAGGTAGAGGCGACTAATGGTATAGTATGAAAGTTCAGGGTGTGATAGGTAACAAAAAGTAAAGAACTCACATTCAAGAGAGCTATGGCCAGCTCTGGTGTGGATTGCGTACAGCGGTATAATCCCCGCTTATGGGATATGTAGGGAGGGGGTCTCCGTCAACACCGTCTGGTAGTCCAGAACTCGGAAAAGAAAGACAGAAAGCAACAATAGTGCTCTCAATTTTGATGTGGTTCAATGTGCAGATAAGAAGAGGTAAAAAACTCACATTTGAGGGAGCTATGGCCAGCTCTGGTGTGGATAGCGTACAGCGGTATAATCCCCGCTTATAGGATATGTAGCGGCGATACATCCGTCAGCACCGTCTGGTGATCCAAGGCTCCAATATAGAAGAATAAAAAGCAGCAATAGTGCTCTCAATTGTGATAGGTTAAGAGAGTAGTAGAGAAAATAAAATAATACTCACAAAGATAGAGCAGAGGTACTGCTCTATGGATAGGCGCCGGTGGTATGATCCCCACCTAGGATTTCTTGGAGTACTGGAACTTTAAAATTGCCAGTGGAAGTAAAAGTAACCAGGAAAGGTTAAAATGCCAGGAATAGGTAAAAAAAGTTGTTTAAAGTGCATAAAGAGTGCAATAAAAAGAGGATTGGTACAATAAAGTAGCCAAAAAACTTTTATTGATCTAAAATACACAGTAAAATACAGAATTAATAACCATAAACGCGTTTCACCATAAGTGGCTTCTTCAGAATGGGATAAAAGTAGTAACCTGGCAGGGGTTGTTTAAATAGGGCTATGTTAATTTGAAAATTGCGCCAAAAGTGTAATTGGCCAATCAGAGACAATTTTTAAAATCATATACCCCCTCTGGATATTGCCCACGTGTTCCGCAATCCTAGTTTTTAATGCTCTAGTGGTCATTCCTATATATTGCAGACCACATGGAAGATTTTAACAAACAATCAAATTATCTAAAAGAAAAATTTATTGAGAAAAATTACTCACCAACCCGCCTCAACACCACTATAAATACCATCACCAAAAAAGATAGAGCAGACCTCCTAACTTACAATACCCAACCCACCACCAACACCATGCCCCTTCCTGTTATTTTCAATTTTAATAACAAAAGTGGCCATGTCAAAAAAATTATCAAAAAACATTGGCACCTCTTAAAAGAAGACGAAATACTTAAAAATATTATACCTGACAAGCCTAATGTTGTCTTTAGAGGTGCCCCAAACTTCAAATCCATTTTAACCACCAATTTTACAAAAGAAACCAAACCTACTTTTAATTCTTTTATGCCCAATGCCAGTGGCTTTTATAAATGTAAAAGATGCATTGTATGCAAAAACACAGACCCCTCCGTCCCTTCCAAAACCACCAGTTTTAAATCTAATATCACCAACAAAACCTATAAAATTAAAGATTTTATCAGTTGCGATACCAAAAATGTCATCTACTTGTTGGAGTGCCCTTGTGGTCTCCAGTATGTAGGGATGACCACAAGAAGTCTTAAAGTGAGACTGAGTGAACACTGTAGAAATATCAAAAAAGGCTACCTGAATCACTCAGTCTCCAAACACTTTTGTACACATAACAACGACATAAGACACCTTAAATGCATCGGCATAAAAAAATGTATAATACCATGGAGAGGTGGTAACATTAAGAACATATTAGGTAAAGCTGAGATGGAATGGGTTTTTAATCTCAAAACTCTTACCCCATCTGGTTTAAATGTTGATTTTGACCTGTTTAATTTTATTTAAATTCCTATATACAACCCTTATCTACATGCTTTTATTCTTTATGTCTGGACCTAACCAACCCTCATAATAATAATCTTTTAAGTTTTAATTTTTCATCTATGCCTTTCCATTTATGTATCTTGTATTCTGTGTTATCTTTTATTTAATTTTATTTTTATTTTTATTTTATCTATTATTTTCATTTAACATCTGTAATATATTATTACTCTGGGGTATAATATAACCCCTATTTAAATCATTATGTTTGGGATTATATTACCCCCTTTTCATGCATACTCCATTTACATATATCTCTGTATCTCTGTACCTTTAAACCATCTACTTATTTTTTATTTTTTATTTTAATGAACTTTAATCAAACAACTTTTTTTTTTTGAACTTTAATCAAACAACTTTTTTTTTCTTTCTTTCTCTTTAAAAAACAACTTTCTCACCCTCGTTTTCACATTTAAATAATTTAAATGGACTCATCACCTTTATAACATCACTCCCATACTCTTGAATCCTAATTTTGAAAAGTGATTTTAAAAATTGTCTCTGATTGGCCAATTACACTTTTGGCGCAATTTTCAAATTAACATAGCCCTATTTAAACAACCCCTGCCAGGTTACTACTTTTATCCCATTCTGATGAAGCCACTTATGGTGAAACGCGTTTATGGTTATTAATTCTGTATTTTACTGTGTATTTTAGATCAATAAAAGTTTTTTGGCTACTTTATTGTACCAAGACTCTTTTTATTGCACTCTTTATGCACTTTAAACAACTTTTTTTACCTATTCCTGGCATTTTAATCTTTCCTGGTTACTTTTAGTTCCAGTACTCCAAGAAATCCTAGGTGGGGATCATACCACCGGCGCCTATCCATAGAGCAGTACCTCTGCTCTATCTTTGTGAGTATTATTTTATTTTCTCTACTACTCTCTTAACCTATCACAATTGAGAGCACTATTGCTGCTTTTTATTCTTCTATATTGGAGCCTTGGATCACCAGACGGTGCTGACGGACGTATCGCCGCTACATATCCTATAAGCGGGGATTATACCGCTGTACGCTATCCACACCAGAGCTGGCCATAGCTCCCTCAAATGTGAGTTTTTTACCTCTTCTTATCTGCACATTGAACCACATCAAAATTGAGAGCACTATTGTTGCTTTCTGTCTTTCTTTTCCGAGTTCTGGACTACCAGACGGTGTTGACGGAGACCCCCTCCCTACATATCCCATAAGCGGGGATTATACCGCTGTACACAATCCACACCAGAGCTGGCCATAGCTCTCTTGAATGTGAGTTCTTTACTTTTTGTTACCTATCACACCCTGAACTTTCATACTATACCATTAGTCGCCTCTACCTCTCTTGTATTTACATATACGGAACGGTCTACACCAGGCGCATCCACAGAGGAACTCTATCAAGTATCCTAGACCATCTATTGGCACCCTAGCAATACTTTACTGGACTATCTACCCTTATTTGGCGCATCCCTTCCATATCTTTTTGTATCAATCCACCGAAGGACCCGAGAGGTTTTCCTTCATTTGGGTTGCTGCCTACCTTGACTAATTTTGTGATTACTAGCGCTGAATTCTTTTTGTGTTTATTCTATGTTTCTATGTCTGGCCTCTGGGTATTCAGGTACTCATTGGGCGAACATTGTTTGGTAATTAGCTGTTTAGTAGATATGCCCCAAGGGACAGCTTGCATTAATTTAATTATGTAATTTTCATTGGGGTATAATCTAAAGCAGTTCTCTTGTCTGCTGCTTTTTGCATTCCCTCATTTTCTAACACCACCCAGACTTTCTTTGTACGGTCTACATCCATCAGGAACATCATTCAGTCATGTTCAGTTTAAGCATTGAAGTTTTATTTCTGATGCTAATATTACTAGATATTCTAGCATTATTCTAACATTTCCTGCTGCTTTCAACCCTAATCTTCCATGACAGCTGTGTATGCACAAGCATTTATTATCCCCCTAAGCATTCCACATATAGGTCTTTTTAAAGTATCTTATATCTCCTGTCTTTTCCTATGTATTATGTGCGGCTATCACGGCCGCTAGCTTGTTCAGCCACTGTGGCATTCTAGAGGCCATTTATAGATTTTGGATTAAGAATATAATGTCTTGTTTTAGGTTCTGGGTAGTACATTTATAGGTACCTAGTATATGGATATCATTATTTTACAGTTGTGTAGCGATAATATTTCCTCAATCTGATTATCATAATGCCACAAACAGGTTTTACCTTCGATGTGGCATATTAGATGAGTTACGATAGACAATACGCCTTGGGCCACACTGTCTATATTTACATTTTGAGATTTTCCTAAATATGATTGCATGGTTTAACACTACAGGTTCCGTCTGCGGATATTTGGTCCTGTGGCTTTGGGGCCTGTAAAAGGGGTGTACGGTGGTTCTCACGAGGTCTTGTCCATTTCCTTATGTCTTATCAAATCATATTCTTTTACAGGTTATCAATTCGGAGCATCATTTGACCTTCAGACCTTGCACCCATTTGTCAGTTACGATTCTTTAGGTTATAGACCTCTCCTTCCACTCCCTGCCTCCTTTAGGGGATACTGCAGATTTCAGTTACAGGTTATAACCATACCATACAGAACTCTTATACGAATTCAGGTACATTTTTAGCCACGATGGCTCCCCCGCAATATAGACCTTTTTAGTGAGTAGGTTTTACTGGCTTATGGGGATCTAGGTGACCAATAGATGTTAAGGTTCTGGCATCTCTGTCTTGAGTTAGTGGTTCTGCGAGGCCAACACCCATCCTCCAGACATGAGGTATTATGCCCCCCCAGGCCAAAACATAATTAGCTGCCTCACACAGTGGCATAGAGAGGGCCTCACTTGTCACACCCAATCTATCTCATGATTTAAATGTCACAGATAGGCTAATGTGGCGAAAGTTTTTGGAGGGGCCTGTTTGACAGCCTCCTGCCCTGCGACTATGGCCCTGAGATGTATTGCTCTTTAAGGAACTGATTTGGGCATACTGTATTTTATTATGCTGTTGGCCCTTTAAGAACCATCTGGGGACATACTGTGGAGTTACTAGGTGGCCACCATTTCATGTATCAGAGGCACATGGTGAGAACAATGGATGAAGCACAGGGTGAGAACAATGGATGGCGACTATTTTAACTCACAGACACTGTTTGGACTTTTCTACATGGTGCCATTTCGCCGGTATTTGGTGCACAAAGACATTGTTCAGTAGTTTTAAACTACAGAACAGGGGACACATTTAACAGTAATTATTTTTCATATAGCCTGTATATGTTCTGTGGAATCTGCATTAAACCGTATCTTCCAAACTACTGAACGGATCTAGGTGAATTTTGTATATGTGGTTCACCCAGATCCCCCGGTTCTGAGGATATATTTTTATGGGGTTATTGCATGTTTTGGGGTCCCTGTGATATGTTTTATAATACTGTATTTTCTTGCCTGTGATAATTAAGTTAGTCTATTGTGTTGAGATAATTGTATCACAGGCAGAGGGGAGGATTTCTGATGTAATAAATGGGAGTGTTAGCTGTGTTGTAATGTGTTGATTGGTTGTTCTTCAAAACTCTGTGGGCAGTACTCTGTTTGTAGAATGTGAATAAAAGAGGCTGTATGTGCCAGTACAGACAGTTCTTCTTCACCCTCAATCTAGAGTCCTGTCTCTTATTGGGGGAATTGCTATATCACTACAAGGGATTGCTATGCTCTGCATACTCCCTTAGCTAATCACTACTAAGCTCTTTTAAGAGCTTGTTCCTGCTTCACTCTCTTGGAGGAGAGATTCACCCACTGGAACCTGGAGCCTTGTGGTAGGTCCAGGGTGGGTAGGAGACGAGACTCCAACCAAGCTGCGGTGGTTCGTGAGGTCTGCGGTGGTTGTGGTGTCTGGCAGAGCGCTTGGAGCCCTCAGGAAGCGCTAGGAGCATCCTTCAACGGAGGTGCCCAGTCGGGGTGCCAGGTGATCTGTTACAGCCAACACCCCGCCACAACGTTCATTGGCCATGAATCCCCTCACCTCTCAAGCTACTAGCAGGGCCTCACCTGTCACCAACCTAGTGAATTGCTTTGCCACTTGGCACTAGCAAGCCAGCCAGTAAAATGATCCTGATCCAATCTAATTATTAATATAGTGCAATATGTCTCATATGACATCACATGTCAATCCCCAGTCCTCCAGTCTGGTTCACTACACCTACACGAAAAAGGTGACACCTATCAGGTTCTATCAGGTCATGGACCATTCCTCATTTACGGCTGAGCTACGCAGATGCAACGTTCCTTTCCCAGCAATTGTCGGGAAAGCGCAACTGTGCAGGCTCATGCGTACCAATATGGACAATGCTGATACTGGAGTAGGCACGAGTTGCTCAAGTGACGCCAACCTCCATGCAACGTTCACAGCAGTCGTATCCTGTAAGGGTTAAATAAATGAGAGACTGGAAAGACTAGAAACACGCTGTCGAACCATGCCATCAACAGGACCCATGCACATACAATCATAACACAATTCAATATTGAGCACGTGCGCCTGTACGTTCAGATATCCAACGGGATATCTGGTTGTGTTCGCTACTTGTTTTTCCCACCTTTAATTTTTCTGTCATGCTATCCGACTTTCTGTCTGAATGTTTTTACACTAATAGGTGAATTAGCATGTAGATAAGTTGCAATGCCACACCTATCAGACATATTGTGACATTATTATTCTACTAAAACATGTCGTCTTTAAGTTGAGCCTGCCCTACCTTGTACTCGTAGCAGTCGCCATGGCGCGTCATCCATGGCTTATTTAATCGTTTTTTACTAACTGTATGTTTGTTCTTTCAGGGCGAACCTCACTACTATCATATTCAGCATTTCATTAATACGTAGCTTCACAGCGATGCTTTCTTCAGCTTCCGGTATTAGGCCCCTTACTGGAACATATCGACTTCTATTATATGTCTTGGCCCCCTACATGGTTAAGTGTGGCTATTGACAGGATCAATCATGTCAAGCCCAGCCCATATGGTTCACAAATATAATCGAACTTGTATATACATTCACTGTACTTACATTAACTACAACCCTTATGGGACTCATCTGCTAACAAAGGTTTACTTTAATTAAGTTATACTAATTAGGGGTTGTTGGTTTGCTTCTCATACACTTGTTAGCATGAATTGTCCACCATTATGGTCCTTGTAGATACTTTTCATTGTATACTCTTGTTAATACTGATACTAGTCACCTATGCTATTTTTGTTTTCTTCAGTATTGATACTTTTCCGGTTCTCAACCCTTTCTACTGTATTATTTCCCCCCTATAAGTTTGTTTTATCAACTTGGCCCTCGCTATATTAATCACTTATCTACGTTCATCACTTATCTGTCTCCGGGCTATCCCATTATTTTCAGGCAACAGGGGCTTATACATGTGACAGGTTCAGGATTCACTTCCTTTCCAGAGTTTCTGCATTATTAGTATTTTGCTATATACCTCAATGCTATTAGGTTGTAGTTGATGCCATATGCTGGTATTTTCATACTCATGCCACCTGGTTTAGTCTAATTTGCTCGTGTTACCCCTCAATTGTTTACAAGGTATATATTGGTTGTCACTTACATGTTTACAACAATTTCCTTAGCCGTCGCAGGGCTCACGTGTTTGGCAGATTCTGCTCTTCAATGTACACGTTATTACCCCTCCAGGTTCTAAGTTATTTCAAGTTGTGCCCTTAGTGGTCTCCCAGCAATTGCTGGCACCAAGTCTCTCCATTACTATTCACGTCACAGGTAAGTGGTCCTTTATTACATAATGTTGGTTATTACGTCTCTGGTTGTGTTCGCTACTTGTTTTTGCCACCTTTAATTTAGGCTCACTATACCATCAAGTTACACCTGACTGGCATCCAACATCACATGTGTCTCTACTTTCCAACAATGCCAGTTTCCTTTCATCCTATCCAATCACACTATACCTAAGGGTATCCAAAATATGTCTGATTTTCTAGATTCAAGACCCTCACCAACTCTGTCATTAAAACCGTTATGTACCTTGCATTTTACGGCTTCCTGAGTCCACAAAAATTCACCATCAGTGGCCAACACAATGCACAAGGTTGCCTTCGAAGCTCCTACCTAATTAAACATCAAGATCATTACATACTGCGTCTACCCGTGACCAAGACTAGTCAACTGGGTCAACCCGTCCACATTCCATACTATCCGATGAATAATATATGGTGCCCGGTGAAGGTTTTTGATTCCTACCTCTTCACCGTACCAAATATCGCATCTCTTCAGCTACTGTCACTTCACGGGGCTATCCTAACTACCTCTAAGTGCATGTTATATGTACAGTTATTGTTAACAAGGCTCGGTATGAACCCTAGCCATTATTCAGGACACTCGTTTAGGATAGGGGCCGCATCTATGGCATCAGGCCAGGACATTCCAGTCCATGTCATTAAAACTCTAGGTCGCTTGAAGTCATCAGCATATACAATATACATACCCCAACCGGTACAGGAAATACGAAGGGCATGCAATAAAATGTCATCTTAATGTACTTACGTTATATTATGTTAATTACTCAAATTTATTTTGAGCATATGTATTCCTTTTTGGCAACTTTATTTACTGGCCTACAACATATGTCAGTTTTGGCACAACTCAACTGGCTTTTTCCTATCACAGGTTTGCTAACAACAATCTTACTTCATATCATAATCAATACTGCCCCAAATACACACACACATATATATATATATATATATATATATGCATGAATGTAAAAAAAGAGACACAATTTGTATCTTATTATACCTTTTTTATTGGACTAACAGAATTTTTTTTAATGACAAGCTTTCGGGGGAACCTCCCCTTTTCAAGTCTAAAACATTTCTGAGCAAGACCAGTGGTGTATTAAACTAGGCATTTGCCCTGGGCAGCATTAACCATGGCGAGTCCTTGTTGTTTCTCTCATGGGGGGGATCCAAACCAGGCCTGCTGGCCACCATATGACCCCCCCTCCCCGGCGTGCGGCTGTATTGGAAACACAGGCGGAGAGGGAGCCGTGATCTCCCTGCTCTGCTCCCTTGCGCGCAATTTACTGATGCCGCTGGTGCCGGAATATTAAGTCAATCTGGCTCCCAGCATCTGTAGATGGCACAAAAGGTGCGAGGGAGATCACAGTTCCATCCCCGCCTCTGATTCCAATACAGCCGCACGCCTTACAGCAGCCCCAGTGGACCTCCAATGGCAGACCCACGCCAGCTCTCCAGGTAGGGAGGCTAGGTGGAATTTTTTTTATGTATGTGTGGGTCTGTGAGTGTATAAGTGTGTGTATGTCAGTGTGTGTCTCTGTCAAATCAGTGAGAGTCTGTGTGTGACTATCAGTATGTCTCTGTTAGTGTGCATGTGTGTGTCTGTCAATAAATGAGTATGTGTCAGATCTGTGAGTCTGTCAGTGACATCTGTGTGTATGTCATTGAGTGTGCACGAGGACATCCAGCACCTGCTAAATCCCCATGCCCAGGAAAACTTTCATGGCACTATAGTATCCCTTTTAAGGGAGTAGGAAAAGCTGGAGTCTAAAGCGGAAGGGATGGGTTCTTAATCAGGAAGAGGTGTGGCCTTGATCGGTAGGGGTGTGGGAAATTTTATTAGAGGGGGTGCCCAGGTTTAGTCATGCCTAGGGTAGCACAAAACCAAAGTACACCGCTGAGCAAGATGACACTGTGACGACACCAATCTCGCCACTGTGCATTGGAGGAGCCTGGTTGGCTGCCTGCTGCCTTTTGACTATGGACCGGCATTTAAATACTTTATTTTCCTATGCAGAAAGGTCTATTAATGTATTTCTGCCCGGGCATTCGGTAGATTCTATCTACTGAACAAACAGCCATCTGGGGATCTGGCAGTCGCCGTTAATTGGCCACCCAGAAGCCGGCGAGCACAGCCAATTGACCACCCAGTAGCTGCGGTTAACCGTAGCTTAATTGACTATACTGGGTGGCCGCGGCTACACATACTAAACACTGGATGGCAGCAGTCTGCGGTTCACACGCGGCCGGCTCATTCACAGATTTACTGAATGAACTAATTTAACCCAGATAGCTGTGCCATGGAGCCTATTCGTGTAATAAAAGGCTCCATGGCAATTGAACTGTATGTGTGTGGTCTGAGCGCCATTTAGTAATAATGTGTGCTCAGACCTAAGCTATCTGGGGATATGTTGCATGTCTGTATTTTATGTAATAAATGTAACCATGTCTATTTTATTGTATTTTACTGTCTTTTTACTGCCATGTGCTTAATGGAGTTTTGCCTCTGTCCTTGGAGATAATTGGATTACTTCCCAATTATCTCCAGGATAGAGAGGAGGGATTGTGATGTCATTGTGGGAGTGTTTATCTGTGTTGTATGCTTTGATTGGATGTTCCACAAAATCCTGTGGGTGGGACTTTGTCTGTAAAATGTGTGTATAAGAACAATAAACCCACAGCTCTGTCTGTTCCTGCTTGACCCTCAAAACGGAGCCTTGTCTCGTTCTTGGGGGGGATTTATTGTATGCTGTTCTAGTTCGACTGCTAGAAGTGTAAACCTATTCGTATGTTTTTTTTCTATTCGGCTGTTTACAGCATTCATATGTTTGAGAGCATTCGTATGCTTCTCCGGTTTGTGGATTGGTGTATACAGTTGCTGCCTGTATAACTGGAAGGGAATATCTCCTAAACGGCTGTTAACCTCTTTTATGCCTGGGGGTGCCGTTACAGACACATAGAATTCAAAGTTGAGTTGTGATACAGGGGTTAAAGCGTCATGAGTGCAGATAAGACACAGGTTTGATAGAGAATAGACATCATTCTTGCAGATTCTGCAGAGGGTCATAAATATCTTGTGTGAAGATCACAGAGTGAGGGGGGAGAGAGAGAAAAAAACTCAAGCAAACAGTGCAGAAGATGGTGCTAGAAGGGGAGAGTAAAAAAATAAATAAAAAAAATAAATAAAAAAATATATATATATAGAAAACACAAGGTGTTTTGTTAAAAAAAAAAAAACTAATAAGATCTGTCAACATTGAAGATGCTGATTAGTGGATAGGTGACGACACTCATTGGTATACAAACACAAACTTACTGTCACACACACACGCTCACTATAGACAAGCTCACTGACACACACATGCTCGCTCACTACAGACAAGCTCACTGACACACACATGTTCACTACAGACAAGTTCACTGACACACATACACACATGCTCGCTAGAGAAAAGCTCACTGATACACACATGGTCGCTACAAACTCGCTGACACACATGCTCACTACAGACAAACTCACTGACACACACATGCTCACTACAGAAAAACTCCCCTACACAAACTTTCTACAGACAAGTTACTGTCACACACACACACGCTCACTACAGACAAGTTTACTGTCACACACATGCTCCCTACAGGCAAACTCACTGACAAACAAAAACTCACAACAGACAAGCTTACTGACGCACATGCTCACTACAAAAAAAACTCACCAACACACAAGCTCACATACACATATACACATGCTCACTGACACACATAATTACTGCAGAAAATCTAGCTGACACACACACACACATGCTCACTGACACACATGCTCATTACAGACAAGATCACTGACACACATGCTCCCTACAGACAACCTCACGGACACACACATGCTCCCTACAGACAAATTTACTGACATACACACAAACTCACAACAGACAAACTCAGTGACACACACACACACAAGCTCACTGATACACATGCTCACTGACACACACACACATGCTATCTACAGACAAGTTTACTGACACACCCAAATGCTCACTACAGAAATGCTCACTGACACACACAAGCTCATTTACACATGCTCACTACAGACACGCTCACTGACACACACATGCTCACTACAGAAAAGCTAGATGACACACACAAGATTGCTTACACATAAGCTTACTGACACACACACACGCTCACTACAGACAAGCTTGCTGACACACATTCTCACTACAAACACACACACACAAGTTCACTAAAGACAAGCTCACTGACACACATGCTATCTACAAACTCACTGACACACACACAAGCACATGTACTATTTAGGCACACACACACGCTTATTCACCATCAGGCACGCGCACACACACAAAAACAATCACTGTCATGGGCTGAAGCCTATCTGTCACATAAAGCTGTAGGAGACTGGGAGCACTGGAAGGCGTGAGTGCAAGTGCGGAGAATTCGGAATGGCGTCTCACAGCGCTCCCTGGCAACTGTCGCAATTGCCGACCCGCCGCGTGGCACGGCTGTGCCCGACTGGCACAGCCTTGCCGACAGCATGAGCTTACCTGCTCGTCGGCGAGCCGACAGCCGCTTCCCCGCATCCTCCGGCCGTCGCGCCCGGATCCAAAATGTCGCTGACCGTGTGGTCGCGCCTAAACATAGCTCCGCCCCCGAAGTTTAAACTGACGTGCGCGTGACATCACGACGTCAACGCGCACGCACGTTTTGGGGTCAGAGGTCGCCCTCTGACCAATCAGACCTAAGAGAGGGATATTTAAATCCCTAGCTCACCCCAGTGGTTTCCTGTTCCTGGTTTCCTGAGAGTGCTTTATCTTTGTGAATCTGATTTCCTGGTATCCTGATCTTGGCTTTTCCCTGGTTATTCTGAGTTCTGGTTTCCCTGACTTGGCTTGTGTAAACGGTATTGTGTTTTTTCTGGCTTCCTTGACCTCGGCTTTCCCTTTGACCATTCTCTGTCTCTAGCGTATTAGTCCGGCCATTCTAAGGTCCGGTTTATGCTCTGTCCTTTTATTTTCCTTTTCTTGCCTATGTATATATTTACATAGTTTCTGTGTGCTGGACCACACTAGTAGTCGTGACAGCAACCTAAATGCGGCCACCAGCACCTTCCTCCTTCTTTGCCTGTGGGAAGAGGACTTGTTGAAAATTGAAAAATCCGGTGCCCCCTCTTGCCTCCCCCCCCCCCTCCCTTGCGGACACCCATGGTTGCAGAAGAATACCTTCTGAGTCACAACAACTAAACATACAAGTCTTGCAGCCTTATGCTGAGGTAGCATCTCTGGAAAATCTTCTCAAGAATACCTGTACTACCTATATTATTCCTGTTTTTTAATTCTAATTTGCTTTCCTATTTACCTCCATCTTCTATAGTATAACTGCTTAATTGATAACTTGTGTACCGTCAATCAATTCTTGGTTTGTTAAATGTTTATTTTTGTTAGTGTTCGTTATTGCACTCATAGTTTTGTTAATTTATTATATTCACCTATCTGTCCTCTACCATGCCCTAATATCTTTATATCTCAAATTTCCTCTCCTCTGCTTTCTTCCCTTAATTGCCTTTTCTCACTTCAATATCTATATGTCTCTCTCCACCCATAATTGCCGTTTAAAAAAAAAATCTAAACCAAGACTTTCTCTTTCCGTCTGAACCCCAACACCTGAAGATATAAGGTTACTCCCAGGACTCACAGCTACTTGCAGCTTAAATAGACACTATAGTCACCAGAACAACTACAGCTTACTGAATTTGTTCTGGTG
>OW240917.1:202897207-202951466 GCA_933207985.1 Pelobates cultripes | reverse complement strand
CCCCCTCCCCCCCTCCCTTGTCACTCTTTTTCTTTCCCCCCTCCCTACCTGGCTCCCCCCCTCTTGCTGTAGCGTGGCCGAACCCTGTATGGTCCGCGGGTACAGGGAGCTTTTGTTTCCTGTACTCGGCCGGACTAACAGGAAGTGCACAGTGAGTGTGCACTTCCTGTTAGTCCAGCCGGGTACAGGAGACAGATGCTCCCTGTACCCGCGGACCAATAGAGGGCTCGGCCACGCTACAGTGAGGGAGTGACAGGAGGGAACGCTGAGCGCTCCCTCCTGTCAGCCCCTCTCCTCATGCTGCGCCCGGGCGGTGCGGTCCGCCCTCATGGACGCACCGCCCGGGCAAAGCTGCAGCTGCCTGAGGCTCTCTACAGAGCGCTCGGGCAGCTGCAGGATTGGGGGGCTGGCGGAGCTGGGGGGGATTTCCCCATAACCTGTCCCCCCGCATGATTTGCTGGGGGGGATGCGTCTCCCTCATCCCCCCCGGTTCCTACGCCCATGGTTAGTATGTGTGTGTGTTTGGTGTGCAGTGGGGAGAAGATTAAAGTAATACATAAATAGGTTTGTTTTTTATTTTAAAAATCTATACTTTATATCCACGTTCCCTTCTTACCTTTGCTGGTAGGGGAGACATAGAGGTGAATCCCTTGTGGTTATAGTGGAGGTGAATGCCTGGTGGTGAGTTGCCAGCCCATGAAGGCACACAGCAGGGCCGGCGCTCGGACAGTGTCGGCCCCTGCATGGATCGGCCAGGTAGATCCTGTGAACTCCCCAGCCGGCCTCGGCCCATGGCCATCGCGGCCCACCGGCATATGCCCAGTTTGCTCGTTGGCCAGTCCAGGCCTGCCTGACCCAGTCCTTGCAAGCTCAACGTCTAGGTGTAATTTTTGATCATGGCCTCACCTTTGTGCCTCATGTCCTGTCGGTTGCTGAAACCTGACGATATCACCTTAAAACATGTGTCCATCCCTTTCTTCCGCAAAATGCTGTCAGGGAGCTTGTTCATGCTCTAGTAATCTCTTCCATGGATTACTGTAATTTTCTCCTAATTCAATCTGTGATGAATGCTGCTGCCAGGCTGATCTTTCCCTCCTGTCGTTTCTCTCACACCTCAACCCTCTGTCAATCCTTACACTGGTTTCCTGTACCCTACAGGTGTCAATTCAAAATACCAACCCTTACCTATAAAGCTTTAACCAGCACTAGCCCCTCTTACATATCTTCACTGATACGTAGGTAGGTATCTTGGTCTCTCTGCACTGCCGGTGACCTTCTCCTGTCTGCTGCTTGCACTCTTACTGCTATTTCACGCCTGCAGGACTTCTCGCGGGCAACACCTTTCCTTTGGAACAACCTTAAATCCTTTAAGAAGTCCCTCAAAACACATATTTTCAGGAATTCTTAAGGCCTCCCATAGTAACTTCAATCTCACAAACCTGCCTCTTGCTCTCTCCTAAACAGCCACCCTACCTATTGTGTTCTATGCCCTACCTTCTCTAGACTGTAAGCTTGTTTGAGCAGGGTCCTCATCTTCCTATTGTTCCTGTAACATTTCGTTATTGTCTCTTTTGTTAAATTCCCTTTTTAAAGTAAAGCGATGCGGAAAAAGCTTGCGCTATATAATACCAATAAAAATAATAGCACCTTTTATGCTTTGCCTGTCTTTTGAATAGCAAGGCATTATGGAAGTTGTAAATCATTCGGGCACCTCTGCCAAATTGACATACTCACTATACATAGCACACCAAATATTTAATAAAGGCAAAAATATCTTTCCAAAACCTATATACTTATTATTTTTAAATATATGTAGGCATAAAACATAATGAGCACACAAAGTTGTTAATTTTAGCCTCTTATTCTACTTTATGATTATGTATTAGGTTATTTAAAACAATGGCAGAAAAAAGCCTACAGGGTTCTGACAATGCAAACCAAAATGGAAATTTCAGATGAAAATAAAAATTTTCTGCTAAGTACAAGTATGCAGCTTATTCAACATTACAAACCCCCATAAAATCTACAATTATATAGAAAACAATGCAAAAATGCCAACATACTTTGAATTTCAAAGGTTTGTCTGTGCATTTGTGTGTAAAACAAGTCAACATTAAGCAGCACATTATGTGGGAAAGGTAACACATCTGTATTGTGAACAAATCATCTAATGCAGGTTTGCTGTCAGAAATCAGTCCACATGGAGCAGGAACTGTCAAAATTCCAGAAATTACGCACGGGGAGGGGGAGGTCCATAAATCACAGTCCTTTATTGGTCCTTATGAACCATTTAAGAGCCAATGTTCCAGAATGAGGGAACGTCTGCTAGTAAGGACATGGGTTTAGTATATACTATCTTGTTTTGCAGTCATTGATTTTTTGCTATTTATTTTTTGTTTTCTTTTCATTTGTTTGCTCTGCAGCACATATCTGAGCAATGAGTTTTGCATATTCACTGGAATGTAAATAAATGAGTGTATTCAGGAGCAATAGTATATAATCATGTTTTACAGTGGATATATTCACATTTTTTTTTTTTAAATTAGAATTTGCAAATAGACAATTGACAGCAAATGTGAGCTGTCAAATTAGATTCTGATTTATCTAGTTTTTCTTCTAATAAACAAAAGTATCTGAAATTGACTGAACTGTTCCATAATTACATGGGTTATCTTTACAGTACTGTATTTATAGCACACATATGTAAAGGTTTTTAAATGTATGAATGAGTTTCAAACTATAGATCCCTGGTGTAAAATATAGAGAACCTTTTTTTTTTGTGTACTGTAACTTTTGCCAACAATGGCTGGTTTCAAATAGAGACTGATTTGATGATTGATCTCTGTGATTTTAGCCTACTTTTGACAGTAGTATAAGGCTTCAACCACGAACAAAAATAGTTTACAAACAAAACTCACAAAAACTAAGATTTAAGATTGGTCAGTAACACTTAAAAACTTTTTGTAAAGGCATTTAAAATCTGGTATACCTTATAAGATCCTTTTAGGTATATATATGGGCATCGCTTTTGTGCACTGTATCCTAGAGAAAAGTTGATACTTGCATAGTTTCAAATGATTAAAGGGACACTATAGTCACCTGAACAACTTTAGCTTAATGAAGCAGTTTTGGTGTACAGAACATGCCCCTGCAGCCTCACTGCTCAATCCTCTGCCATTTAGGAGATAAATCCCATTGTTTATGAGCCCTATTTAGGCTTTCTTTATTGCAAGTTCTGTTTAATTAAGATTTTCTTATCCCCTGCTATGTTAATAGCTTGCTAGACCCTGCAAGAGCCTCCTGCCTGTGATTAAAGTTCAATTTAGAGATTGAGATACAATTATTTAAGGTAAATTACATCTGTTTGAAAGTGAAACCAGTTTTTTTTTCATGCAGGCTCTGTCAATCATAGCCAGGGGAGGTGTGGCTAGGGCTGCATAAACAGAAACAAAGTGATTTAACTCCTAAATGACATTGAATTGAGCAGTGAAATTGTAGGGGAATGATCTATACACTAAAACTGCTTTATTTAGCTAAAGTAATTTAGGTGACTATAGTGTTCCGTTAACAAAATCAATAGATTTAAATAAAGTGGCACTCAAATCCCTGATAAATTCTATGTAAACCAATCCACTCAAATAGGATAAAGCTGACTACTTCGGCTTTGTATCCCCTTCCATACATGGACTATGATGGCATGTTCACGTCTCCTTCGACATTGTGGAATTAATTTAAAGTCCCTCGTCATTATAGGTTGGGGCTGATGGCTTCAAGATGCTTTGAGGATGACTCTCCACCAGGGGACGCCAAGCTACTTCACCAGTCAGCAGCAGATCTTCTCCGTTAAGTGAATCTAGATATTGAATCTGAAATGGAAACAATATAAGCTTAAAGCAACAATAGTTACCAGCTCTCGCACATTGTGTATGTGTGAAATCAACTATTTATTTGCAGTTTACAAAGGCACTTAAGCATATTGTTTCAATACCCGTGTACTTTACAAAAAGGAAAGACAACACAAACCATGGTTAAACATAAAGAGGAAACTAAATAACCATGTAAATTCAATAGTGATTAAGAATGTTTCACAGAACTCCTAAAATCTCCAAGAGGGAAAAAAATGCAAACTGTAATAAACATCCAAATAATACAACTCAATGTGGGACTATTAATACAGGAACGTTTTACTTTTATGTCTAGAGAAACACAGCTACAAGACCCTGATCATTCTGTAATGATACTGCAGCACACATAATGAGATGTTCCTGAGCAAAGGATGGATTAGAGCAAGCATGTCAAATTCGCGGGCCACAGGCCGCATGCCTGCCACAATGAATATCTTTGCGGCCCAGCGAGCACATGCTTACTGTTAAGCCAGAGTAGGCACCTGCTCTTCCCACATTGCAGGTGTATACTCTGCTGAAATTTACCCGGCTGAGTGGAAAGGGAGGTGAATGCAGCGGCGGAGCACAGTCGGTTCTTCCTGCTCCTCACTGCTCGCGTGCCCTCTGTAATGATGCCGGGTACCGAAATATGACATAATTCCGGCCCGGATCACTAAGCTGTGTGCGTGAGGAGCAGGGAGATCTCCAGAGAGAAAACCCCAGGGAGAGGCCCACACCAGCTTCCAAAGGTAGGGAGCAATCAGAAATAAATAAAATGATTTGTGAGTGTTTGCAAGAATGTGCATACAGGCAGCGGCAATGTGAGTGAAGTCTACTTGTTGACTAATATTATTATTAATTTTTATTTTTTTTAAACAGGGGCATGGTTTTAGTAGAGGGGGGTGCTGGTATTAAGTAGAGGGGGGAACTGGAATTTAGTAGAGGGGGGAACTGGAATTTAGTAGAGGGTGAGACTGGGGTTTAGTAGAGGGGGGGCTCGCATTTTTTTTATACTGTACTTTTTCAAATAAACCTATGTTTCTATAAAAATGTAAGTTTTTTTTTGCGGCCCACAAACTTAAACCTTGTTTATTTGGCCCGTGCTAGCCTTTGAGTTTGACATGCTTGGACTAGAGCATCAGTTCTTAACTCCTGGTTAGGGAACAAAACACGGGTCTTCCTGCTATTTCAATAGATCACCAATGATTGAAACAAGCATAAACAAATCATAAAATGTTTTATTTTGCAGATACCTTAATATAGTGTCCTCGGAGGACTGATTTATGAGCTGCCCATATTGCGACAGGTTCAACCTCCTGTGCGGTATTGAGTGCGAAGTAGTCAGTGATGACCGTGCTAGTGGATTTGCATATGTCCTCATTTTTAAGGAGGATAGTGTTTAGTGTCCAGTATTTGAGCCTGCCGAGGGTGACCGCAATGTCTGCTTGATTTGGACCAAGTGATGGTATCAATCTCAGAGTGTGTAAGTTTGGACATGCCTGTCCCGTAAAGGAATATATTGTCAATTTTCGAGTACGTGCCGTGAGGCATTGAATAAAATGTAAAGTCACAGGTATCGGGGTGTTGGAATCTCAATGCGTCCATTAAGTGTGTGTTAGACAAGAAGGTGTGCTAAAGTCTGTCTTGCGATCCCTTACCATGTGACCGCTCCATTCCTGGTTTTGTGTTCCAGTTTGCTGCCGGACACAGCACTGCGTTAAGATCGCCCCCTTCCAGTATCACCCCCTCTGAACCATACTTTCCCAGTATTGAGGATCTGGGTCATTAGGTGCGTAGACATTGACTATATGAAACTTTGTGTTATGTATGGAGCCTGAAATGGTTACGTATAGTGTATAGAGAGTGTGTACCAATAAAGGGGGGACTTGGATAAATGGCAAATATACGGGTACGAGCCAGGTCGGGCGAAACGCACGCATCAGGGGTCCACGTAATGCTGTCTTTGATCATACTGACAGCACTAGGACTAAAAACTATGGGGATTTCAGTCTTATAGCCTATATGAGGATTAGCATTCGGTGCCCTCAAAGGCACGGGGTGGAGTTAGCATGACTACTCACTTATATAGCAATTTCTTCACAGTGACCGCTTTTCTAGACTAACGGTCCATGCTGACGACTTATACGCTAACTTTTCTATTTACTACAAGAGATCCCGTTCAGCAGTGATTTTTTTCCTCCCTCGGCTCTTGGTTCTTATTTAGACCTAAGGAATGCTATATAGATATTATTTATAGCTACAGAACTTATACACCTGCAGCAACTAAACTGTCACGAACATTATTGTGCATACAGTTACCAAGACCATGGCTGGAAGTGCCCTTGCAGGCACGGGGGGAAGTTGAGCAAGATTAGATGGTTATCAAGCAGCTACTGTATAGAGACTTTTCGAATTACATGAAACTCATGTAACTCGTAACCATTTCAGGCTCCATACATAACACAAAGACTATGGCTGGAAGTGCCCTTGCAGGCACGGGGGGAAGTTGAGCAAGATTAGATGGTTATCAAGCAGCTACTGTATAGAGACTTTTCGAATTACATGAAACTCATTTATTTAGCAGATAATAAGATTTTGGCTTTGCTCTTATCAGCACCACTTCCCTCACCCGCTCACAGCACCAATCAAGTCCCTAGCATTTTTACACAGGTAGATACGCTACAGCTATATCAGTAGTAATAGGAGCAGCAGCCTAAACTCAGCATTACCATGTATGCTTTATTTGTGCAGATAGTATGTATTGTCCAGGAGGATTCAGTAGCATGCAGAAGTCATAACAGTTATTGGTTATCAATACCAATAGGATTACAAGTCCGAGTTTAGCATTATTACATGCCCATGTACTGACACCAACATAAGGCTCCAGTTACGATACCATCTCTGGATCATTTCTGCACTACTATTATTATCAGTACCGAGTATTACTCTATTTTACCTGAGAATAATAGGAGAGCTAGCCCTAGTTTAGATTTACCATTGTCAACCAATTGACTCACATGCTAGGCTTAGTCATATTCTTATCACCTAGTACAGGCAGAATATATTTCTTTTGGTGGTTTTCTTTTGAGCTTATATGTTATAACAGTGTTCTAATACCGACCTTGTCCAGCAGGTGTCATTCCCCAGGCACATATTTATTTACTAGTATACTCAGACGCTATAGACCTAATCCTTCATTATATATCGATTTATCAGGTATTGATTTCATTTTGGAATATATTTTAGTATTCCTTTTTCTATTTTTTGATTATGGTTTCCACTATTTAGTTTGTATACAGCACATTGGGTGATTGCCGTTGACAATTTTTAATATTCTTGTACTAATTAAAGATTTTTTGTTTATTTCTTTTTTGCCTTTATCTGAATTGATTGCTTGTACCCATATATTTGCCATTTATCCCAGTCCCCCCTTTATTGGTACACTACTCTCTCTGTACACTGATTACACATGGGGTTACCCCCCCTTTACTTGTGTACCATTTTGGCTTATTTTGTTCTGTTCTCAACATGGTTACATATAGTCTCTTGAGATATGCCTGTGAACATGTCACCTGTAGAGGGCAGCGTTTGTGTTTTAGAATTGCAACACCTGCAAACTACGCAAGGATCTAGCTTTGTGTACCAGAGTATATTGTTTATCTGATAGTTTCACTGTGGCCGACCTGGGGAAGTGTCTCCTGAATAAGGGCTATATCCGTGTTTTGAGATCACGCAAGAGCAGTCTGTGTTTGTGGGGGGAATTGAATCCTTTTACATTAAGGGACACTAGTTTCAACGCCATCAAGTGAAAAGGTGTATAGGAGCATTAGGTTGAATATGCTACATCCGGTTATGCCCATGCATGGCATCTTTTTGCACGGTTCCACCCCTAGTCCCCCAACAAAAACAATGTTTTTACAAAAAAAAAAAAACATAACATAAGGATAACCTCATGAGAAACATATATACAAAGAAAACAAAATAGTCTGGTCTTACGGTTTTGCCAGAGCAGCTTGGGGGTGTGTGCCTTCCGGGTCCGGGAAAATCCTAATTTCGTCTCGAGAAGGCGGCTCCAAGCCCCAATCTGCTGTGCTGCAGAATGCAAGACCCATACGGTGTATATACTGTGTGTTACCGTGTCCAGTAATATCATATATATCTATAAACACCATACTTTGTCATTCTCTAGTTTCCTTGGCTCAGATATACCCAATGGTATGCCCTGTTGAAGTGTGAAACCCTCCCGGAGCTTCTTGCAGAGGGATAAGGCCTATGTCTGCCCTGGGGGCAGAAGGATACTACTTCCCTCCAGAAGGGTTCCGGGCAGTAAGGACCACCGACCCACGATCTCCCATTATTCGATGGGTGGGGGAAGGTTAAGTCACATTGGCTAACGCTGCTCGTGATAGCCAAGCTAGGCATGAAGAATCTGTGTCTGCAGTGGCCTGCAAGCGGCATTGGATGGCATACTTAGTCCTCCTGCCACCTTTGATTTCCTTTCTGGCACAATTGAGATCCCGTGAACTGTTGAAAAAGTGAACTGTTGGTCTTTGGAGATTTTAATATTGATTGGCTGAACCCTAAAAATAATAGTTCTTGCACACTGTTTAAGACTTTGCAGCTAACGCAATTAATCTCCTCCCCAACTCGCATAAACATTAAAAGCCATAACCATACCCTGCTCGATTAGATTCTCTCCACTTCTCCTGATAGAATCCAGGAGGTTGGTGTTCTCCCAAACACGTTCAGTGATCACTGTTTTATGTTCTGCGTGCGCAAAATAAAGGCTATTAAATCCTCTCCCCAAGGTTAAAATAACTAGGTTCTTCAAAAAATTTAATCTTGAATCCTTTTTAAATGACATCAAGAACCTCTCATGGCACAGATTAAACATTATCCTAGATCTAGACTGTGCTGTTGAATACTTTCAGTCTGAACTCCTACAAATTTGGAATTTGCATGCCCCGCTGCGTAAGGTGAGGGTAAAAGGAGCACATATGAACTGGATCACAGCTGACCTCATCCAAATGTACCAGTTTCGGGATTCTTTGTGGTCAAAGTTCAAGCGTATTGGCTCTATGAATGATCACTGTGCACATAGACAATGGCGAAATATATGCACAAAACAGACAAAACTGGCCAAGGCCCAATATTTCTATGAAAATCTGAACAGTAACATCTCAAACCCTAGAAACTTTGGGAAAGTCATAAATAAACTACAAACTCCCCCAATCCACTCCCAACCCTCCACTGTCAAAGTGGGTAACCAAACCCTGCAACTTCCCTTAGATGTAGCAAATGCCTTTAACAATTATTTTGTCGGATGCTCTACTGTCCTGATTGCCAAGCTAATAAATGACACGCATCCTGAAACTACAAATGTGTATCAGGTCACACTAAATTTGCAAAGGCCCAATATAGAAAAGTTTATTTTTAGACCTGTAACTGTTAGTGTCATTAAAAAACATCTTAATAATCTAAAAATGAAAAACTAGTCCGGACCTGATCAAATCCCAGCAATGCTGTTGAAGCTCAGTGCGCCCTCAATTGCTAAACCCGTCTCAACTCTAATTAACGAATCATTGGTGTCTGGATAAACACCCAAACTTTAGAAGACTGCGAGAGTAGTGCCTATCCATAAAAGTGGTGACACTACTTTGGTTTCTAACTATCGCCCAATATCATTGCTCCCGGTATTGTCAAAAATCTTTAAAAAATGTGTCCATACGCAACTTTGTGAGTACTACCAACAATTAAACTATCTGACCCCTGATCAATCGGGCTTTCGCCAGAATCACTCCACTACAACTGCCCTTCTAAAAGTTTGCAATGACATCCAAACTGGCATGGAACAAGGAGCCCTCACTGGAGCTATTTTCCTTGATTTTGCTAAGGCCTTTGACACAGTAGACCACGACATTCTACTGCACAAACTCAGGTATTGGTGATCATTCTCTAAACTGGTTTCGATCGTATGTATCGGATCGCTCGCAATATGTGTCCATTTCTGACAGTGACTTCCTCCCTCTCCCAGTCACGTGTGGTGTTCCCCAGGGTTCCATTCTCTGCCCCCTACTATTTACATTATTTATAAATGATCTGCCTAATGTCTGCCAATCCTCAAATGTACACATGTTCGCAGATGACACGATGATGCGAGCAAATCCAATCTACCGCAACTTGAGGCTGTGCTCCAAGACCAGTTTACAGAGGTAGAAAAGTGGATCGCAAAAAAACTCTTCCTGAACACTGACAAAACTGTCACAATGATCTTTGGAACAGTACCTAAATTACACGAATTGCACAATTCCCACCTATCCATCAAAACAAATTCAAATGGCACACTGACCGCAGTCCACTCTTTCAAATACTTGGGTATGATATTAGACCCCAATCTATCTTTTGGCCTGCACATAGAAAAGCTTGCATCTAAACTTTATCCAAAATTAGGTGCTCTGTACAGAAACAAAGCCTGCCTAAGCCCTAAAGTAAAGGAAAAGATTGTACAGCAAATGCTGATGCCAATCATTGATTATGGGGATGTAGTATATGCATCTGCATTGCAATCCCACATTAATAAACTCAACACATTGTATAACTCGTTCTGCCGATTTGTGCTACAATGTAATTACAGGACCCAGCATTATGACATGCTAAAAGAACTAAACTGGCTGTCGCTGGAATTCAGACGCACCCTTCATATTTCCAGCCTTGTTTTTAAGAGCTTTTCTGGGAAACTCCCACCCTACCTGAACAAAATGCTTTCCCCAGCTGTTCCCACTTTCTATAAGCTCCAATCCAGTACAAGCACTTTACTTAGTCTACTTCAATACAAAAAGAAAGCGGCCCGATCCTCCTTCTCCTATAGAGCACCGCAATTCTGGAATGACCTCCCACACAATTTAAAATCTTCCCTAAGCCTAAAGTCATTTAAGAGATCCCTCTCTACATACCTCAAAACAGAATGCACGTGTCATGGTTGATTATATATTTCCTGCCTGTTCTATGTTAAATTTTGTATATATTGTGTATTAATATTGTTTTTGTATTTTGTTGTACCCTAATGTAAAAATGCAATGATTTGTGGACGCAGGACATATTTGAAAACGAGCGAAATCTCAATGTATCTTTCCTGGTAAAATATTTTATAAATAAAATACTGACCATGACATAATCTCTTGTGTCTTAGGGCTGCGTTTACTTCTCTGATGCTTACATACTTATGAACTCCCCCATTTAGTTGTTTTGTGGAAAGTGTGACCATGACCCCCCTCCCATCTCTTTTCATGGGGTGTATAATGCTTCCCATTCGCTTTTACCCCTACCATGATGTGTTTCCCCTTGGAGATACCTGCCTGGCCTGCCCAGACAGTGGTGTGGCCCCAGGTCTATCATTCTGTACCACACTCCCTCTAGATATGGAGAATCCTGCTGGTACATCGATGTTGAGGTCTTTAAGGAAAGTTGTAGGGTCTGATCTCGGCAGCAAGGTGGAACAATACAGCGCAGTAATGTGGAATGCAATTGGAAATGGAAAATAACAGGCCATACATAGGCATGATGTGTAAAGGGAAAAAGAGGCAGTGCAGAAGTATGGCTGGTAATGGTACTGCATTGGACATATATGGGACCAAGAGAAAGTACAGTAGTATGACCAACAAAGGAAATAAGAGGTAGTATAATAGTATAACAAGTGCAGTGGTAGGGCATATAAGGAAAACAAGAGCCAGTACAGTGGCAGGACATGTAAGGTGAACAATAACCAGTGCAGGGGCATAGAAGGAGAGAGATGAACCAGACAATGATGAGGTATGTAGGTATGGTAAGAAATAAGACAAGGGTATCAAACCCCCACTCCTGTGATTATCTGACACATGTGGTGAAGTGCAAGAACAAGTCAACAACCCTATCATTCACAAAGAATATATGAGAAATTAGCTTCTTAACATTTTAATTCTGGGGTAATTCATGGTCTAACAGGGGTTCCCAACCCAGTCCTCAAGTACCCCTTACCAGTCCAGGATTTAGTGATTGTTATGTCTAAAAACACCTTAGACACAATTGGGTAATCTCTCAATCCTGGACAGTTAGGGGGCACTTGAGGACTGGGTTGGGAACCACTGGTCTAACATATTAAACAGTCATTAGTGTAGAGGGTCATTTAAAATTTAATATTTTATGCCTTTAGATTGGATCACAGCATGGCTACCATGACATCAGATGTTTGTGCACCAAGCAGCCATGCTGGCGTTGGATTAAGGGAAATTATTATATGAAAAACAAAAAAGGGTTGGGAAAATACTTTAATATATCCTGTTTTCTTATGTACAACCCCAATTATCTGAGTCCTGGGACATGGGACAGAGAAAACAAAACAAAAAAACACATGGTACTGGCATTAAAAACAAAACAAATGAGGGGTGGGGCCTGACAGCCGAGTTTGCCAGATGTGTTTGCTGAGAGCTCTGGTCTGACGGAGACTAAAAGTGACTAATACAAGCCATAATTGTGAATTTTGCAGCTCAACACAATGGTGGCTCACTGGTAAAGTGCACCCCACTATGCGGTCTAGCGAGCCAGGCGACCTAATGGCCGGGAGAGACGGACGATCTCCCGACATGGCAACCGCGCCATGCAGCCAACTTTCTGATGCCCTGCAAACTCCGCCCCTCCCCCCCATCTGGACCGCTGGGGGTCATTCCGGGGAAGTACCCTGCCGGAACTTGCTGAGTCCATGATGGCTGCCAAGCCTCAAGAGAGCCTGGAAGCCTGGAGAGAGCTTTTTGAGGCTATCAGATCTGCCATGGATTCTGGAGGTGCTTGGAATGCAGGCCGACCCACTGCTACTCACCTACGACACTGGAGAAAGAAGCTGAAGCAGCACCTCACCCACACAGTGCAAGGTTGGCGTCCAACATGGAGGCACGCCCACCTCGCTGCCCGACATACCAGCGATCTCAATGGGCAGCAAGACGCAAAGAAGCACCGCACCACCGCAAATCTGCCTCCTTGTCTCGCAGCTGCTCAACTGTTCAGCATTTCGGAAACAGACGAATCCACGCTTGCACACCGTCCTATCGGTCACACATTGCAGTGCTGCTTACGGGCGCCGGGATGGCCCAAAGGACCTGGCCCTTTCATGGACTATATTACTTGCTGACTGACATGGCACAGGGGTGCGCAGGACTTCGGGGCTGGTGGTGTTTATGCATGCAGAAGGGTGTATTCACTATGATCCAGATCCTGCAAGCAATCAAGCTCCAAGTATCTGGTCACGGGCCCAGAAACACGCAACGCATCGTGGAGATGGGAGAAGCCAAGCCAGGCATGAAGAATCCGTGTCTGCAGTGGCCTGCAAGCGGCATTGGATGACATACTGACCATGACATAATCTCTGCTACCGCTGCTGCTTGTTGTGCTGACGTAATGTTGATCTAGTCTATAAGCGGTTTACTCTGTATTAGTTTTAATAACCAGTGGTAACAAAGCAACCCAGCTTTGAGTTCGTCCAGCTCTCTACCCACATTTGTATTGTGCCTTATGTCTAGCTAACCTACTATTTCTCTAACTTGGAGAAGGACTCTCTTACAAGACCTCATGGTGGAGTGGGCTAAATGTTCACAGGGGACGCTCCACATACTTGCCACTCGGCACTAACAAGCTATATTGTTCCTCTGCCTATACTAATCATCCTATCCCAGTACCCAGTTGTATACATAATCTGTTTAGCATTTTACATAATCATTTCATTTCTAATATTTGCATAATCAGCCGATCTAGCCTGTTTCCTATAATAAGTAATTATGTCTCACCTCTGACTATCTCTTCTACTTATATTCTAAAAAATTTGCAGTTGATCTAAAAGCCATGTCAAAGATTCAACTGTCAATATTGTGGCTGAACAAGCTTCTTGTTATTTTTTGCACAACATAAATAAAGATTGACAAAAACAAACAAAACAAACAACAATAAAACAAAAGCACGGAAAATATAAAACAAAGCGACATGATGATCATAGTCCTCTCTAAATTACTATTATAAACAGGGAGGCAATGAGGCAATTCAGTAAGATTCTACCCATGAACATAAGGTGTTTCTGGAAAGCTTGTATAAGTATCCTAGCATGTCAAATAGTTACTAAGCATCTGTTTATTCAAGATTAAAAACAAACATGCAATTGATTAGAATAGCAAAATGAAAATCAATGAGGAGAAACATTTTAGTTGTTGTTGGTGACACCATTATTACCAGAATAGATATTTGCCAAGAGATTAACAATCTATTACTGCCTCTTAGAAGACGATTCAAGTCTGTTCCATGTGCTACAATAACTTCACCTTTAAACTGGCCATATCTTTAGAAAATCTCTTACAGGAACGCTGTAAGAAGGATGGAGTCATTTGGGAAAAGATTACGTAACTCACAGGTGTTTTTGCAAAGCTGCTTAGTTCAGACCATGCAGAAAAATACATCATTAAAACAAACTTTAGAAGGGCCTAAAAAAAAAAAAAAAAAAAAAATCACACGAGACTAAACATTAAACATTTCTTCGAAGTGAAGGATTATTAAGCATGTCACAGAGCCGCACATTTGATTTGACAAGTTTTCTGTAAACCTAAGAACAGTACCAGTGAAGACAAAGTGATAAAAAATAAAATAGAAGGTTGAATACTATATATCCTTAGGTTTATGCCAATACATATATGTACTAGTAAAGAACTGCCCCCCGGCGAATTGATTAGTACATGCTCATTACATATGTGTGTAGTGTGTCTCTGCAATATGACATACAAGCACCTTAATATAGCATGAGGTCGGACCTATTAATTCCAAGTGCTAATGTTTTATAATTTACTGTAAATAGCCACTCAAGTTTTCAGTTGTAAAATATCCCTCCATTTAAACAGACAGCTAGAGTGACCAGATATAGTGCTAGGAAAATGTTATCCTTCATCTGTATTGTACAGCAGAAGAAAACCACAGTAAGATGCAACATAGAGATGTTCCTTAAAGTCAAGGCTGGAATTGAACCCAGTTTGTCTTAATGTGAAGACAAACTCAGCTTGTCTTATGGTAGATATACAGGTAATGCATTAAAAACGTATATATAAAATAAGTTACAATCAATGGAACACTGTCACCCCTGTAGCTCACAAAATGTGTTTTGAGGACAAGAGAGCCTGTGTGTTCTGCACATTTCTGTCCCCATAACGTCAAAAGGCTGATGCTGATATGGTGGTGGGAGTGATACCAAAAATATACACCTTCAAAGAAAATACGTTTGCTGCAAATTCCAAGGATACACACCTTATGCAGCAAACTCTTCCTAGAAAAGAGTGTCTGAAACAAGCTCTGAAATGGGTGCATAAATAAACTGGGCAGTTTGTGTTTTTTGTAACTGCATTGTGCCAAGAAGTGCGCTTTTATTTCACCAGTAAAGTCTATGAAAGTTACACAAAATGTTATTAAAAATTGTTAACAGCCGCAAATTAGTGTTGATGGCTATTACACAATATTTAGGCGCAAAGACACCATTTACAGTTTTCATGGAGAACTGGTATGATTAAATGAGGTTAGACCCTAAGGAATTGGTAGTGCTGTACCACGGGTAGTTCCGCCAATTTTATTTTGGAGCGCTGCCAAACTATTATGCTTTCTTAATTACAATTTTTTTTTTGGCAATGTTCCCATTGCCAGAAAGATGGTTTCCTTAAATTCACTGCTCTAATAACAACACATATTATGTATTTATATAAAATAAAGCTACTGAATACATAGAAGTAAGCTCATCAGGTTCAATTTATCATACAGTGCAGGGTTCTGTTTATTCAGAGGCAAAAGACGATATGTAGTCGTGGAATGGAGATTTTGGAAAACTTTCCAGATTTTTAAGGAAAAACACATGGGGTTCCTAGAAATATTCAACATTTAGCTTACACTACAAAGATATACTTGAAGATTATTTCTGTTTTTATTCTTTAACAGCAAAAAAGTTACCCTATTAGAATGAGGTTTGAGAGTCTGGCAGCTACGAATTACAGAAAATGTAACCAACTACATGTTAAATGCCAGAGTTTCTCTATCTCCGGGTTGGGAAACTATTTAAACTAAGAGCAAAAATACAAAATCTCGCAGAATATTCTATGGGAACAACTAAAATACAGACATAAAGAGATACAAAGAAATTAGACTTAGTTATAAGGTACAAGAGTTTGGCTGTAGAGTATGTGAAAAAAATACTTAAGGACAAATTTAGCAATAAAAATTAGGCCAAACTCCCCTCCCCACCCCATTACACACACACACAATTAAGAGAAAATAAGAAAATGTTGGCATTTGCAGACGTGGGCTCAGCACCATCTTCCAAATATGGTGGAAATAGCAACTAATTATCTCCCATTAGAAGGAAGTATATAATGTGATCAGTGGAAATGTACATGGTATACTCCTGAAACATGGCTCTAGAATAACTTGCCAGAGTGTCTAAATATAAGAAATCTGTCACTAAACATCCTTTGCACAGAACAAAGACACTTATTGCTGGGGTGAGTGAAGGTTGAAACATCCACATTATATCACAGATCATCTAGATCAGTGGTAGTCAACCTTTTTCTACCTACCGCCCACTAATGCATCTTTCTTGATGGAAAAATTTCCTTACCGCCCACCAGTTTTCACGCAATATTGTTTAGAAAGGAGGGTGTTTTTAAAAAAATAAATGTACGTACATTTATCTTTTTATTTCTACTTAATGCATGTTCATAATGTTTTTGACTTTATAAAGTTTAATTGGAAAACAAAGTAAATTGAAATTACCTTTACTAGTGGTTAATGAGATCCTTGAGGCTGATGCTACAAGACTAACTATTTGATATCTGGTTCGATTTTCGTAAGGAACAAACGAAGGTCTCCTCTTTCGGTGATATTCAGACGACTTCTCTGTTTGCGCATAATATGATTTCTCATCTGTGCGTCATCTCATCTCCCTCCTCAATTCCCCTCCCCACCTTTTTTATCCCTTTTTTCTATTTTTTAACCTTCCTTATAGCAATGCCCAGTAGGAAGGCTTAGCTAGGTAGCCCACTATAACAGACAGACACACATACATACATACATACACACACACACATAAAAATACACATACATACAAACAGACAGGCACACAGACAGGCATACATACATACAGAAAAACGGACAGGCACACATACAGACACACACCTACACACACAAGACACATACATACAGACACACGCACATACATACAGACAGGTACACATACAAAGACACACACATAAGATATACATAGACACATACAGACAGACACAAGACACACATACAAACACACACACACACACACACACAACACATACATACAAAGACAAGACACACATACATACACACATATATACAGATAGACACACACACACAAGACATACATACATAGACACACACAAGACATACATACAAAGACACATACACACAAACAAACACACAAAATATTTTAGTCACCCTCCTGTTTCCTACCTTTTAGGTGCAGGAGGGTGACTTTCCCTGGGGTCCAGTGGTGGCTCAGGTGCATGGGAGTCAGAGTTTCTACTCTGACTCCCTGGTCTTCCTCCCGTGCGGTCTGTTTGTTAGCTGGGAGGAGTGACGCGCAGTCACTTCCTCCCAGCGTGTGATGTAATCACAGGGGGCCCGGTCACGCTGTTAAAGCGCCCAGCGCTGACCAGGCCCCCTCTCAATCCACATCCATCGAGTGGCCCTGACAGCATGGGCCACCCGATGGACCTCGGTTTGCCACGCGGGCCGGAAATGGTGACGGGGGAACCCGGTCGCAGGGGTACCGCCGGCTCACACCTGCCCTCCCGCCCACCCAATCTCTGAAATCCCTACCGCCCAACTGGAATCCTGAAACGCCCACTAGTGGGCGGTAGGGACCAGGTTGACGACCCATGATCTAGATGGTCTGGTTGAACTACATCCTCAGAAGCATCACTTGAACTAACCTTTGTGATTACCCTCAAATGAGTGGGTCTCTGTATCAGGGGAGACACTCTTCACATGGTTACCAGAGGGGTGAGTGTGTCATGGGGTGATGGAGTTTTTTTTGTTTGTTTTTTGTTTTTTTAATCCCCCCCCTTCTTCTGTTGTGCCATACCTGTCATATAATCTGCAACTCAACCCCATTCAATATTAGATATAATTTATAAAATGGCTACTGCTTATTCTATTGTATTGCTCCTGACACAATTTGTGCTATATTTAAAGCTGGATGATTGAGTTCCAGGTTCTTCTCTTTTGTTTATACTTCAGGTAATATATCATAAAAAACAAATCACAAAACATTAAATCAAATTTTTACCAATGCAGATAAATTATTTTGGAAGTCTTGTAGAAAGAACACAATAAGCTAAAGCTACAGTTTTTTTTTTTTTTTACCTGTTTCCGTACATACTCCACCATCAGTTCCAACTTCCGAGGATCCTCACATTGCTGGTTAAAAAGATTTCTCCACAGCGATGCTGCCAAAACTCTGTCATCAGAAATAATTCCCTAAAACAAGTAGGATGGCAAGCTATTTAAGGTTTAAGAAAATACAGAACATGTAATATGGGTTTCTAATATTATTTCTAGTATTCGAAATCAGTAATATTTAGTATGACAAAGGCTGAAAAAGAAAAAGTTGGTAAGAACATCATACACAGAGGTGGGCAAAAGAGTAAAAATGCCTCATTGATTAAGGAGTTCAACTTTTAAGTACCTAATTCACAATCACAAATGCAAAGGTGAGCAATATTACATTTTGTGTCTTGTGTAATTTACATTATGTGTCAGCTATAAAAATGTCTAGCAACACTTTCCTCTTTATAAATGAAAGGGAATCTCTAAGGACAAGGATAACTTTAGCTTAACTAAATAGTTTTTATTTATATTTATTTATGAGTTAAATCGCTTTCTCTGTGCAACTCTAGCCAGACCTACCATGTCTGTGACCCACACGCCTCCCTACACACTTCCTGAAAAAGAAGTTATATTTTCTAGCTTCCTTTATTGCACAGTCTGTCTAATTTATAATGTCTTATCTCTTGCTCTGTTAATAGCCTGATAGAGCCTTCAACAACCTTATAAGTATGATTAAAGTTTAATTAACAGAGCATGAGATAAGAACTTAATACAATGTGCTGTAAATATGAATCCTTTCTTCAGGGTAGCTGTATGAATCACAGTCTGGGGAGGTGTGGCGATTGCCACTGATTTAACTCCTAAATGGCAGATAATTGAGCAGTGATGCTGCAGTGGCATGATCAATATGCCAAAACTGGCTCGTTAAGCTTGAGGGGTTTTGGTGCTTAGAGTATCCCTTTAATTATATGAATTATATTGAATATGAAGGGCAATTACTGCCATTGGCTTTTTAGAATGAAATTATGTTATGGAAGTACGGATGTGGACTGCAAAATGTGAGCTAAACACAAATGACAAATACAAACTGCACTCTTTTAACCAGTTGATTAACATGACTGTGGAGGTTATCCACTGACAGCTGAAAAAAGGCAAAACAAGATTTCATATACAGCAGATAAAAGGGTTATTTTCAGAAAGAAAAATACAAATGTAAAATTTTCTGAGGAGAGAGGGTGTCAAATTATCAAAATTAGCAGATGTCCTTAAAAAATGTGTTGTTTTTTTCCAGACATATTTGTATAGTATTTGACAGCTGGGTCCAGCTAACCCAATCATACAAAATTGGACAGATTTGCATTAAAGGGAAACTGTAGTGCTAGGAAAACAAGCTAGTTTGTCACTCTACGCTGGCTCAGGTCCCCCTTCTCTCCTCCCGCACCAAAGTCAGCGGCAGGTGAGAACTAATGTGCATTCGCGGCAGGGGTTGCACTCACATTGTGATTTCCCTGTGGAAAAGCATTATTCAATGCTTTCCTATGTGGTTTTGAGTGACGCTGGACATCTTCATGCACAGTGTTAGGACGGACAGCCCAGAAGTTGGAGGAACAGCCCAGAAGTTCCTCCAATAGAGGAGGAGTTAACCCTAGCAGGTAATTATTGCAGCTTATTAAAAAAACTGCAATAATTAGCGGCTCAGGGTTAAGAGACCCGGGGCAATGCACCCAGACCACTTCAATGAGCTGAATTGATCTGGGTGCCTATAGGGTCTGTTTAATAATTTGAAAGTGAAACATTTACATTGATAGCAGAGGGGGACTTTGAGTGTCAAAAAAGCATAAAAAGTCTCCATAATTAATACAAATCACTGCATTGGTTATGGTACTGAGCACATCCCTTCAAGTTTCATTTTCAACTTTTATTAAAAGACCACAAAAGTTACCCAGACTTCAATACGTCATCTCATTGAAGGGGTCTAAGTACAGTAGTTGTTGGTAGTGCCGTTTACTAATATTTACATATTCAACACGCCTCCAGTGTCTGTCTACCTGACAGTGACAATAGGCTTTCAGCTGTGAGCTCAATGCTCCTTACAGCAAAAGCAAGTGGACTTCTAGCAGTGTATGCGTAACGTTATGTGGTTGCAGGGTCGAGCGCCTGTAGGGGCTCTATCTGGGCACAGGAAAAAAGTAAGTAAACCCTTGTTTTCCAATTTTTGCTTAGATTTAGGGGATGTCCTAAAGGTAAATAAAGAGGAGCAATGGTTTGTATTCCTAATACCATAGTGTTCCTTTAACAAGTTTGTCTTCAGTTCGACACGACAGATAACCCCAAACAATGTCACACATGGACAAAATCTATGAAAAGGCAAAACATCCTCTAAAGTGAATGCTCACTTAGAGTGCTGGACAAACAAGCTATTGGAAGGTTTAACTTCCCAAATATATATATATATTTATTTTTTTCAATTTACTGCAATCTCAAAATTACATATGCCAACTATTTTTTCTACATTTCGGTAGCTTGTCTCACAACAATAGAGACCAACAGAAAAAAAAAACATTTCCAAATCAGCTAATTCACCAAAGTGACAAGTTTAGTGAATAACTGTGGTTACACCAAAACTGCTTCTATAAGCTAAAGTTGTTTTTGTGACTATAATGTTCCTTTAAATGTGAATTGGGATTTGGCATAGTGCACAGGTAACACTTTTTGTTTTGTTTGTGTGCTTGTGCTCAGGAATACTATAGCCATTGCTTCTGCCCAAGAGTAGTGTGAGTTTTAGTTCAGGGCATTATTTTGTGTATTTGTATTTGCTTTTGTATCACACAGCCATATTATAGTGCTACTACACAGCCCATGTTTTTCCTATTGAAGGTTAATAAGTGTGTAGGCCATTTAACTAAATTGTTGAATTGGTGAATTGTTAGTGTATAATTCACATAAGAGGTTTGCCTTGACGGGGCAGATGAGCCAACACTTTAAAAGACCAATATAGGCACCCAGATCACTTCAGCTCAATGGAGTGGTCTGGGTGCCAGGTCCCCCTACTTTTAACTCTGCAGCTGAAATCATAGCAGTTTCAGAGAAACTGCTATGTTTACATTGCAGGGTTATTCCACCCTCTAGTGGCTGTCTCCCTGACTAGAGGCCGCTTCCACGATTCTCAGTGTGAAAATCGCATTGAACTCATGCAGCGCGAGTTCAGATCCACCACAGGAGGGGGGTTTGAATGCGCGCGTGTCTCAGGCCGCGCATGCGGCTCCATTCTGGAGCTGATGTCAGCAGGGGGAGGAGAGGTCACCAGCGCCGAGGGAGCCCAGCGCTGGATTAAGGAATGTTACTGAAGGGGTTTTAACCTCTTCAGCCCAGTGGGAGGGGGGCCCTAATAACCATATAGTGCCAGGAAAATGGGTTTGTTTTCCTGGCACTATGGTTAAATGTACATGGGGATTTGGGATAGTGTAAAGTTAACTTTTTTTTCAGGAAAAAAATATATCAGGCTAAATCACTGAAATAAAATGCTGATGCAAAAATGTATATAGGTTATTAGTATCAGCATATTCATATTTTAAAGGGACCGCACCATAACCAATACAAATTTTTGTTTGCCTAGGGCGGCAAAAATCCTTGCACCGGCCCTGGCCGGCTGGCACCATCACACGGTAAGTAGTCAAACTGTTTTAATGCGTTCTGAAACTTAAGAAAAAAGTTACTTGCGCACTATCCCAAATCCATATGCACATTTAAATAACTGGAGGGTTTTTAGTACCACTCCAATGACCATTCACGTGTAAGCTTACCTGCCACGTCAAGGCAAAACCAAAGTCCTACACTATTTACCATGGTACTTTCAGCTAAAAATTTAATTCTCTAATAAAACAGAAGACATAGAGGCATTTTACCCATTAAACCCCTACACAGTTATTAACCGTTAATAGGGAATAGCTTGAGCACAGAGCTTAATTTTGTATGCATGTATATGCACTGAACCTTGCTTGGGTCAACTGTGCACCAATGCCATACCCAGTCTTCTCCTTCAGGAGGTGCCACATGTCTCTATAGAAGAAAGCATCAGCCATTCCAGGACTGAGCACACTTGGTCAGAGTGCACAGCTGATGCTCTAAGACAGACTTTTCTAAACTCTTTTCTTTTAAAGATGTACAGCCAAAAAGAAAAAGAAAAAAAGCTTATTTCTTTTTTATATTTGTTCACTTGGCATATATTTTACATATTTGATTTTGGCACAAGTTTGCTTAAAAGGTTACTCCAAACACCATGACCACTTGCCTGGAGTCAATTTGTGCAGCATTTCGCTGTGAAACACCAAACAAGTTTAACCCCTTTTCTGACGGAAATGTAATGAGAGTTCCAGGCTGGCTAATGTCAGTTCTGTGCAAATTTCAATGCACATACACATTCTTCTGATGCTTTCAGCCAATTAATGAGAGCAGGATCTTCTTTCAGCTTCTGCAGATGCTGGGTGTAGTAAACCTACATTGGAGACCTGAAACCTGTCAGTGGGCTGTAGTGGTTATGATGGCTTGTGTGACCTTTTAAGCCCAATCAGCTTTCAAATCAAGCACAGTATAACACAGCAGAGAGTTTGTTAAATGTCTGAATATGCAAATCTAAGAGGAACTTTTAAAATGTATCAGGACCAATGTAACAGATCACCTGGCACCCAGACTGGGTACCTCCGTTGAAGGATGCACCTAGCGCTTCCTGAGGGCTCTAAGCACTCCAGCAGACACCATAACCACTGTAGACTCCTTCAGAGAGCAAGACAGGAACAAGCTCTTACAAGAGCTAAGTAGTGATTTAGCAAGGGAGTATGACAAGCATAGCAATCCCTTGTAGCAGATTCCCCCGATAAGAGACGGCAGTCCAAATTGAGGGTGAAGTAGAACTAGGCAGAGCTGTGGGTTTATTGTTCTTATATACACATTCTTACACGTTAGTACCACCCACGGGGTTTTGTAAAACAACCAATAAACAGGTACAATACACTCAGACACTCCCACACAAAATCCTCCCCTCTGCATGTGATACAATTACCTTACACAATGGGTTAATGTAATTATCACAGGCTGGAAAATACACAGTTTTACACAATATTCATAACTTTAAAAGTATGCATCACATTCACATAAAACTTACATTTTCAGAATCAGCATACTCCAAATACAAACATACATCATATAAATTGGTCCAGTGGGTCAAAAGTTAGATCAAAGTCCTTTGTGACCAAATTAAGCATGGCTTTTCTGCCCAAAACCGGTTCCACAGAGTCTTCTATCCTGGAGATATTTGGGAAATAATCCAATTATCTCCAAGGACAGAGGCAAAACTCCATTAGCCACATGGTAGCAAAAGCCATAAATATATATAAACTGTACATAAATAAATATAACTGTGCAGCTATTGCATAAAACAGGTACATTCAACATATCCCCAGATAGCTTAGATCTGAGCGCACATTATTACTGAATGGCGCTCAGATCACATACATACAGTTCAATTGCCATGGAGCCAAAGTCTTTCACATAGTCTTTTGTTATACAAATGGGCTCCATGGCATAAGTATCTGGGGTATCACTGTACAAATAGTAAAAGTACCGAATGACCCGTCTTTTGTGTCTTTGCAGGGGAAAATCAAGAGTTTCAACATGGGGCCATAGTCCAGAGGGAGCAGGCGAGCAACCAGGCTCCTCCAATGCCCAGTGGCGGGGTTGGTACCGTCACAACCTACATTCATTTATTATGTAATGTTGTTTAAACTACACAGGAGCATTAGAACATTATCATCATTTATTTGTACCCAACAAAATCTGCAGAACATGGGAGTAACTGGTATAAAAACAAAACTTTATTTGACAGACAAACACAGTAGGCTTTAAAAGTCCTACCAGTCTGCTTACAATATAAAACATTTTTTGTTTAACCTTAAATGTATAATGGGTAAGGTGGAACCATGACTTTATTTATTTGTAATTAAATAGCCCAATGTTTGGATAAATAATATTATTAGAATCGAATTGTCATGAATTTGCAGTGAATTCAACATTTTTAGGCCAAAATAACTGAGCAGGTGACTATTTTGTTCAAAATATGAAATTCCCTTTGAGTTTCTGGCAATTCACACTTTACTGAATAACCCTGAAAGAGTTGCATATAACGGAATCCTGATATAAATCAGCAGTTTGCAGTTTCATAAATTTGTGACACTATCTTGAGAAAGGATTAGCAGATTACCAACTAACAAACAGTTTTATATGGCCTCGCAATATGTTTTATGCCAATATTACAGGGCAAACCTCTTATATTAGCGGTTCCCAAACTGTGTGCCGCGGCACCCTAGGAACCGTGCATGACCGGAGGGGAAATCAGAGATCTCTGTAATGTACTGTAATGCAGGCAGCCGGCATGGGAGGGAGAGAGTACCCGGGGAGCTATAACCTGCAGCTCCGCCGGGTTCTCCTCTCGCGAGGTCGGTGCGTTGCCGCAGTTACCATGGCAACGCTCTGAATCTTGCGAGAGTGAACTCAAGCAGCTTCTGAGGCTCCTAGATTTTACTCTCACCACATGGACCACCAGGGTTTCATCAGACCACCAAAATGATTTTTAAAAATATAGAAACATAGAATGTGACGGCAGATAAGAACCATTCGGCCCATCTAGTCTGCCCAATTTTCTAAATACTTTCATTAGTCCCCAGCCTTATCTTATAGTTAGGATAGCCTTATGCCTATCCCACGCATGCTTAAACTCCTTTACTGTGTTAACCTCTACCACTTCAGCTGGAAGGCTATTCCATGCATCCACTACCCTCTCAGTAAAGTAATACTTCCTGATATTATTTTTAAACCTTTGCCCCTCTACCGAGCTAAGACCTGCACCACCAGCTAATTCAATGCAAAAAGTTGTGGCAGCAGAAGAGGAGGTGATCAGTGGACCCTAGATAAGATGTCCCAAAATCCCTATTTTGCCTGCACCGGATTCATTTCCCTACTCTGTTAGTTCGAAAGAACTAAGTACCAAACACCAATCACCCCCTGGCTCATTAAGTTCAAACAAAACACAGGAATTCAGTGCTCTTTTTGTGTGGCTGCCATTTGTATAACCGAATACCACAAGGTGGAGAAAACGGCGGCCATCTTGTTGCACGAAAGCAGGCAGCGGGACTTGGTTGTCGAACGCTGTTCGACAGATTGTTCGACAAGAACTCCCGAACAAACCACACGCTATGAGCCAGGGAACACGCTATGATTCGTACATTATTGCATTTCGTGTGAAACAACCATACTAGACCAACCGCTACTCCTGAACTTATGGAACTATTTCTGGGTAGACCTCGCCAACGCAGTCGGTCAATTCTTTTCCCCAGTGGCGATTCGACTATGTTAATGGGATCTGAGCTCTTTTCGAATATGTTGTACGCTCAGATCCTAGCTATCTTTTCTGTACTAGAGACTGTTATTGGTTATTGTGTTTGTGTCCCTGTCCCCAACAAGATCCATGTGGGAGTATACCTTGCTTGGGGACTTGCATAAAAGGCATTCATTAAAAAGAATGCTTTACCCCTTCATGAAGTCTTGGCTCATGTTTGGGGCATTGGGAGTTATAATCACTACAACTTCTTCTATGCTTGGATGTCGGGAGATTCTATATGGATATACTCAGCCGGAGTATAGGGGATGCGTTACAATGTTAAGCAGTTTGCAAACTGTTTGACTACTTACCATGTGGATGCCAGCCACCAGGGCATTCCTGGCACCATAATCACTGAAACAGTCTATAGTGGTTATGGTGCTTGGAGTGTTCCTTTAAATAAAATCTTGGACATTGGGGCATGGCTTGGCTACTGATGGAGGAGGACGCACGCTGCACGAGCTCCTAGGCCCCAACCTGCACAAGCCCTAATAAAATAGCGTTTCTTACTGCTCCCATGGGGAAAACGAAACAGATGGCCACCCCTGGACTGGCACACATACCCCCATGGGCAGGCCGGCCTTAGGTGATCAGGTGCCCTGTCCGAGCCCATCTCGTGGTGCCCCCTCCCTTCAGCAAAAGCCCTGCCCCTTCTACAATAACCCTGTTCTACCTACTACAAAACCCTTGCCCCACTTTCTACAAAAACCCTGAACCCCCTTCTACAAAGTTCCTTCTCCCCCACTAAAAACCTTCCCCCTCCACCAAAATCACTGCCACCCCTTATACAAAACCCCTGCCCTCTCCACAAAACCCCTGCCCCGTTCAACAAATTATTTTCCCCTGCCACTTCACCAGAAATGCCTGTCCTCTCTTCTACAAAACCCCTCCCGTACACAAAAACCCCTATCCCCCTTCTATAAAACCCCTTCCCCAACATCCCAGCTAGAAAACCTCTGCAAAAAAAAAAAAAAAAAAAGCAATAGTAAACAAGAACAAGCAGACTCACATTAAAGTTTGCTGCTCCCTGGACCCTCCTGACAGTGTCCCAGTCCGCCGACTTTAATTTCAAAGCACTGACCTCCCTCACACTCTCTGAGCGGATCCTTCCGCGAATGACTGAAGGCAGAGCACGCTCCTCCTCCGAGCTCCTGGCCTCCTGTCTCTCCCGGCCGCTGCTCTCCTCATAGTTTGCAAATCAAGTGCCGACTTGCACTGCACTGCAGACACATGACATGGGCCAGCCTGTGAGTGACAGCTCGCACACCCCTTAGGCCGGCCCTGCCCACTGGTCACCAGCCCTGTCCCACGGACGAGTATCTGTCCACACCACAGGGCCTCTGAAGCTCCAGAGGTCCGGACAAGATGGCTCCCATCTCTCCCGGCTCAGACAGCATGGTGGGCTCTACGCGGGGAGAGACACTGGGATAAATGTAAGCAGACCTGGCGGTGATATCCGCAAATTTGCTCAGCCGCAGGAACAAGAACGAAATGGTGGCTGAACTTCGGTCTGACATCTGTGAGGAAATCGCGGCGGTCTGCAGAGACCTCTCAGCACTCGAACAGTGGGTTGAAGACCTTGAGGAGGACTGTCTGCAAACATCCCAACTTCTGCAAGCCTCAGACCTGGCCACATCGAGGCAAGGTAACATTATCCTTGACCTCCGATGCCAAGTGGAAGATCTCGACAACAGGGGAAAGTGCAATAATAATGCAGGGGCATGCCTGGATCAGAGGGGGAATCTCCCCGAGAGCTCCTGTCTGGCCTGTTTGTGCATGTACTAGGGGAGTAGGGCCCCGCTCAGAGCCCCCAGAAGAGATGGACTGCCCATAGACTTAATCTGCTGCCTGCTGTCATTCCAGCTTAAGGAAAATATTATGAGGGCAGCAAGAACACAACGTAACATCAGATGCATGGACTCCCAGGTATCACTGTATCAGGACTTCTCGACACTGAAAACACTTACCAGCCTGTTGCAGAAAAGGAGGATACAGTACAAGTGGGGCTTCCCGTTCAGCTTGCAGGCTAAAGTCGACAACTACTGACACATAGTTCGATGGCCTAATGATGTCCCCCGTTTTCTACGGGCTGCGGGCTTGCCAAACGTGTCAATCCCAAACTGGATTCTGGACTACCCTCCGACAAGTCCCACCAGCCCAACAACGGCCACCGATAACATGGCCGGGGATGCCGCTCCTAGGATGCCGCTCCTAGGCCTCGAAGAATAGGAACACAGCCAACGCACCCCTGGTCATGGGGCCCCACCCCCTGTACAACTGGCGGCCTCACTGGGGGCTCACCTCACACCCGGATCCTTTGCAAGCACTAGGACAGTCCTGGTCGGGTATGTACTGTACACCCCTGTTGCCCAATGTTCTCCCATTGGCCCAGACTGAATACGTTCTGAAGGGATCCTGGTTATGGCCAGGCCGTAGGATATTGCTACTGGCCGCACGATGGGGGTTACTTGCAATAGAGGTCCGAGGCCGGGTCTCCTACCGCCACTCCAATGCATACATGCACGGCGGAGGAGCGAGGCGACCACGTGGATGGGGGATTACAGGACAAGTAATAATGTATATTTGCAATTTTGATGTTTTGTTAAAGGTTACTAAGCGACAGAGATTCCCCTGACCGACGCCTATGATTAGCCGAGACCCTGTGCATGACAGAGGAACCCACACCAGAACCTAAGGACAGATCTGGTTGACTGAGAGACCGTGCCTCCTTGCGACCGCACCACAACACACAATCCCATTGGCTATAGGGGGAAGACGGATGACAATGATGTGCACTAGGTAGACCAGGGCCCTTGAGCAGGGTATCCGGATCTGGGCTGATGACCACTTATTAGCTTAGGGTATAACCCCCAAAGCAACAGGGCTGACTTACCTAGACACGAAACGCCCCACTAAGATAGAGTTACCTTCCCTCTCCTTTATACCTAATGATGCCTAGGGTTCAAACCCCACAGCCGCCCACCGAAGGTTGCCTTTCTAGCACCCCACACAACAGACCCAATTTGTAATAGGATCAGAGTTCGGTGCGGTGGTCTGGTTGACACCATCCCTGAACAATACCAACCGATCGAGGTTTGACGTTGTAGGATCCCAACCTCCCCCCCTTCCAGTTTTCCATCCGTCTATTGACTTCCTTCCCACTTCCTCCTACCCTGCCCTCTCTATCCCCCGCGTCTGCATTATGGGACACCCCCTCCACTTTCCCTCGTGGCCAAGGTGGGCTGACTGCGCTTGGCACCCATGACCAGCTTCTGCCTAGCACAGTTTACTTTCTGGTCAAATAACGTTAGAAGGTTCAATCTCCATGAGAAGCGCTCCCAACTGCTCTGGCAGCTCTGCAGGCTCGAGAACCACCGCTTCCCACTAGGGTTTTATGCCAACCATCCAGACTCCAGGAGAGAAGGTGTAGCCACTCTCTTTGCCCATACTGTCCTGTTTCTCTGCACAGCCTCAAAAGTGGACCCTGGCGGGAAGTATATCTTCCTCAGGGGCACCATTGCAGATCACCCCTGCACCTTCACATGCATATACTGCCCCAACCGTAGATAAACTTTCCTAGCTACAACACTGGCCAAAATAGAATAGTTCTGAGAGGGCCTTCTGTTGCTGGCAAGAGAGCCAATTAGCACACAACGCAAACTATTGTATTGCCGCGCCTACTGTATCTATTTCAGACACTTCCCACGACAGTACAGAGACATTTTTTTCAGACCCTCTCAACAGCCTTTCGACGGTTTGTGTGGCTTTATTGGAGCAACCAAAGTCGGCGGGGGGTACGGGTCTGCCGTCCATGCTTACATTGCTCCAGGCAACGCATTTGCACAGAGTGGTATACTGGCATGCCCGCCCAACCTCTAAAAGATGGGTGACTATGGAAACTCAACAATCTAGGGGTAAAATTCCCTCCATGCTCTGGCTCAGTGGAGCCTCCTACACGGAGCTACATTCTGGCAATCCCATGATTGACGCCACCCTCAGAGTCTGGGGCAGCTTGCGGTACTTCCGACAGCTCACCACGTCACCAAACCCACTCATCCCTATTGTGCATTCCCCTGGCTGGGGGAATTCCAATACCACCACGTGAAGATGTATTACACAACCATGCGAGGTAAAGATCATCTCCATAGGACACTGACGGACTTTGAACACTTATGCACAATCAGACAACACTTGGCACACTGCGTGTCATACCTATACGCCGCTCTCCTGGCATATGCAAATTAGTTTAACAAAGAATCACATTTTTGCCTCATTCCATTATAAACATGGATTCCTTTAAGTCTGTGTTTGCTGTATACCACAGCTTTGATACACATCTTAGGAAAAGATGCAAAGCCAGTAAACTCATGGACAGCTGTTTCGTTGTTAATGCAACTCCTAAGCATGAGGTTGGTTACTGGTTTGCTTATTGAGGCTTGGTAGTGCTTGGGAAGCAAAATCCAAGGTTATGGTGGGGAAAATGAGTTGCATTAACTAATTTCAAAGCTGTTGTATACAGCAAACACAGACTCAAAGGAATTCATGTTTATAATGGAATGGAGGCAAAAATTTGATTCTTTGTTTAACTAATTTGCATATTCCCACCAAGAATCCTTTGCAGTAGTAACATCACTGCAGATTTGTGATTTCTGTGGGAAAAGAAAGCCTTATGGCTTTACTGGTGTGCATATTTTTGTTTAACATTGTATTAACTATCCACAGACTTCAATCACAATTTTTCCCCACCATAAGGAAATAATTGTTTAGTTTTTTTTTTGTTTTTTTTAACTAAATTGTTTACAAGGCCTGTTATTGAAAAATAGTCCACTGCAACAAAGGTTATATAAAGTATAACTTGGAATTTATATAGTACCTCATCATATCCAAAGATAGCAGCATAGAAAACTTCGGTTAAAGCTCTCATACTGTTCTTAAGAGTCACAGAATCAATCTGAAAAACAAACGACACAGAATTATTTTAAGCATGTAGTAGCCAATGAAGAGTTTTTACACATGCAATTCAATACTACTTCTCTAGTTTGGTCCTCACTACTATACACACAGTCATAGAGGAGATTCTGAAGGATCCCTATGAAAGGGTGGCAAAGGAAATCAAACTACAAATGTATAAATTTTACAGTGGCATAGTATAATATCTGTAAGCCTCGGGTAAATCTATTAATAGAGGGCATCTTTTCTTTCAAGATAATATTTACAAGAAAATAAAAATGTGTTCCTTATGGCAATAACCCAAGGCAGAGGCTATATGTGTCCCCTTTCGCAACATTGTTGGTCTTCTTTATCCTTTTACTCTGGATATGCTGGAGAGGGGATTCTCTTCCCAATGTTATGTGCTACAAACTATAAAACAATTTGATAGTTCATTTTGGTTTGGAGATATTACAGATTAACGTCAGAGGGAGATGGAAAAATATAGAACAAGTATTACAAACCACTGAAAATATTATTGTACATTAACAGACATAATAATACACAATTAGGCATTGTTGGAGATCAAATATCAATAAACAGCACAATAGAAAGGTTATAAAAATGACTTTTTCTTTTAAACATACAGAGAATGAAAGAAAAATACAAATCCTTTTAAATCAAGGTATAGCTATCGTCAAATGCACACACCTGTATAGAAATGATTCTGCTTTGAATAGTGATTTTTCTCTACCCAGACGCAGATGTATGAGGATAGAACATAAATATAACATAGCATGTATGACTACCATCACTATATAATCTGCTTTGTAAATTCAAACTACTTTACATGAACTTCAGTATCTGATCTCGATCTGGTCAATTCCAAGAAAAACATTTGGTTTCGCAATAAGCCTTGATTAATTTATTTTTATTGCTTTTCTCCAAGTGAGTTTTGGTTTCTTGTATTTTGCTGGAGTTGGGAATTTATTTTCCACCATTGGTTCATCTAGTGCTTATACAGACAAAACAATTATTAATTTCTTTATATTTACACAAGTAAACCCACTTTGCTCTCAATTTTTCTAGTCAAATGCATAGATTCAAAATTTTCGCAAAAGACATGGGTCATAGGACGATAAAGGTGGCAATAAATGAGGAGCAAGGATAATGTAGCAAGCAAGTATATAAAAAATATGGAATTCCACAAATGCGGAATGAGAAAACAATAAAGTAGGAAGGCAGAATAGTACAAATTATTTACTATTGAGAAATATATATATTTTTTTTAAATAACATTTGCAAATGATTTCACAGTTTTTATATTTTTGCTAATATTTTCTCTTTTTTTCAGGTTTTTTTCTGCTTTTATTTAATTTACATGTCTTATATAGTGCCATTTGACATTTAGTGCCTGTCCCTTAACCATCAATCATATTTGATTGATATGTGTAAAGAGTGTGTCATATTTTTTCATTTTGGAAAAAGTGCAGATATCAAAAGAAATTGACATTTTCATAAGTAACTTGGTTACAACCCTTGCTTTTCAAGAAGACAACAGGTCCTTTTACGTCCTGGTTTGGATAGCGTATTTGCACTGAACTCAAGAGGCAAGTGTCCAAAGCACCGGCCTTGCAAAGACTTCTCATTAAACTGCATTGGGAAGTCTGTGATTGGATAGAATGTCTTGGGGGCATGGGGGGTTAGAAGGGGAATTATTGCAAAGGTAGCAGACAAGAGAACTGTAGTTTTTGCAAGCTGTTTTTAGATATAACCCCAATGAAAAAATGCATAAATAAATGCATGCAAGTTTTCTTTTGGGGTATATCTACTAAACAGTGATTTTGAGTAATTTTATTTGTTTTTGGGCAGTGGAGTGTCCCTTTAAAGAGGCAAATCACCTCTGCACACAGTGAAATGTTTCTGATATATTCTGTTTTCAAATTCTCTTTATAATATCTGCTGAGTGTTGAACCCTGATGTAAGAGAATCCTTTTCTCTGTGGCACATGTATGTACGTAGTGGGCATTGGATGGGATGACCTTTTACCAAACCATAGCTTCCCCCCAAATAAAGACAGACACCGAATCTTGGAAGTAACAGGCCACAGCATTTATTCAAACACAAATACTGCACGACTCCTTCAATGTATAACTTTACATAATATTCTCATAAATAAATAACATGTAAATAACTGCATGATGTCATACAGTACTTGTCCAACACGTCCTTGCCAATCTCGTTCCTTCTTCCCAAAGGCTCTCATCTCCCCCCTCGGCATAATAAACTCCTCTTGCCTTTTTGGCACCCCACCAGCTGGCTTTAGCTCGGTGGGGACACGTCCAACTTGGTACCCCTTAAGGTTCACCAAAGAGACAGGGGAGGATGAGACCCGGCCATTACCCCCTACCTTCATCTAACCTGCAAAAAACCACCACTCCTTACTTGGCAAGGACCCAGGACCCATTTGCCCTTGCCGAAGACGTCGGTCTTCGATGGGCGAATCCGGAAGGACACCAGGTCCTGACCATCCTGGACATGCGCAAATAGGGTCCCTCCCCCACCGGCTGACCTCACCAATTCGCCAATTCTCATGGCACCAAAGATGCCAACGAAAAGCATGGTGAAAAAAAGGCACCTCGTCGTCCGTGTAGCACACCTCTGGGAGCACCTGGCACAATTGTGCCCCCTAAACCAGCCTCCTTGGATCGGCAGTAACTGACCCCTGCGCAGGCCCTTCTCCGCCTACCACCAGAAACTCCGTGGTGACATCCTCCCAACCCTGGGGCTTAAACAGAAAATCATCCCAGACAAGCGTGAGGCCACCGCTGAGGGTAACATACCCGCCGAAAACCCCAAACTCCTTCACTGTGTTAACCTCTACCTCTCAGTAAAGTAATACTTACTGATATTATTTTTAAACCTTTGCCCCTCTAATTTAATACTATGCACTCTTGTCGTGGTAGTTTTTCTACTTTTAAATATAGTCTCCTCCTTAAATGTGTTAATTCCCTTTATCTATTTAAATGTTTCTACCATTTCCCCCCTGACTCTTCTTTCCTCCAAGCTATAAATGTTAAGTTCCTTTAACCTTTCCTTCAAGATCCGCACCGTCCCCCAAGCCGCGCGCTCCGAGAAGGGGATCCAGAAGCTGTGGGTGACCTCCTCCGGCAGGAGCCCCACGGCCCGCCGATTCAATAGTGGTCGAGCCATGGGCGCATCGCACTTACGAGCACCGTCGTTGTCGCTCTGAGCTCCCAAGTCCCCTTGCTCCCTGGGCTCACGCCTCTTGAAACAGCGGGAGGCTAAGTGAGCCCCACCACGTTGGGAGCATTCGTGCTAAAAGTGGCAAGTCCCGCCACATACATTGGCTGACATTAAACTTCCAGCAACTACCTGGTCGGTGCTGCGAGGCTGATGGGGGTGGAGCCGCCCCCCCCCCCAAGAAAGGAGGACAACCCCCCCTTGGTGCGCCGCCGGCCGGATCATGATGAAAAGCCAGGTGCCAATGTCCATCTGATACCACGCCACAGAGAGCCGGACCGCGAGGCGCTGACGAAATTGTTCATCATAGCGCCACCAACCATTCCAAACGGTCTCCTGGTAGCAAAAAACAGCGCCGAGCAGCGCTGGGGGCCCCACTCCTCAATCACGGTCGCCAAGATAGGGAATGCCCGAACCCAATTCCCCAACGTCTTAGGAATTCCTATAACGGACTTTACATTATCTTCGTCCGAGTCTTAAGGGCATCCTCTAAGGGCAAAAGGGGGGAATATCTCACGCGACGTGCAGGGGAGAGGGGGCGCAGCCCCCAACGAGGAAGCGGCTAACACCTCCCCCTAACCGCTGTGCTGGGGACAGAGACACCATAGCAGAGACAGCAGCTTGAAAAAAGGATTCCATCACCTGCAGCACGGTTCCCATGGCAACTGGACGCCACCTGCTGTTGGACGGATCCAGCAACTGCATCCAAAGCCTGAGGAAGCAGTGGAGAGGTGAGCCTGCGCTCCAGAACAGGAGGCTGCTGAGACAGGTAAGGAGAGGGGGTTGGTGTGGGGGGGGGGAGGAGGGGTGGAAAGGGCCCAGGGACAGGGAAGGATAGACACAGGGATGGGAGGGGGAAGACCCAGCCACACCGGAAGCAAGGACATACACCCCAGGGGGAGAAAAGGAGAAAACAGGCCTGCAAGGGGGTGGAGGGGGGGAACAATAAAGAAGGAAGGGGAGGGCAATAATGAAGAGCCATAGGAGGGGGGGTGCTGGACCCACACCGCCCGCGGATCCTGCACGGGCTAAAGAGGAGGTGTTGACAGATTATACCAATGGTATTATATGTATAACATTTGCACAGTTTTTAAAATAAAATAAAGGAGAAGAAAAAAGATTTAGTACATAAAAGAGGACTTGTTGTAATGTGCATTGAACACTTAAAATCAAACCGTATCAGACAAACTATGGCCTAGGCAAAATCTGATGAGGTAAACGAAAATGAAACCTGCTACGTGGGGCACCTGGGTACGTGGAGTGCGTTGTTACCCAAGTGCATTGTGGTATACTGGTATCTTGGCATGATGAAGTCACAGAAGTTAAATAGAGTAAGAAGGGTTGAGTGAAGACACTACGCCTAGTTTAATGGTCAAAGTTAAAAATAAAATGGAAGGAATGCAGTTGACATGGCGTTGGCAATATAAACAAGTGAGGTTGAGTGATTAGACAACCAAACCTATGAAGGAGGTGATTGAAAGTAATATTGAGTGCTGCCTGCAGATGTATGCGGGCTAGTGAGTGTATACATCAGCGTATAAACCAGAAAAAAACAGTATAATAAGAAAAGAAAAATAAACATCTCGTTCGGTCCATATGAGGGTAAATAGGCATCCTGTGGGTGTGGTCTTGATACCAGCAATAATGTGTAGTCTGAGTTATAATCTAAGTCATGTCGCTAAAACCATGCAATTACTTGTTAGACCCCTAGCCTAGGGGTGTGCGGGGGGGAGGAGGGGCTTGGGGGAGGAGTGAGGACTGTCAGTTGTAAGTCGGTACTCGGAATGAGAGCTAGTCAGGTCTTTTCCTGACTCCAGGAGACCGCACCAATGAGAATAATGCAGTCAAAGATATCTAACTGAAAAGAAAAACATGTAAAATAGAAATCTAATGTAACACAAATCAAGAAACTACATGCAGCCTTGAGTTGTATCGGCCAAAATTTTAGTCAGGTCACAGCGCAAGGGTTCTGGTCTCTCCTCGTAGCACAATGGGGACTACTTTGGTCGGATCACATGTAGAAGGGCCTTGTCGGCTTCCAGAGGCCTCTGCTGGTACAGGCAATCCCAGTGCTTTGAACAGGGTGGGTCCCTCCTCAGCCGCAGTCCCAGTGCTTTGAACAGGGTGGTACCCTCCTCGGCCGTGTTCAAACTGTGCTCAGTCCTGTTGTGGGTTATCGTGAGGGATCTAGGCAAAGTCCATCTGTATGCCACTCCTGACGATCTCAATTGGTAAGTTACAGGGATGAGCGATCTCCTCCATTGTAGGGTAAACCATGAGAGATCTTGGTAGAATGAAAGGTCGGAGCCTTCAAATGAGTAAGGTGTCTTGTTGTGCAACACTGATAGTAGAGCTCTTATCATTTAAGAGGGAAAAGCGAGCAAGTACGTCTCTCATAGCTGACTATTACGTCTCTTAAAACAGAGAACGTTTTGGCTTGAGCTGGGGGCAAAAGAGATGCCACCAAATGCCTCCCATAGTGTGGGAGATCTTCCACAGGAATAACATTAGGTTTGCCCCTTATTTTCAGGTTATTACACCTGGAACGATCGTGCAATGCAGCAAGGTGTGTGGAGTATGCATGGGCAGTATGTACTAAGTGGATTGAATCCCTCGTGACAGACAAATCAAAGATATCTTCCTCCACTGCACAGACTATCTGTGATCATTTGCACCTCAGCCCTAACCAGTTCCACGTCTGCCGTCCGCAGCATCTTTATGATAGATTTGCTATGTCCGGTTTTGTGGCCGGGATTGTCACATCTATATTGCCTGGGTCAGGTAGGTCAGATATCTGTGGTTGTAAAGGGCAGTCCTCAGAAGGATGGTTCTGTGGATCAGCAGGGGCTGTCCGCACTTCTGGGGCCACCATTTTAGGCTGTCGTTAAAGCAGAGCTCCAATATCTCTTGATTAGTTCAATATACCCATAGTTGTGCGTTGTTCAGCTGTATCTGGGCTGATGACAGGCTCCCAGTTCAGAGTGTCCGGCAGTGAGGCCGTCCCCAGCAATTCCTACAAATTATGGTGAGTAGTGAGTCCTGCTTGGGGTTCTAAAAGAAGAGCACGTGGAGATGCCTTAGGATGTCGGGAATCAAGTACCTGTGTTAAAACGGTCGGCTGAGTAGGACATTTCATGATATTTGAGAGATTTAACGAAGCGTTAACGAGTTGCGGAAAATGGCGTCTGTTCAGTTCTGAGGTTCAGCTCCGCCCCCGCATTTTTTTTTTTTAACACATTTATTCTTCATATTTGTGAATTATATGTCAGTATGAATATGTAATTAAGTTGGATTGTGTTGCTTACTTCTCTATGAGCTTTTCCATTTCAAATAAATCCTTTAAACATGACGATTTACCACGTTCTAGGTACTATAACATCTTGCTCTGTTGTCTTACTTAAATGTCATAATAATATGTATTTGATTATTCTTATTCTAGGTTTTAAAAACATACATATAGATGCATAGTCTAGGGTTATGCTCTTACAAATTTACATCTAACAGACTGAAGTTTGAAAACCACTAGTCAAGAGTATTAGAAACGGCTAATCTAATAGTCACAAATTGTGACCTCAAAATCGTCAATACATTTTATACACATATTGAACTTTGAAATGAGAATTGTAAATTCTGCTAATAATTTTTCTCCATAAAGCAAAGCTGTAAACCTTAATTTCATGCATATCGGAGTACATATGAAACAGGAAATTACACTACACAAACCTTTATTTAACAGTAAATATTCTCTTGACAATATGATGAAATAAATGCATTTAGTCTAAAACAAAACAATGAGTATAATATTTACTTCAGGCCCGTGTCCCAAAACATGCCAAAAGCACCACATTCATTTGTGCATTATAAAGATTCGTTGACAAAGTCATGGTTTGTATGTCGGACAGAGCCCTTTTGTGTATGTACATAAAACACTATGAATATGTTGGAAAACATACATTATAAAGTAAAAGTAATTTCTAAAAGGTGGTTATAGCGTGAAAAACAAAAGTTCAAAACACAGGTCTCAGCTGTAGTGGCGCCTTGTAATATCCCCTAAAGGACTTTGTTAGGTTATTCCAAGCAGTTTTGTTTTAGATTGTAGACATATTCTGGAAGCCCTTCTATCAAGAGACACACAAGAACAAAGTCGGCAGAATGGAAGTCTGAGAGTCAGACCTTGACTGGGCTGTCATCCAAGTAGGGCCCTCAAAACAGCAGGGGTTATCTTTTCTCCTGATGACTAGAAGAGTGTCAATCAGGCTAAAGACGACTTGTTCTATCCCACTTGCTGTGAAAATGCATTTTTTAACTCCCCCCAAAAAAATTAAAAAGTGAAAGTTACATAAAACTCAAAATATTATAGGTGTATTGGGAAGGAAAGCTGAATAATGAAGTCATTTTTGTAACTGCTATTCAATACATCTGGCTCCAATTGGGGGGAGCAGCACAGTTTTACCTTTTTGCTCCACTCAATTTCTTTAATCTATTATGTGATTGCATAAAGACCCCACACTCTATAAATATAACATGTTTCAATATGAATGTTTGTATGTTCGAATAGTGTGTAATTTACCTTTTTTTCCTTATTTTTTATTTGATATCAACATCCTGTAAATCAGTATGTTTTATAGACAAGACTATTTGTGTGTCAGCCTTTTATTAAATTTTTTTCCTATCATGTAGCAATGCAGAAGAGGTTTTATGTAAGAAACAGAGAACATGTACAGCTAAGATAGCTTTTGTCAAAGAGTAAATCCACTGTACATAGTGTTCATTAAAGTCACAACATTGTTATTTATGTTATTAGAGGTATTTACATCCCTTTCCTAAAACATGCCATAAAATATTATTCCAAAATAGGGAGTGTTGGTGATCTCTTAAAATACATCTAAGTTAGACATTTTAGTAAAAATGCCAGAAATGTTATATATAAAACAGACAAATTTAAGTCTAATATAATGTCAATATATTTTGTCAGTTATATTAAAGATTGAGCATTAATGCTACAGCTTTTGCAAAGGTATTCATTTGAGGATTTTCAAATTCTCCATGGTATTGGTTTCTCTACCAATTGTCAGTTTTCTCTACCAATTGTCAGTTTTCTCTTAGATGTGATCATTGGGTTTTGTAAATGACTTGAAAGAGTTATACCTTTTCCATTATTCCCTCTGTGATTGGCCACTACTCCAGGCACTCATGCCCAAATCAATTAAAAATATATGTACATACACATAGACTGTTATTGCATGTGTATTTATTGTGTTGGCTCTTTGCATCTAATGCCATGTTGTGTTGGCATATATTTTACATTACAAAACACTGTTTAGAATGTGTGACCTGATTCTAGACATGTCTTTTCAATATTGTTTAGCAACCATCCTTAGTACTTGTTTCTTACGGGATATTCATTGCTGCTGTTTTCTCGTCAGCAAGTGAAATACTCTTGCTCAGTTGGGTTGAGGATGAGTGCTTGATCAGTCAAAATTATTATCTATATATTTTTAGCACTAAAAAACTAATTTGCTGTTTTAGCTGTACATTTGGGGTCAATGACATGGTGCATCATTGAGAGCAATCCAGTGACATTAAAGACATTTGGTTAGATCTTCACGGACAACATGCTTTCTTTTACTTAAAGGACCACTATAGGCACCCAGACCACTTCAGCTTAATGAAGTGGTCTGGGTGCCAGGTCCATCTAGGATTAACCCTTTCTGCTGTAAACATAGCAGTTTCAGAGAAATTGACAGCCGCTGGAGGCTCTTCCGCGCTTCTCACTGTGATTTTCACAGTGAGAAGACGCCAGCGTCCATAGGAAAGCATTGAGGATGCTTTCCTATGGACTGGCTGAATGCGCTCGTGCTGTGCATGTGCATTCAGCCGATGACAGGGAAAGGAGGAGGAGAGTCCCCAACGCTGAGGGAGCCAGGCGCTGGAAAAAAGGTAAGGGATTAACCCCTTTCTCACCTTAGAGCCCGGAGGCCCAGAGGGTGAGGGGGACCCAAGGACCCTATAGAGCCAGGAAAATTTGTATGTTTTCCCGGCACTATAGTGGTCCTCTAATAATTCATCACACTGCCGCTGTTAGCAATCAAATCAATGGTGAAGATGAGTGAGCCAGTTCCAAGTGAAGCCGCTGCTCTACCAACACCATATTTGAAATATTACATTACATTCTGTGCCCTATATCCCACTCCCTTTAGCACACTGGTTTCCAAACCAGTCCTCAAGGAATTCCTACCAGTCCAGGATTAGGGATAACCCAGTTGTGTCTAAGATTGTTTTAAGAAAGAAAGAAAGAAAAAGAAAAAAACACTTTGACACAACTAGGTAATCCCTAAATCCTGGACTTGAGGACTGAATTGGAAACCACTACTCTAGCATTGCGAGCTTCTCCAAATAGCTACCAAGAGGGGGAGGGGTCCTGCAGACTGTTTGGCATGCCACTCTGCCCTCCAAAAATATAATCTTGGTGATTCTAGACTACTGAAAATGCATTTTCTCCCCATATAAAAATGGGTGGGGCACTGCTCAAAGTGCCCCTACGGACAAGCCTCCACTGCTACTCATCTCATATATTGAATATTTAACTTAAGGAACGTACAATCAAAACCTAGCTTTATCATTTATGACGGTAGTGTTAAGAGTAGAAAATGGTTTATATTTGACTGTATAAGGTTTGGTTGGCCAGCCTGCAGCACTGAGCAGTCTGCCTTTGCATACATTCTTGAGTAAAGTTGTGTTGGCAATACATACTGACACTTTTAAAGTGTTTAAATAACCACTCCAGCCATAATACAATCCTTATGGGGTCTGGAGATCCTAGGCACCGTCTTACCTTATACAGTTAAGCAATTTTTACACTGTGTGAACCTAAAGTTTTCTCAACAGTGACCACATGGTGGCCCGTCTGCATCCTACTTCAGAGAATATTTACCCTTGGGTACCGGTGATAGACTAAGCCTTTCAGCAAAAATGCTTTAGAAAAAAAATAATATTACTCCCAATGAGCAGCCAGTGATCACAAGTCAAAAGGGGGCATTATCCACACTGAAGTCAGGTCTGGAAAATGCATTGAAATGATGGGCGAAGGAAAGAGAACTTTGGGGTTTCTTACCCCATAAGGTAAAATTGAACCCAGGACTTACACACTTTATAATGACTTCATCTCAATAAAGTCGTTATTGGGCTTGGAATGATCCTGTAAGTTATCCAATAAAATGTATTTCTTTCTGAAGCTGCAAAGCAAATATATTATCTAATAAATCCGCTCAGTATTTTTTTTTTTTTTTTATGTATAGCAATTCTTTATGAAAAATCTCAAAAGGTAATGCTTCTAAGCTGGCAACTACTGTATATATCCTCCCATTAATGGCAGTCAATTTGAATTCATACAAACAGCATGAATTTTATATATCAAAATACACAACTTCTGACTTCAAGTTCCAAAATGAGGTTTTGAATAAAAAGAAAGAATAAGTACAGTAGTGGTGGAAAAACAGACATTTAACTCACAGGACTTTGCTGTTTTAATGGCATGAATATATTTTGGGGAGGGAGTTACTTATATCACATTGCCAAAGAAAAGAAAATAAATAAAAAGAGACAAGTGAAAGAGCAACATAGAAAATTCACAATTTAAGTTAAAAAACATACAATATTTCCTTTCAATGACATTGTAACTGTTGGCGTGTAGTGCTTTATAATCATACACATGCTGCTATGGGCAATGAAGTATGCCACAACTGTATGAATTTCCTTCCGCAAGTAATATACCATCATTCTAAAACAGAAGCACTTTATATAGCTCATTTCCTATGGAGTATATAGATTTCTTACACAAAGCTATATGGTGAAGGCAAGACAGATTTGTGCTTTGTACACACACACACACACACGGGTCTTGGCAAGGTTACAACTTTCTTCAAGAACACTTGACAAAATCTGCTCTCAAGTGCTCTGTCCTTAATAATTTCATCTTTGAAGAATTATAGTCCAATATTTTTCTTTCTTTTTGAAACACCATGGCTTTACCAAAGAATGACGTATGAACAGGGAATAAGTGTTTAAAAAGAAACAGTAATGCCCACTTAGGACAACAGTTTGGTGTATCTCCATTTTTTCATGCTGGTCAAAAGTATGTGATTAAGTCTGACATACGTATAGCATTTAACCCCTTAAGGACCGGACTGTTTTTGTGATATTGTACATTTGCGACCAGGCATCTTTTTACACTTTTGTGGTGTTTGTGTTTAGCTGTTATTTTCTGCTCTCTCATTTACTGTTCCCATACAAATTATATATTGGGGTTTTTTTCAGGACAAAAGGGGCTTTCTTTACATACCATTATTTATATAATCTCGTGTAATTAAATTTTTTTTTAAATGAAAAAATATTTTGAAAAATTGAAAAGAATACATGTTTTTTGACTTTTACTTGAAAAATCTTTTACTCATCTACAAAAGTGAATGAAAAAAAACTGCTAAGACTGACGGCGGCGGACAAGGCAGCGATCAGAGACAGGCACACTATACATATAGAGCACTCATGTCTCATACCTAGGGATACATCTGACAGCTGACCCGGACAAGCTATGTCAGCATAATTACATCCCCCTAATCAAATCGCTGGTGAAGGATTTAGATGAATGGCTGGACAAACCCATATCATGGATAGGAAGAAAAATAAAATTAATGTCCTGCCGCGCATCCTCTTCCTGTTTCAGGCACTACCCATACACGTTAACAAGGCCCAGTTGCTCCCTCTCCAGAGGGCAATATGCGCATTCATCTGGCAGAACAAAAGACATAGGATTTCCAGACAGGTTCTATATAGACCCAAACCTAGAGGCGGACTGGGGCTTCCCTGCCTATACTATTACTATTTAGCAGCCCAATTAACACAAGTAGCAATGTGGCACTCACCCCCGGGAGACAGAAAATGGGTTGATATAGAATCGCTCATGGTGGGGGCCGATCTACCACAATTCTCAATGTGGATGCCAAAAGAAAACAGATCCATACTGTAACGGATCACCTGGCACCCCGACTGGGTACCTCCGTTGAAGGATGCTCCTAGTGCTTCCTGAGGGCTCCAAGCACTGCAGCAGACACCACAACCACCGCAGACTCCGCAACCGCTGTAGCTTGACTGGAGCCTCGCCGTCTTCCTTCCACATTGGATCAGCTTCTGTCCTCCAGGACCGTGTGGGGAAGACCTCTTCCTTCCACCCTGTATGAACGTCCAGCATCCAGGACTGTGTGGTGAAGACCTCTCCAAGGAGAGCGTGTCAGGAACAAGCTCTTAAAAGAGCTAAGTGATTCAAGCTCAGGGGAGTATGCAGAGCATAGCAATCCCCAGTGTGATTATAACAGCTCCCTCCAATAACGAGACAAGGCTACGTTTAGAGGGATCAAGAAGAACTGTCTAAACCTTTATTTCCCTTGGGACCAGTCCATAGGGTCACCACAATAAAATTGTTGTGAAACCTCAATAAAATCACAAACAGTCAAACTATAGCAGGCGACACACAGTGACTTATCACAACACAATGGCACATTTTTAAAGGGGTGGGGGAGACAATATTCAACAGTAAATATCTCACCTGCCTGCAGAATTAGCAATATGCAAATCTACCTGAATATGCAAATGAACCAGTCTTGCAATTCAGGTAGTGCATATTGCTGTTGCTACCAACAGAGGGCACTAGACAAGCTCCATAGCCAAACCCACCTAGTTGGTAGCAAACCTCAGCAGTACAGGAGAGCAGGCAATACATTTCACAGTACACACACACACACACTATAAACAATTACATTACACACACCCTGCACCTATAATGGGTACAGGGTGACTAAAACATAAGATAAATAAAGCAGCCTACATAAATAGTCTGTCTGAAGGTAGACTAGGGGCTTTAAAGCCAAATACATGAAAGAGTCATAGTCACAGGGGAAGAGGCTGGCAAGCAGGCCTCTCCAGGACCAAGTGGTTGAAGGGCACTTCGTCACACATACTAAGAGTTACCTGCCCAACAATCCTCAACTCCTTAAGAATCTGGGACTCCTCCCACATAAAACACAAACTAGCTTCCTCACCTTCCCCCCTCATGCCCTATCCATGAAAAATAGAGCCTTCCCCCCAGGCATGGCCCCCAGGGATTTCAGAAACATAGAACAGACAGGCATTCAGAGAATATGCCATTTGTATCAGGGCACTGAGTTCATTGGCTTTGAAGGCCTCGCACAGGGGAGGCACTTGACGCCAGCTGATTTTTTTCGTTATATCCAACTGAGAGATTTCGCGAAACAGCCCCATATACAAAGGGCAGCACTGCAGCAAAAGACGTTCTTTGAACGGCACTGCCTGGCGGAAACCGTACCCAAGGGGATGATAACGGAGCTATACGCCCACCTTTGCTCTGCTAATGGGGACTGGGGACAATTGAGGTATACTGACCAATGGGAATGCGACTTGGGAGAGGTTCTCGAGGGCGTCGAATTGCAGGAAATATGGGAGGCGAGTAACACCACCTCAGTGTGCGTGACCCTACAGGAGCAATCCTTTAAAACAATGCTCCGATGGTACACCACCCCCGAGACATTATTCAGAATGCACAAAACCACTACTGACACATGCTGGAGGGGCTGCAGGGGAAAGAGGCACCTATCTCCACATGTGGTGGGGGTGCCCAAAGATGGTCCTCTTCTGGTCTGCAATTAAACAACTGATACGGAGAATATTCTCCAGGACCCTGAAACTAGATCCCTGGGTCTACCTACTCAATCGCACGGTCGAGGGCTGGACCAGGGCAGAACAAAAACTTATACATAAGCTCACCTTAGCAGCTAGGAAGGCAGTGGCGGCCACATGGCTGCAACAGGACGCTCCAAAGGTACCAGAGGTTATAACGAGAATTAGAGAGATTAATTTGATGATTAAAAGGCTCACTTCAAAGATTCCTTAAAATATGGGAACCTTGGGACAGCAGCGACTAGGGGCATAGCTGAGATAGGTACCCAACCTCACAGACCGCATGGCCCCCCAGTCCCTCCCTCCCCTCCCCCCCCACATAGCACTAACAGGTGCTTGTCACCTTTGTTCGACAAACCAACAGGTCCCACCCTCCATTTACTTTCCCCTCTTTCTCGCTCTCTCTCTTCTTTCTCCTCCTGTTTTCTAGTCCAGTCCTGGAGACAGGACTGGTCGACGTTGTTAGATATCTGACGTAGAAAATAGCTGGCGTACAATACAGGGGGCATCTGCTGATACCCCTGAGTAACGGCAGATGCTCCACCCTTATGCTATGGAATGCTTTATGGTTATGTGAAGTTATCACTGCATACTTAAACTCATGTCTGGTTTTCTGGCAATGTCAATCTTATTTCAAAACCCCTTGACGACCGGCCACATTGTAATTACTTGTGTAGAATATGCATTGTTCAAAGACATGTTACCTTCTCCTTTTCACTAACGTGGGATATTGTATTGCACTATAACTTATTTTTGCACAAGTCATGTGGCTACTGTTATGTTCACTGACTCTGTCAAGATGAAAAAATAAAGAATAAAAAAAACAAAAAAAAAACTGCTAAATAGATTCATCATTTTGTCCTGAGTTTAAAAATACCCTGTGTTTACATGCTTTTTTATGCAAGTTATAGGGCTATAAGTACAAGTAGGATATTGCGATTTCAAAACATACATTTTTAAAATTTATCAATAGTGACATTGTAACACTATTATCGGTCATAACACCGCTCTGAATAACACCCCACATGTACATTTTTTTTTTTTAAAGTAGACATGGGGTATGTCCAGACTTTTTTTTAGTAGCCACTTAGTCGCAAACACTGGCCAGAGTTAGTGTTCATATTTGTTTGTGTGTGAAAAAAGTAAACAACTAAATTGAACGCTAATTTTGGCCAGTGTTAGTGACTAAGTGGTTACTAAAGAAGACTGGACATACCCCATTTGCAATACCTTGGGTTGTCTTCTTTTGCAAGTTGTATGCCATCATGGGAGTAATTCTCATTCCTGGGCTACCATACGCTCTCAAAGGCAACGTAACCAACCTGGCCATTTTCAATGTAAAAATATTTGACCCATATATTTGACCCTGTAACTGTCAAAAACGCTATAAAACCTGTACATGGGGGGTACTGTTATACTCAGGAGACTTTGCTGAACACAAATATTAGTGTTTCAAAACTGGAAAACGTATCACAACAATTATATCATCAGTAAAAGTGCTGTTTGTGTGTAAAAAAATTCAAAAAAAGTCACTTTCACTGATATCATTGCTGTGATATGTTTTACTGTTTTGAATCACTAATATTTGTGTTCAGCGAAGTCTCCCGAGTAAAACAGTACCCCCCATGTACAGGTTTTAGGGTGTCGTAGGACGTTACAGGGTAAAATACAGTGCTAGCAAATTAAATTCTCTGGACTTTCGGCCTGGGTTGGCAGGCAGGTCCCTCAAATTGCAATCAATAAAATTACTTAATTATGTAAAAATATTGCATAAATATGCACGTAGAATTTAAATATATAAGCATATTTATATATTTGAAGTCTACGTGTATATTTATATAATTATTTATGTAATTTTGTATATGGACATATGTATATTTCGTATTATTTTTATTTATATATACACAGATATATATACAATTTCATTCTAAGTGTATTTTGATATATATATATATCAAAATACAGTTAGAATAAAATTTCATATAGATATATAATTTTAATTTTTTTTATTATTTTTACATTTTTTAATTTAATTTAAATTACTTATTTGTATTTTATAATATTTATATACAATATATAGTTATTATATATACACGTGTGTAATTTAATTATAAGTGTATTTTTATATTAATATATGTACATATTAATATAAAAACACACTTAGTATGACATTATATATATATGATATATAGACATATAATTATTTTTTTTATTAATATTAACCTTTATTTTTATTTTTTTATGATTTTACACTAGCAGGGAGACTGCCTGACAGCACAGGCAGTCCCCCTGCAGGCAGACACATGGATGCCTATTGTGACCATGTGATCGCTCTGGTGAGTGATCACATGGCCTCAGGAGTCCTAATCGCCTGCAGGCAGTCTCCCCACACCGGTCGGCAATGCAAAAATGCCGATGATCCTTAAGGGGTTAAATTATTTATGTTATTTTATTTATAAAAGTAAGTGCTCTAAAAGGAACAGGTTTCTACAAATGAAAGTAGTTTATTAAAGGAACACTATAGTCACCTAAATTACTTTAGCTAAATAAAGCAGTTTTAATGTATAGGTCATTCCCCTGCGATTTCACTGCTCAATTCACTGTCATTTATGAGTTAAATCACTTTGTTTCTGTTTATGCAGCCCTAGCCACAGCTCCCCTGGCTATGATTGACAGAGCCTGCATGAAAAAAATATTTTTCAAAGTTGCTTTGAGAAAAGCATACACAATATTATTTTGTAGTTTGAGTGGTACTTTTGTAATACAGTAATTACAATAGGGAAGTGTTATGTGGGTGAAAGCTTAAAAATAAACAAAAACTAATTGTTTTAATTTTGAAAATAAAGGATTACATGTGTTATAGCCTCATATTTCGTAAAGATTACATATAAGATATTTGTTTTTAGTGAATTGTTTTTGCTTACATGTGCTACACGAGGGTGGCCATCTGTAGTCCTATATAACTGGAAACACCATTCAACTGCCATAAAAAAATTGAAATTATATCAGAATGTATTCCTGAAATGAAGCAGAATTTGTGAATGCAAACAAACATTCACAAATGCTTTTTGGACAGATATGCCGTGTTTCTGACCAAAGAGAACTTATATATGGCTACCACAATAGAGGGTTAGTCAGGAGATATACTGAAATAAAGGTATTTAATGTATTTACTTATATGTGTGCATTTATAAATAAGTACAAACTAAAGCATTAACATTTTATTTTAAAGAATTATAAAGAATGTTTTTGACAATATCCATTTAGCTCTCTTCGGTGAACAATAGTTTCTGTGTTCAGAATTGTTGATGGCACAGCATGGCACTACTTGCCTTCCTCTTCAACATTGCCACATGTGTTCAGATTTTACAAAGCAATTTTGGAGACTAGAGCCCCAATTATTTGGACAATTTTATTTAGGAATGACTCATGAGATGGCTCAATACTGCTGATGTGCTTTAAAAGATTACTACAGGTACCATGATTATCTCACCTGTACATATGTCTGACAGTGTGTGTGTTTATCTGAGTGTGTTTGGTTGTGTATATAACAGTGTGTATGTCTGTGCTAAGTTTGCATCTATGCATGTGTGACAGTGGGAGACGGTGTATGACTAACAGAGTGTATGTGTCTAAGCGCGTCTGTCTATGAGACCAGGTGTGTGACTAACATTGTGGGCATAGCGCATGCATGTTTGGCAGTGTATTTCTATGTGTATTGTGGAACAGTGTATATGACCGTTTTTGTTCGTGTATCGAAAAGAGATTGAGTCTCGGTGGGGCGCCCAGGCAATATTTTTTTAAGATGCCCCAAGACAATTGATTGAAGCTCTGTGCGAGAAAGTATATATTATATAGATTTTTTTATTTTTTTTCAAGGAGATGGAGGTGCATCCCAAATTATGCACATTCAAAGTAAATCCAGTCCTGTTTGGAAGCCCTGCAGGAGCCATGATTGATGCAGAGTGCGTTGAGTGGTGGACGTACAGTAAAATGTATCTTTTTAAGTGTTGGAAAAAATCATTGCATCCATGGCCATGGATGTACGCTAATCAGGGCAGGCCTAAGGGGGAATGGCATGCCAGCGATGCCCAAAAGGTGCAAGCCCACTTGGGAAAAAGTATGCCATTTCTCTCGATCTTTGCAGGTCTTTATTAATATTTGTTTCTATCTCTGATTTTCATTTTGTTTGGTTAAAACCCCTTCAGCAGCTTACCTTATTCCATCACTGGTGACCTCTCCTCCCTGTCCGAAGTCAGCTCCCTAGTGGAGCGGAATGCGCGGCAAATGCTTTCCTATGGACGCTCTGCACGATAGATGGGAAATTTGCATCCAGCGTCGCAGATGCGCCTCTAGTGGCTGTCTAGAAGACAGCCACTAGAGGCTGGATTAACCCTGCAATGTAAACATAGCAGTTTCTCTAAAACTGCTATGTTTGCATCTGAAGGGTTAAAACCTTAGGGACCTGGCACCCAGACCACTTCATTGAGCTGAAATGGTCTGGGTGACTATAGAGTCCCATAAAACCTAAAATGTTTATACAATTTTCTAGTGGCAGAAAAAAACAAATACTTTGTTTTTTCTTTCTGTTTCTAGAATCCTACACATGAGATCGCCAAATATATGAAAAAGGAAAATAAATATTATAAAATATATTGGGAGGGAGGAATTTGCATGGATAAAGGATTTATAAAAAAAATAATTCTTAAGCACACCACCTTATTTATATATTGTGTTTACAAAGTATAGATGGTGAAATAGGGTCAATTTTAGAATTGTGTTTATTTGAGCTCCATACGTTTGTTCATCTGTGAGATAGCATTTTCGTGTGAAACATCACATATCTGCCAAGATATATGAAAGTTAGGAACTGTTGAGGCCGAAAGCTATAAAAAAATATATATATATTTTAGAAATGTTGCAAGAAAGTTTTTAAAAAGTAATGTCACTATACATATAGTTATAAAACCAATATTACTCCACCATACAAAAAAAGCAACACGCTGATTGCTTACATTTTAAAAGTAAAGTCACTTAAATAAAGAATTGTGAGTGCCACTTACAGATTGTAATTACAATATTTAATAAGGCTTAATAAACGAACAAAAGGTACTTTAGAAGGTTTACATTTTGATTAGAATTTATCGGATGGTCCAGTTATATTTTTTTTATGGCACTCGCAAACAATGAGATCATGTCTAACCAATAAGAGTGAATCTTTTTGTACAAGTCGCAAGCATGTTTTTCCTCTGTGGAATACATTGTAAATCAGCATTACTTGCCTTTAATAAGGCAGGCCAGGTTACATGTAGCACACTCAATAAATTACCTCTCTGCTTTTAAATAAACAAATGCCGCCGACTTTCGATATACTTGCTATGCTGCTTTTATGACATAATAAAATTGTTACCTTGAGAATTGCTTAACACTTATTACGAAGGAAAAAAAAAAAAAACATGCATCAGGCAAATGTTAAGAACTAAAGAAAATAAACACAGCCTCTATTAACTGAAGTGCTTCAGTCTATATACTTGAAGTGAAAAGTAACGCATTCGGCAAAATAAATAAATATATAAATTAATACACATATCAATTACAAAATGCTACAGGTAACAACAAAAAGGTAAAACAAAAAAAATATTAAAGCTATAGCAATTCAGGTTTCCACTTTTGCATTTTTGCAGCTTTCCCAGAAGGTCCATATGGACAGTAGCAGCAGTTCCACTGTTATAGGGTGCAATATTTAGCTTTGCATATAAAGTTTGAGTTTATAGTGTTTGTTCACCTGTTGCACAACAAAAAAAACTAGTGTTAAACCTAAAAAAAAAAAAGTAAAATAAATAAATAAATAAATAAAATCTGACATTAAAAGAGACAGTAAATGCTATGTGGATTATTTACTATATGGGGAATGCTGAACAACTAACAATAAAACCTGACATTATGAGCAAGGACTGGGTACCTCACTTTGGAATGGTTTTTGACCTCAAAGTGTCCACGATATGAGCACAAAAGTGGTAGTACTTAACAATGAAGGCTTAAAGGGATTCTATAGTGTTAAGAATAAAAATTCTTTAGTCACTTAACCGATCACACTGATGGCCTAGTGTGAATGCATGGCAAGCACCACAGACCTTCCCCACAGGGAGATTTTACTGATGCTTGATGTCCTCATGCAGAGTGTGAGTATGTGTGTATCTATGTTTGTGTGCATACATCTGAGCATTCAAATACCAGCACTGTGGCAACATATACATGTGTCAATATCTGTGTTTTTGTGGCAGTGCATGTGTATATAGGCATACATTTGAGCATTCACCAAACACACCCCTAAATTCTAAAGCAACTCTACATACATACACACCCTTGCAATCAAGCGGCAACACTAAATACAAATACACCACGGCAACAACACACCCCTGCATTCAAACGCCAAAATTACACACAAACAGAACTCAAACACCAACACTACATATCTACATTCACATTACTATTCCTTACAAAAATATGCTTAAATTCAAACACACAGACATTGCTCACTAATGCAGCCCTGGATGGGCAAATGGTAAATTCCCAGCTGGCAAAGCATTGTGGAAGTTGTACAAGTGTTGAGGATCTACTTTTTGTCAATCTTCACTATTTGTCTTACTAGATCGAAAGTAATGATTAATAAAAAATCCCCTTTAACACCATCCACACTTAAAGGAACACTATAGGGAAACAGTGCCTTAGCCAATCAGAATCTCATCAAAGAGATGCATTGAATCAATGCATCTCTGCGGGGAGCATTCAGTTTCTCCATGCAGAGCGTGGAGAATCTGAACGGCACTGCTCCAGGAAGCCCCGTCTTAGCATTGGCCACTGGAGGTGTCCATAGGCTGTAATGCAAACGCTGCCTTATCTTTTAAAAAGCCTGTAGGGACAGGCTATAGACACCAGAACAACTATATTAAGCTTTACTTGTGTTGGTGACTATAGTGTACCTATAATGCAGCCAAAACCAGGACAATTTATAAGTGGAGTGCCTTGTTCCCCCAAGTAAATTAGAATAAAAAAAAACACCAATTGCAATTTAGCACAATATCTATGGGATTTCAATTCAACAATAAATTGATCTAATCAGGTTACGTGAGCCTGTACCTCTAGACAAGGGCAGAACTTAATAAAGGAATATTTTTTATTAACAAACAATAGTCATATTGTGCATAGTGCATATAAAAAATAGATGACAAATGATCAAACAACAATTAAAAAATAAAAAGGACAAATAAACAAAAAACCTGACTACTCACTTAGATGGTAAAGTAACAGTATATTCTGCCAGGGGGTTCCCTGGCAAAGAAAGATGGAGACTTACTCAAAATTAGATCTTGGCCCCTAGTAAGCAGACTAAACATTGACCGATCAATCAGATTTATATCTCTTGTATTCATATCAGGTTTCCAAGCAGGCCCAAAAGCGGTATAGGTGGAGGGGAAGGCTTATCTATAGGAACAATGACCTCCCCCTTGTGTTCCAGACCTACATCAATTCAAATAGAATTTTTTAAAATAAAATTTCTGCTTTTGTGCTTATCACAGAATGTTATTGCAGTTATGAATTTGTTGCATTTTCCACTCCATACCATGTCTCACTTCCTAATTATGACCTATTACAATGGACTTTACAATTCCTTCCAAAGGACTTAAGTTGCGATAGCCATATTTATACTCTTTTTGTAGGTTGTGCTTGCCTATTCTAAATATGCTCAAAAGGAGGTATGATCATTCATCTGTGGGTTATTATTAATGTTTCTTTTGGATATGACACTGGAAGATCATGGTCTTTTGACTGGTAATGGTCACTTCGCATATCAAAAGAACCCACGATCTAAGAGTGAATATAGGAATATGGTAGAATATATAGTTTGTTTACAATGAAGCCAGGCTTAGAGGCAACTCATGTGTAACATGTATACACCTTGCAGAGGAGCTATGGAGTCACAGCTTTAAAAAAGTTGTAAACCTTCTGATATCTATCACATTCCTATATCATGTAAATTAACTCCTTCTGACATCTATCCTCTACAATTCAATTGGCCATGCCAACTTTCTCAAATAGCAAATTCATTAATGCACTACACAAATTAATAGCAATATGCTATAGTGCAACAATGAATTACGCGCCCTTGGGGTGACACCCTAGGTTGTCTACTTTTGCAAATGTTTTTACTCCATGATGGGAATAATTTTCATTCCTAAACTGCCATACCACCTCAAAGGCAACATAGGCCTGGCAAACCAATCTGACATATTTCAGTGTGTAAAAACTGAAATGGGCAAGTTCTTTATTTGACCCTGTCACTTTCCAATACACCATGAAACCTGTACATGTGGGGCATCAATGTACTCACAGAACATCACAGTATACAAGTGTGTTTTTATTAAGTAAATGCTAACAGTATTATGGCATCCACAGTGAAAAAAAAAATCCCATGCAAAACTTGTAAAATCAATTTATTTATATTACCTATTGTTTCATATATAAATATTTGATGTGAAATGAAAGCCCTGTTTCTCCTGAACAAAATGATATATAATAAGTATGGGGGCACTTCATATAAAAGAGGTAAATTATGGTTGAACAAACATATAGCTCAGATACTAAGTTTTGTTTTGGTCAAAACTTGTACAATTGCCTCCGTTCTAAGGGGTTAAACTGATCAGGTTTTGAATAATGCCCAGTACATGCGAAAATCCTTTCACACGTATACTGTTAAGACAGCTTCTCTGCACTTTTATTTAAGATTCTATTCACTTTAAATGATTGCACTGGAGCTTTTGCAGCTCTGTAGCGCATGGAATAAAACTGAAGAAATCCGTTTTGACAGATGGCCATAGGATATAAGCTATGCAATTCAATTTTAAAAACTATAGAATAGAGTTGAAGAGTTCATCTGAATGAAAATAAATGTTCACAAACTGAACATTCTCATAAAAAATTATTTCACCAAGGATTTTCTAGGATTCATTCTATGCCTGGTCTCTATAGGCTCCTAAGAAATACTAAGTTAAAGCAACTGAAACAGTATTAAACACACAGATGCTGTATATTCAGTGATGTCCATAATATTAAATGTACTATTGCTTAGTGCTCTTGTCATTCTAAAACAATTACACAGTGGTCATTTTTGTTTTCACAGTCTATTCTCTAATTGACTAGAGTAGACATTTCAAGAAAGTAAGGTTTTTTTGTTTTGTTTTTAATAAGAATGCATTTTTAAATACTGCTGCATCGTTTTGGGTCATGCACTGTAAGTCTCCATATGGTTGTCTTTTCACAAGGAATGCACAACTTTTTTTTTGCTGCCTCTAACATATATATATATATATATATATATATATATATATATCTCAAACATATAGCTCAGCTCAGGGCCGTCTTTAACGCGGGGCAAACGGGGCAGCTGCCCCGGGCCCAGTTTCTCTTGGGGGCCCGAGGCACCTGCCCCGTGGGCCCCGCTGACCCCGGCGGGCGGGTGGCCGGTCGGGCAGGAAGGCGGGCGCGCGAGGAAGCACTCACTGCTTCCTCTTCAGCTCCCTCGCGCACCGCACTGATG
>OW240917.1:202743282-202892231 GCA_933207985.1 Pelobates cultripes | reverse complement strand
GGGGGCAGCAGCACATAGATTTGGGGAGGGGGGCAGCAGCCTATAGATTTGGGGTCAGCAGTCCATAGATTTGGGGGCAGCAGCCCATAGATTTGGGGAGGGGGGCAGCCTATAGATATATAGAAATGAACAGGAAGGGTCAGCAAGGAGCTGGAAGGTAAAGCAGCACAAAGGTAAAGTAGAAGGAGCAGAAAGGGTCAGAAATGAGCTGGAAGGGGCAGAAGGAGCACAAACATAAAGTAGGAGAATGAGCAGGAAGGGCCTGCAAGGAGCAGGAAGGAGCACAAAGGGACAGCAAGGAGCACAAAGGTAAAGGAGCAGAAAGAATCAGAAGGAGCACAAAGGTAAAGTAGGAGAAAGAGCAGAAAGGGACAGCAAGGAGCACAAAGGTAAAGTAGAAAAGGGAGCAGAAAGGGTCTGCAAGGAGCAGAAAGGGATCAGAATGAGAAAGGAGCAGAAGGGCGCAAAATAAGCAGAAAGTAGCAGAAAGGTAAAAGAGCAGAAGGGGCCAAGGATAGAAAACAATGTCAGAAGAAAAAAAAAGACTGTCAAATGAAGGAGAGGAAAAGGAGATTGGAGCAGGAAGGACAAATGAAGTGAACCCTCCACTTTATTCTGGACACCACATCATAAGGCTTTGGTACCTGGGCCTGGCAGGGAAACGCTGGACCTTCTCATCTCCAAAGGTAAAAAAATATCGGTGTTAATGTGTTCACTTTTATTTACTGAGTGTCAGGAAGCACAGAGTGCCGTTGGGTAGGGGTGTTGCTGATTGGCTAGAGCAGTCAGCTGGCACTCTAAGCCAATCAGTAGCTCCCCATTCATAAAAAAGTAAAAATATTTTATGAACCGGGAACTAGCGATTGGCTTAGAGCGTCAACTGACCACTCTAGCCAATCAGCGGCACCCATGCCTGACGTCAATCTGCACTTCCTGACACTCTGTTTCAGAAGCCAAATACCACTGAGCGACCTGGAGCTGGAGGAAGCCTTTGGGCTTAAACCATTTGAGAGCGATTTAACCCCTTAAAGGAAAGCGAGCACCCAGGGGCTTCCTGGCATCATAGCATTTTCATTTAGGTGAAGTTGTTATGGTGACCAGAAATGTCCTTTAATTTGCTTAAAGGAACACTATAGTGTCAGGAATACAAACGTATATTCCTGACACCATAGTTGTGAAAATGCTATTCACCCTGGCTTTATGTGATAATGGCTATGCCCCTTCCCTTTCACGACACTGTCAAAAAGGTATCAAGCATGGATGTCATTACAATTATGCCCCCCCCTGGAAAAATTCCTGCGGACGCCCATGGGGGTGGGGGATAAAAACCTGCCAACAGTTTAATTGATATGCGTTCTTGAAGAAGATAGTTTTCAATTATTTGTTGAATGAGTGGAGACTGGATGAAAGTCTTACGGAGAAGGGAAGGAAGTTTCACAGAAGAGGAGCAGCCCTGGAGAAATCTTGGAGGCGAGCATTAGAGGTGGGAGTATGGACAGAGGATATACATAGATCTTCGGAAGAGCGTAGGGGCCTCAACGGGACATTTATGTATTAGGGAAGATAGGTAGGTTGGAGCAGTATTATGTAGTGACTTGTAAGCAAGCACCAGAATTTTAAATTGAGCCCTATATCTAACTGGAAGCCAATGCAGGGACTGACAGAGCGGGGAGGCGTGGGAGGTGCGAGCGGACAGGAAAATGAGCCTTGCTGCCGCATTCATTATAGACTGCAGCGGTGCAATCTGGGAACATGTAAGATCACAGAGAAGGGTTTTGCTGTAGTCAAGGTGAGAGACAACAAGAGCATGGACCAGCACCTTAGCCGCGTCTGGGGTTAAATAGGGGCAGATGTGCGCTATGTTTTTGAGATGGAAGCAACAGGATTTGGCGACTGATTGGACATGAGTGGTGAAGGAGAGGTTGGAGTCAAAAATAACACCGAGGCAGCGAACCTTCGAGGCAGAGTTGATGGTAGCGCTGTTGACTTGGAGGGAGACAGACACAGGAGTAGTAACACTTGAGGGAGGAAAGACCAGAAGTTCTGTTTTGGTAAGGGTAGGTTTAAGGAAGTGAGCAGCCATCCAGTTGGAAATCAAAGAGAGGCAGTCAGAGACACAAGTCAAGATGGGCGGAGAGAGATCAGGAGAGGACAGGTAGATTTGCGTGTCATTCGCATAGAAATGATAACGGAAGCCAAAGGAGCTGATGAGTTTACCAAGGGAGGCAGTATACATAGAGAACAGTAGGGGACCAAGGACAGAACCTTGGGGGACGCCGACAGAGAGTGGTTGGGGGAAGATGCAGAGTCAGAGAAAGAAACACTGAAAGAGCGCTGGGATCGGTAGGAGGAGCACCAGGAGACAGCAGTATCCCATAGATCAAAATTAGAATGCGAAGAAGCTGTTGATGATCAACAGTGTCAAAGGCAGCAGAAAGATCAAGGAGAATTAGGATAGAGTAATGGCCGCGAGATTTAGCAGGAATTAAATCGTTGGATACTTTGGTCACAGCCATTTCGACAGAATGACCAGCACGGAATCCAGACTGAAGGGGGTCAAGCGGAGAGTTGGATTTGAGAAAGTCAGTCACTTTGGTGTACACAACTTTCTCGAGGATCTTGGAGGCAAATGGCAGCAGAGAGATAGGGCGGTAGTTGGATGGGGATTTGGGGTTAAGGCTGGGCTTTTTCAGAATCGGGGTTACAGTTGCATGTTTGAAGTGTGAGGGAAATGTGCCAGAGGAAAAGGAGAGACTGAAAATTTTAGTGAAAGTAAAAGTAAGAGGAGACAAAGTGCTGATGAGATCCGAGGGAATAGGATCGAGGGAATAGGTGGTGGTGGGTGGGGGGGTGAGTACAGGAGCAGAGCAGAATGAGGTGCGAATGTGTGTAGAACGGTGGAGGGAGTGGGGTTGGGTGATGCATTGGTAGGGGAAGGAGAAATATTAGCTCTTCTCTGATTGTAGAGATCTTCTCAGTGAAGTGAGATGCAAAGTTTGTGGCGGACAGGGTGGTAGAAGGAGGGAGATTAGAAGGGCGAATAAGAGCATCAAAAGTGTGAAATAGGTGTTTGGGTTGATGGGACAGTGTGCTGATGAGGGTGTTAAAGTAATTTACTTTTGCAGCGGAAAGAGCCAGGCTAAAGGTCGCAGCATAAATTTATAGTGAAGGAAGTCAGATGCAAAGTGAGACTTTCTCCAACAGCGTTCAGCAGTTCTAGAACATTTTTCGAGCTAACGGGTCAGCTTGGTGTGCCAGGGTTGTAATTGGGGGCGCTTGTTGCGTTTAATTGTAGGAGGTGCTATGCTGTCGAGTTGAGAGGAGAGAGTTAAGTTGTACAGTGAGGTTGCAGAAGTTAGATTTGAGATGAGTAAAAGGAGAGTTTGGAGATTGGTGGAGAAATGCTGGAGATCAAGGCAGTTCGAAGTTTCTGTGAGATTGGAGACTTGAGGATCGTGAAATATGGGTACGGGGTATGCTGATGTCAAATGTTAGCAGATGGCGGCGATAGATGATGGCAGTTCTTAAAGGATTTGGCTTAAAAAGGCGGACAGTGTGAACTTCAAAGGAAGTAAAGGAAAGGGCAGGGAGGATAGGTTGAAATGTACATTGTGGGGAGAGAAGGATGCCTACCCCGCCTCCTTTACAGTCGAGTCACACACACAATTTGACATACAATGTACTAGGATATTATTCATGAATTGAGCCCCCCCTCCCTCATACTACTCACTAAACCGGAGCTGACCTTTAAGAGCTGACCGAGCCCCTGTAGTATCAGCTGGCAGAGAGGAAGTGATGACAGCCTGTCAATTCCTCCCTGCTTCACAAATAGCCCACATAGGAGAACTGGAGGGAGGAGGCAGCATGGAGTCAGCACCACAGGAGCATGGAGGCAGAAGAGAGGCTGGAGTGAGCTTCGACTGCATGCCCACTCCCATCAGCCTCAATCAGAACCAGAGCACCAAGCAAGCCACCATCCAGGTAATCTAACAGGAGGGTGGCTGCAAATATAAAAATGATGTGTGTCAGTGTTTATCTGAGTATGTGTGTGTCAGATTGTGTGCATGTGCCAGTATGTATCTGTGTGTGCATCTGAATGTTTGTTTCAGTGTTTCTATTTGTATGCCAGTGTGTGTATTTGAGTGTTTGTGTCAGTGTGTGGATCTGAGTATGTGTGTCAGAGTGTATCTGAGTGTGTGTATCTCAGCATGTGTCAGTGTGTGGATCTGAGTGTTAGTGTGTGTGCATCCGAGTGTATGTGTCAGTGTGTGCTGGTGCCTCCTGTTGAGCATCCCCTTTAGCTTAATATATGTGCTCTTTTATATAAATTAAATACAAATTCAAGCATTACTGTAATTTGCGGTTTGCACACACAGTCCACACAGAGCAAAGTTTAATCTGCAGAATAGTAATTTATTTGTAATAACTACAACTGCTAACTCTGGATTTTATGCCCGGGAATGTATAATGCATTTGTGTTCTGTTCTACAATAACAACATTTTTACATTGACTTGATGTAGACCAGAAATGTGAGTTGCCATTATATTGATCTTGATGTATGTTATTTAACCAAATAAAAGTAATTTAATCAGGAAATAATGTGTTTGACCAAGATAAAACCCACCCTTGACAGTGGGCATATATCAGCATGAAACATGGTTAAACTAACAGTTCACCATGGGGATTGAAGAATATCTATTTTATTATTTTACGATTAAAAATTTATACAGATAAACCATATCCCTAAAATTACATACAGCAGGCACTACTAAAGAAATTAAAGTGCAGTCCATAAATATTTTGACAATTACACAACTTTTGCTCCTGCTTTGTAATTCTGAACATTTGTGCTTGAAATGAAGCAAAGGTTAATAATACACTTTATTAGATGATTTGCCTTGCCCATAACTACTGGATAAAGATTGTTTTATTGACCAAGTTTTTTTTTTCTTCATATATAAATCCTTCCAACTACTGCAATGTTTAAAAAAGGCACCATAATGCTACAGAGATTATGTTGCCAGGATTTCTTTGGCACTGTCCATCTGTAATCCAATGGTTTCTGAACAGTTTGATACTTATCTCTCTGCTATGGCTTGAGTTCATCTGATAAAGCATACATTTATACTAACTCCTACCAGGATGAAACAGTATGAGAGGCAACAGAACTTGGTATGAGGGCAAGATAATGCAGTACGGATTTCGCTTACAAGAACACTAAAAAATTACTGTAGATGGCACCTGTGAACTCCCAACATTAGTCATACAGCATGCTATAGTAGTTATGGTGCTTAAAATGTCCTTTTAAAAATTCAAAATATTATAAATTTGATTCCAAATGTTTTATAGAATGTAAGTCTAGGGAGGTCGAGTTTCCTAAATAGCTATATTTACAGCAATTGCTATATTTTCTAGAAAATTAGATCCAAATATCACAAACACAAATATAAGGTACCAAGCATTTATTCATTTTCCTTCACACACTGGCCTTAATATATTGGAACGCAAGAGAAATATTCACAATTTTTTAAAAATAAAACTTACTTACCTGGCAACTGCAGGATAAAACTTACCAGGAAAGGTTAAAGAATCTTAATATGTATAGCTTGGAGGAAAGATGAGACAGGGGGGATATGATAGAAACATTTAAATACATAAAGGGAATCAACACAATAAAGGAGGAGACCATATTTAAAAAAAGAAAAACTACCACAACAAGAGGACATAGTCTTAAATTAGAGGGACAAAGGTTTAAAAATAATATCAGGAAGTATTACTTTACTGAGAGGATAGTGGATGCATGGAATAGCCTTCCAGCTGAAGTGGTAGAGGTTAACATAGTAAAGGAGTTTAAGCATGCATGGGATAGGCATAAGGCTATCCTAACTATAAGATAAGTCCAGACTAGATGGGCCGAATGGTTCTTATCTGCCGTCACATTCTATGTTTCTATGTTTCTAAAAAGGGTAATAAGTATAACCATTTTGATATACTTGTGAAAAACATACCTAAGGCACATTTTATTACTACATAAGTGCTACTGGATAAACTTGTGGAATAATATTTTAAAGTTGCCCAATGCTGAGCTTCATTGGGCACCATACAGAGACTCGTGTAATCATTTTGAAAATGCTTAATGCAACTGAAAGGGTCTGAAAGGAACACTTGGTTTTGAACAAGTTTGTGGGTAAGGCAGACCAATGGTTAACATATCTCTTGCCAATGTTTTAAGAGTGCAGAAGGTTCCAAATTACAGATAAAATAAACAATGGCAAGCTTATGAAAGCTTCTGGCTGCCATGTTCTCTGATGTTAACAAGGGTCTCTTTATTACAGTAACCTTTCAGAAGTGAATAAAAATTATTGCTTTGCCCTAGTTCTGCCCTTAAGTACTAGGAAGGAGGGGACGGAGACTTGAAGAAGACTGAAACATAAGCTTTGTAGTAACATGGTTGCAGTGTTAAAGCATCTTTAAATATTGGATCAGACATAACCTCCTTAACATAGTGTGGCATGGGTATACTTCTGGCCCCAGAAATTTAATAATTTAAAATTATTAAAAGGTCCAAAAAAAAAAAAAAAAAAAAAAGGAAAGACACAAACACAACTCTACATTTCTGTGACTAATATTGCCAAAAATGACAACATAGTGTAGGATTACCCTGAATTCTGCCAATTTTCCTTAAGCTTTTCCAAAAAACATGGTTCTACTTCAGGCTCGCCTCATGCTAGATTTTAAAAAACCGAACACGTCTATTTGCAAGATACTGCAGTCGCTACTAAGTAAAAACATTTATTTTTTTGTGTGTATATTGGCCAGTAATTTTGGTAAACGACTTAGACTTGACTTTTCATTTAAAATAATTATATTCTCTCTATATGTACATAATTATATTACTGGTTTGTAATTGATCTATGTATTTCTTGCTTTAAATGATTTTGTTCAATATTATTAATAAGTGGAAAATTTGGGGATCTCTTGATACCAAGCCAAGGTCAGGTAGACCAAGAAAGATTTCAGCCACAACTACCAGAATATTTGTTCGGGATGCAAAGAAAAACCCCAGGTAACCTCAAGAGAAATACAGGATGCTATGGAAAAAGATGGTGTGGTTGGTTGAAGGAGCACAATACGACAATACTTGAACAAAAATGAGCTGCGTGGTCTAGTTGCCAGAAAGAAGCCTTAACTGCACCAATGCCACAAAAAAGCCCTGTTACGATATGCCCGACAACACCTTGACACGCCTCACAGCTTCTGGCACGCTGTAATTTGTAGTGACGAAACCACATTAGAGCTTTATGGTCACAACCATAAGCACTATGTTTAGAGAAGGGTACACACACTATATCCACTTTTCAAACACACTCTGTGTTCACTATACACACTGCATCCGCTACACAAACACACACTCTGCATTCACTGTACAAACAGTATCTAATACACACAAACACTACATCCATTGCACACATTGTAATTCACTTCCACTATACACACCACATTCAGTCCTGCATCATTGTCAGCGGACCAGGTAGGGCGTGGTCGGGCCAGGGAGGCGGGGCCAGACCTTGTGCTTTGTCAGGGGCCCCAAAATTTCTGATGGCGGCCCTGTCCACCACTACTATCAATCAATTTTTCCATCTTTGATGAGCATCCACAAGGGGGAGTGGCATTGCAATAAACAATGCCCATCAGGGGAGGTAGTGAGGTGGGACTCACTTCCTAAGGCACTTGCTTCTCTTGCATGATTCAGTAAATGACTTAATATGATAATGAAGTCAAGTGACTATATAGGAGTCCAACTCCCAACATATTCAGGATTGAGACAAAGGACTTTGCAATCATTATGTCAATAAAATACCCCAATGTATCCCTAAACACAGATTATAAGTGACGCTGACGTTAAAGGAGGTCAGTCATATAGAAGAGGAATACACTCCTATCACCCACAGGTATGAATGTCAACACCTTATTGGCAATGATGTGCAGAGCGATATTTCCATAAAAGGCAGAAAAAGATTACTGTCTAATTGTAACTGTCAAGACATTCACTTGTAATTGCTAAGAGTATGGATACTCAGAACAAATAGGGTATGTAGGAAGGTGGCATACCCATCATCCTCAGTTGTGGCTAGGGTATTCTAGTATGAAGAGAGTTCGTATGTGTATGTAAGATGTAATTAGAATCACTGTCTAGAAAGCTAAATAAGTTGCTAATAAATGGTTGTGATCAATAAACAAAAAGAAAACATAGGCAGCTAAACCTCAAAAAGGTGACAGGTGAATAGTGTAATAATAAAAATAGTAAATCCTTACTATAATAATAGTGAATCCTTACCCCATGGTACTAGACAGGGGTTCTCAACCCAGTCCTCAAGGACCCCCTACCAGTCCAGGATTTAGGAATTACCTGGGTGTGTCCAAGGTCATTTTTGAATTACGGGTAGTCTATCTGTTTACATGGGCGTTTAGTCCAATTAGATCTTGTATGTGGTTAAAGGTTTTTCAATCCAGGTTTACATAGTTTAGTAGTCTACTTCACAAGATGAATCCTCGTTTTTTGACTCTGTTCTCTCGTTTCAGTTTAAAGTTTTAAACAGATGCAAAGCTTTAAATCTTCTGTTCCAGTTATGGATGGTTATTCATCTTGTTTGCTTGGCCGGCTACCTTTTTCATTGGTTATTCTGTTAGTGATGGTTTCGGAGCTAGAAAGAGGAAGAGTGGCCTAGAGAGCAGAGTCTTATTGTGTGTTGTTTCTGATTGGTTCTCACTGTTGCAATGTTAAATTGTGCTGCTGTGGAGCTTAAGCGAAGAGAGAAAATACTCGCCCTCCTGTCATTAATAAAATTAAGATTATAGGTACACTATAGCTGGCATAATCTACAATTATCACACAACAATTGCAATCCATTCAGCAGTGCTGATCACACTATTGCAGTAAACAAATAGTTAATATGTGCCATAAAACTGCAAGAATACCATTTCATCTATTTATGTTTTGTCACAATATGTTGCAATGGAAAATGTATAGGGAAATGCATTACTTGGCCACAGACACATCTGGCGAGAAATCTTTTGGAGAAATACACTTCATTAGCCTAAAGGCAGAAGAGTGACAAGTTTTCTTGGAATCTGCCCGTACCAGCTGATGGGGCTGAAGCCAGAGTTTGTTTTAACAGCTGTATCAATCTTAAACTCATATACAATGTGTTCGGGAGGGTTATATACTAAGGCAAACGTGTTAAGAAATATCAAATTAAACATTATGCAATTCTTAATTTTGATATTAAAGATACAATTCTGTTTAATACCCCTTATTTCGTTAAATGTTGTCTACTCTTCAGAAGAAGGTTTGTGAACAGGGTGCAAGAGTTGAAAACGAAACACCTGTTCCTAATTTATATATTTAACCCCTTAAGGACCGAGCCAAATGTACACGTTGTGAACGAAACTAAATGTAAACAAAACCTGGCATTTGCGCTACATGTCTGTCCAACCGTAATTCACCTCTTTCATATTAAATGCACCCACCCTTATTATATATCATTTTATTCCGGGGAAACAGGGCTTTCATTTAATATCAAATATTTAGCTATGAAACAATTTAATATGAAAAAAAAATGGGAGAATGTAAATTTTTTTAGTTCTACATGACATTTTAACTGTCAATGTCATAATACTGTTTGCTTTTACTGCAATAAAATACACATATTTGTATTCAGCAAAGTCTCACGTGTAAAACAGTACCCCCTATGTACAGGTTTTATGGCGTTTTGGGAAGTTACAGGGTCAAATATAGCACGCTACATTTGAAATTGAAATTCGCCAGATTGGTTACGTTGCCTTTGAGACTGTATAGTAGCCCGGGAATGAAATTTACACCCATAATGGCATACCATTTGCAATAGTAGACAACCCAAGGTATTGCAAATGGGGTATGTCCAGTCTTTTTTAGTAGCTATTTGGTCACAAACACTGGCCAAAGTTAGCGTTAGTATTTGTTTGTGTGAAAAATGCAAAAAACGCCAATTTTGGCCAGTGTTTGTGACTAAGTGGCTACTGAAAAAGACTGGACATACCCCGTTTGCAATACCTTGGGTTGTCTACTATTGCAAATGGTATGCCATCATAGGGTAATTTTCATTCTTGGGCTACCATAGGGTCTCAAAGGCAACCTAACCAATCTGGCGAATTTTAATGTGAAAAAAATGAAACACAAGCCTTATATTTGACGCTGTAACTTTTGAAAACACCATAAAACCTGTACATGAGGGGTACTGTTGTACTCGGGAGACTTCGCTGAAAGTATCGCAGCAATAATATCGTCCATGTAAGTGCTGATTGTGCGTGAAAAATGCCAAAAACGTCACTTGTACTGGCAAAATCATTGTTGTAATACATTTTACTGTTTTGAAACACTAATATTTGTGTTCAGCAAAGTCTCCCGAGTAGAACAGTACCCCCCCTCTACAGGTTTTATGGTGTCTTGGAAAGTTATAGGGTTAAATATAGTGCTAGCAAATTAAATTCCCTTTACTTTTGGCATTGGTTGTCAGGCAGGTCCCGCTAATTGTAATTAATTAAGATACCTAGTTATGTAAAAATATTACATAAATATATATGTAGAATTAGTATATGTATATATATACGTATGTGAATATATATATATATATATATATATATATATATATATATAAAAAAAAAATATATATTTTTATTTATATATAGGTATATATATAGTGATATATACGTATATTTATGTATATAGATATATATATTATTTCGTTCTACGTGTATTTTGATATAAATATATATTAATATCACAATACAGTTAGAATGAAATAACACATCTATATATTTTTTAATTATTTATTTTTTATTATTTTTTTAATTTTATTTTTATTTAATTTTATTATATTTAATTTTTTTAGATTATATTATATATATATTTAATCAATATCAGTCTACGTGTAATTTGATAAAATATATATATATATATATATATATATATATATATAATTATATATATATTAATAGTAAAATACACCTAGACAGTGTATGTATATGTGTATATATATATATATATATGATCTAAGTATATATATATTTTTTTTTTTACACTTTTTAACTTTTATTACTTTAATTTTATTTTATTGCCAGCCAGCAGGGGGACTACCTGTCATTAGAGGCAGCCCCCCTGCTGGCAATGCTGCAGCCAGCTATCCCGGCCATGTGATTGTGAGGTCCTCGCAAGGACCTCACTCTCACATGGCCGGGGGGGCTGCAAGAGGGAAGACCTGGTGCGGGGGGGCTCCCTGAGAGTCCCCCCAACCGCGATCGCCGGCGTGGGACCGCTGGCGACCGGGTAAGTAATGAAAGACCGGAGGGAGTACTATTACGCCCGGCGGCGTTTAGAGCCGCCTAAAATAGGGTGTAATAGTACGCCCTCCGGTCTTAAGGGGTTAAAACTGCAACTCTGAGCAGATGCTGCATCAGGTGTCTCTATGCATAAGCTCAGTGTGTGTGTGTGTGTGTGTGTGTGTGTGTGTGTGTGTGTGTGTAATGCAACTAATGATGGTACTATGAAATTACCCCCCCCAAAAAACCCTAATGCTTAATGTAGTTGTTCTGGTGAGTATAATCATTGCCTTTAGGCATTTTTATGCAATTGCCCCTAAGGACACCTCCAAGTGACCACTCTTCTGATGGCCACTGGAGATGCTTCCTGGGGCAGTGCTGCACAGTAAGCAGAACTGCCGTTCAGCGTCTCCACACTCTGCACGGGGACGCTGAAATTTCCTCATAGAGATGCATTGATTCAATGCATCTCTATCAAAAAAGTGCTTTAGTGCCTATATTTTAAAGGTATAGCGCACCCTTTTTAATGTCTTTTTAGTGAAGTGGTGTGTTTAGAGCGTGTGCACTATAAAGGTGCTGTTTACCTTTCCCTATATTTTAAAGGTATAGCGCACCTTTTTTTAATGTCTTTTTAGTGAAGTGGTGTGTTTAGAGCTTGTGCACTATAAAGGTGCTGCTTTACCTTTTTACTTTCTATCACTTGCATTTTTTGCACATATTGTATATCTTTTATCACAGAGATTCACTTGCATTTTTTGCATATATTGTACAATTCACAGAGTCTGTTTTATTGTGCATTTATGACACTTGCACTTTGCTGCACCTATATTTTAAAGGTATAGCACACCTTTTTAATGTCTTTTTAGTGAAGTGGTGTATTTAGAGCGTGTGCACTATAAAGGTGCTGCTTTACCTTTTTACTTTCTATCCGTTCACATTTTAAATATATCACTATTTTTAATTTTAGCGCCTTTTATTGCTTGTTTTTTTGTGGTAAAAAGTGCTGAATGGCCAAAACGGAATATGACCATGCCCCCATCCAGCCTCCTTGCTGATTTTAGCCTTTGGGAAAGCATTGGATTGGCTACAAATCAGCAATTCTGATGATGTCATCAAGGAGGTGGATCAGGGCAAGCCGGCGGACCAGCGCAGCGATGGAAATAAGGTGAATTTTCACCTTTTCTAAGGGGGCTGAGGGGGGTAAAGCCACCTAAATGGTGGGTTTAACACTATAGGGTCAGGAATACATGTTTGTGTTCCTGACCCTATAGCGTTTCTTTAACTTTAATACTTACAAGTAATGATCTTGAAGCCTTGTGTTTTATGTTCGATAGGGCAGTGAAAATATAAAAATACATAAGGACAACATGGTGCACTAATAGACAAGTGTGTTTATGTATATTATATGTACAGTCATGGGTAAAAGAAAGTACACTATTACTTCTATATTTTATATCAGAACATCTGTTCCTTAGCAGGTCATGGTGTTAAGTGGGATTTTATCATTATTTCCGGTTTAGTGCAGACAAATAGTGAACTTCAACTCCTTCACCACCACAACTACGTCACGCACACTCTTGAAGTAGGGTGCGTTTGTTACAATGTATGTTTGTGCTGATATGCTGTGTTTGTTTTTTGCCAAACGTGACGCTGTGCATTATGGCCAAACATGGCTTCACATTGGTCTTGTCTGTCCAAAGGATATTGTTCCAGAAGTCTTGTGGTTTGTTCAGAAGCAATTTTGCAAACCTAAGACATGTTGACATGTTCTTTTTAGAGAGAAGAGGCTTTCTCCTGACAACCCTTCCAAACAAACCATACATGTTCAGTCTTTTATAATCGAAATGCCATGAACTTTTAACATGCTGAGACCTCTAGAGGCTGAGTAGGTTTTTTTACAATTTCTCTCAGCATTGCACGGTGTGATCTTGGGGTGAATTTGCTGGGACATCCACTCCTACGAAGATTGGCAACTGTCTTGAATGTTTTCCACTTTGAATAATCTTTTTCACTGTACTATGATGGACCTTGTTTGGAAATTGCCTTATAATCCTTCCTAATTTTATTGGCAGCAACAATTGCTTCTCTGAGAACATTGCTGATGTCTTTTCTGCTTAGCATTGTGTTAACACACACCTGAATGCTGCTAAAACTTCATCTTTTATAGAGCTGGTCACACTTGCTGATTATTAATTATTCAAGGTAATTTGATTAGCAGCAGTTGTCTGCTACTTGGCCTCTAAATTCCCATGGAAGCAGAAAGAGTGTACACACATGGCTTCTCCATTTTGACATTTTTGTTAAATAAATCATAACATGGTGTCAGGGCCGACGCGTCTTATAGGCGACTTAGACAGTCGCCTGGGGGGCGCAAGATTCGAGTGACCCAGCAGGAGGGAAGTGCACAGCGCTCCCTCCTGCCAGTCACTCAGTGTAGAGTGGCTGGGCGGCACGGACTGCGGTACAGGAGGGGGAGAAGAGGAAAAACCACTAAGGGACACTGGGGGTTAGGGAAGAGAGATCACTAAGGGACAGGTGAGGGGCGGAGGAGAGACCACAAAGGAAATGATAGGGGTGACAGAGGGGAGGGAGAGCACTATGGGAAGGGGGGGCAGGGGAGAGCACTAAGGGAAAGGGGAGAGCACTAAGGGACAGGGGAGAGCACTAAGGGATCGGAGGGCAGGGGAGAGCACTAAGGGATAGGAGGGCAGGGGAGAGCACTAAGGGATAGGAGGGCAGAGGAGAGCACTAAGGGACAGGAGGGGAGAACACTAAGGGACAGGAGGAGAAGTGGAGTTGAGACCACTAAGGGACGGGGGAAGTGGAAGAGATCATTAAGGGACGGGGGAAGTGGAAGAGATCATTAAGGGACGGGGGGAGTGGAAGACACACAGAAAGGCTAATGAAGAGGTGAAAGAGAAGCACAGAAGGGCTGGTAGTGGAGACAGAGACACACAATGAGGGGCTTAAGAGAGAGACACACAGAGGGGCCTGGGGGGAAAAGAGACACACCAAGGAGGTGGGAAGAGTAAGGCACAAAAGGGCTTGGGGAAGTAAGACATACAAAGGGGTTGGGAGGATGTAGGAGACATACAAAGAGGGGGGATAAGAGACACACAAGGGGCTTGTAAAAGATACACTAAAGGGGAATGTAAGACACAAAACTTAAAGAAACAAATATACAAAAAAAATATATTAAAATAAATATAATCATAAAAATAAAGAGCTGCTCCCCTCTCAGCCCATATCCTACCCCACAAATCGTCTCTTTCACACTACACACATACACAATGCATACACACACTGATTCTCTTAATGCATCTTTTACACGCACTCAATGCACCCCTTACAGGCATACACACTTTGCATCCCTTACAAACAGAGATTCACACAATGCATCACACTCACACACACACACGCACTGCATCCCTTACACAAATTGGTATCCCTATACATTACATAAGAACACACACACACATTACATCCTTTACAATAACACATCCCCTACACACATACACTCCACTCCCTGTGAGCGAACTCATGGGTCAGCCTTGTAGGCATCAGGCTTATGGGCAGGCCTTGTAGGCATACTGACGGTCAGACCCTGGGGGCCTAGACTGTGATCTGTGTAAGGGGCCCCCAAAAATGGAGCCGCTTCCTGTTCATTGTTTTTGTGAGCACTGCCTCCAGAGAGCCTGTTTTAATACCAGACCAGTGGAGCCAGACTGCAGTCTGAGGCCATCATTATCCTCTTGTCCTCATCTGGTGGTAAGCAGGCAATCCAGTATATCATTAGTGGCATTAATCTCTTATTTACGTCACATTAAAGGGACACTATAGTCACCAGAATCCTCTACGGCATAATGTAGTGGTTCTGGTGTCTATAGCCTATGCCTGCGGGCTTTTTAATATAAAAAGTCCTTGCACCGGCCCTGCATGGTGTAATATATCATGTGTTGTTCATCTGAATATGTATTTTAAGACATATATATATATATACATATATATATATATACACACACATACACATATATATATACACACATATATACACACACAAAACTACAAGACCATGTTGAGAAACAACAGATGTCACCACAGTAGATCCCAGTTTTTTCGTATGTTCATCCATAAAGAAAAAACTAAGTCAAACCGTCTTCTTTCTCTGAGCTATACTTGAGCTACATCACACAACAGACAGTATACAATACATTGGAAGAGATATTACATAACAACCCATTGGACTTACTCCCATTACTTTCCCACGCTGCTGTACATCTTCCCACATAGAATGAACAACATATCGACACATATATTTCCCAGAGCGTCCTTCCTGCTTCATTCGTACCAGGCACATCCTATAAAAACACATTAATACCGTTTAGATGACTTTGAATAGACTGTGATTGTAACATACTAGTCATAGTTTATCACAAGAAAGTGAATGCATGAAAAAAAAAAAATAACCTTTAAAAACCAGAAAAGCAAACAAAGTTTCATGCCACCTGATTTTTGCCTTTTTACGAAGGAGAAAGGAGAAATATTGTTTTCCCATGTGTGTAATTTAAAGTAGTAATTTTCTGCTGCATTAAGAATGGGCATGGCAGCCATGACAAATGTATCTTATAAATTACTTTTTTTTCTATAATATTGTGAAATTGACACAATTTTGGGATCAGTGCTTGGTTAATCAAAATGTGAACACAAACATCAAATCACCAGCATTTATTCCTATAAAAACTCAAATGTACAGGAAAGTAAACAACGCAATATTAAAATAATGCATAAGGCCAGGTTTCAACAGGTTATATGCACGATGAGAACTGCACAGTCTACTAAATATCTAGAAAAACACAAGGTATGGACATTGGAACATGAGGAACTCTTTGTTGGCAGGGCTCACATGCAATTGCAATAAACATTTCCAAAAGGTTTCTCTATAAATTATTTTGTATGAATCAAAACCATATATCTTTCAACTTTGAGAGCTATGAAAGTTGGACAGGAGGTGGGGCAGGCCAAGGGGGGGGTGAGCCAGTGACCCAAAGAGCATCACTGGTGATGCTCAAAATGGGTGGTCACATAAGGGGCATGCCAGCCCTGTGTGAATGCACATGAGGCTGACTGACAACCTCTTGGCCAATTCCTCAGGGCAGACCATGTGAAAAACGCAGCTGAAGTGCTCTCTGCATGGTCCTAGTCCCCTCAGTGTCTAACGGTGTGATGGCGGGGCTTGCAAGACATCATGGAACAAAATCAAGGCAGGTCCTTATAATCTGGACTGTTACCCTAAACAAGCAGTTGTGAAGACTAACGCTGTATAGTTATTTAAGTTCCTAAAACAAAACATCCACAGTTCTGCAGAAGGGTTCCACAATGTGTAAATCAAGAATCTCAGAAGAATACTAGTTAACCATTCTGATTTTATCAGTTTATTCTTGCTAGAAGTTTCTAAGTCTCAAAGGCTGACTCAGTTTTCTACAATACAGGTGGAAAACTGCAACTGTTCATGAGCAAATTTGTGGAAACAGGGGCATTACTGGGGCAAAAACATCTGCAGAACTAGCGTGTGGAGTACCGGGTAAGGTCTTAATATATAATTCCATATATAATTAAATATAAAATAGCTGAAGAAAAAGGTGGCGCGGTTGAGAAATACTTTGAGAAAGTCATATTTGGTGATTTGGCTCAAAACTCGAACACTATATTTGAAATAAAACAAGGAGATGGAAAAAAAATACTATTAAAAATATTTAACAAGAAAGTAAAGAGAGTGGGCCCTAAGTAATTATTACTCTCAACTCTGCAACCCATATAGTAGAAATCAAATAGCATTACGGCTTTTATAGTTTCCTTATATGTTCGCGCTCAGAACTTTTTACAAATTGCAAATGAAGCTAAATTACTCAAGTATATCAGTTTGCTGTATATATATATATATATATATATATATATATATATATATATATATATATATATATATATATATATATATATATATATATATATATAAATCCCATCAAGCTCTAGTAAACCCAGCTGCTAAGGTCCACACAGGTTGAATATGCTGTACACCTACATTTTAAGTACTATAAAGCAAGATCACAATGCTCCCAATTTAAAGAAAGGTAGGCCAAAAGGTTTGTGCAACTATATTCTGCTATGAATGAGAGTTCATATACAATTAAGTTTACAGACTGCTCCTTATAACAGAATCATATGTCTGCCAACTCAACTACTGCATACTCTAAACAGTTAAACGGAATATTGTCAAAATGAGAATAATCAGACAAAAGCTTCTTTTTATTCATTTTCCAAATTAAATGACGTCACTTTGTGAGTCTTAAGCACTGAACGAAGGTGCACGTTTGTTGTGTCGTTACATACCAGAGTGAAGTAATGGAAGACTTTGTTTTCATTGAAACGGTTGTCTTTTCTTTTTTTTTTTTACTGCACCTGCCATATGGGATTTAAAAGGCACACTTTTCTTAGGCTGTAAAATTCCCGACTATAATCAGCGCTGTTCGTAATGCTAGACCTGTAACGCATTAAGAGTCTGACTCATCATTGTCAAGCCACGTAACATTGCATTTCTGTTTACAAAATTTTAATAAACCTGCTCAAAGTTCCAAGCTACAAGAGAGTTTAGTCACTCTTTCCAGGAGAAAACAAGCTTTCCTTTCACCTGAAAAATTTCAATGGCTGTGTCTTATTCACAGGAGACAATGTGACATTATATGGAAACGACAAAGAATACAAGATTAACCCTTTGGAATCCAGGTACAAAAAGAAGGGACCGCATTTCATTATAAAAGGTCCTTTCATTTAAGTGTTTATCAGGAAAATATTTCTTTGGTATGAAAATATGCTTTCAAATACTTGAGGATTTCATTCCAGCTCACCTTTTAAAAGAGGAAGGTGAAGCAGAAAAATGCCAGTTTAAACTCAATCAAAATAGGCAAAATAAATTCAGATTGTCAACACAATGAATGAGATAGTGTTGCACTGCATAATTCATCTTAGTAATGCTGCCAACTATCAAGCTGGTACAAATGCCCTACATTGTTTAAAACAGATAGCACACACAAAATGCACTGAATCTAATGAACAGTCTTGAAGCATGTTTTTGGCACCAGCTATATGCCAACATATCTTGTGATCAAAGGAAATTTGATTTTACACTTTAGCAAACCTGATACTCTGTTTTTTTCACTTGAGATTTAAATTGTGAAAAATGTCCTAGAGTGGAATAAACAATATTTATAATAGTTGTAATATAATCATAATTCTATAGTAACTGACCTCACTAGAATTTATTAGTTCCATATAGTAGTGACGATAGAGAGGATTTTTTACTCAATGTGAGGATGTAGTTAAGCTCTAAAAGCTATGTTGCACTGCAAACAATGGTAGAGTGGGCTCAGACCGATTAACATTGGTAAAAAGTGTTCTAATACACATTCATACATTGTGTTTTTCCATATTGAACAATGTGTATTCCTAAACTAGGGCTAGTTTATTTCTGGTTGAGAATTGTGTTTATTAAAGGAACATTCCATGCACCATAACCACAGCAGTGCACTGGAAGCTCTCTGACTTAGCTAAGTCCAGTGGTGCAGAGCATAGGTCATTGCAGGGCGTAACTCAGACTCTCTGCTTGAAGTAGTGGGGGGAGGAAGTGGTGCCCAGAGGACCTCAAGTAAAAAGTCAAACCATTCTAAGATGGTTTGACTACTTACAAAATGTTGTGCCAGCACACAGCAGCTCTCAGACAATAAGCTTTGCCTGCAGCGCCAGTCAGAGAGTTTCCGGCTCTGATTGAGGGCAAGAGAACTGCAGACGGACCCTGAGAAAAGTCAAACCATTAGAAAATTGTGTAACTACACTGGGAGGCTGCCAGGGCACTCATGGCACCATAACCACAACAGTGCACACAAATGGTTATGGTGCTTGGAGCTTTTTTACTATAAATAAGCACAAAAGCAACCCATGAGCAGTTTGTTTTTTTCCAGTGGTGAAGGCAACATAAAGATTAGAAGACTAGACTTACCATATTCGATCAATGAATGAACGCAAACATGTGCGCTGCTTTAGACAAACTATTGCAGAACAAAATAATTAAGTTATGTTCTGCTACACTTTGGGAGATGAATTATGGGAATCGTAAAATAAGTGCTGGGATGCCTCTGTTTTTTTTTTTTTTTAATCTCTTGTTGAAATTGTTTTTTTGAGTCTGTGTTAAATTATAGAATTATATAAATTATATGGATACAGTCTATTCTTTATCCATTGATGAATCATATATAGTGTTCAGTATAGTATCTCCAAGTTGACACTATGACGGTGGTTTATACCCTATCCATTTTAATAAATTCTGTGTGAAAAACATTATTAAATTGCCTATTTGTAACATAGAAATATTTGCCAACTTGCTGGTTGATGTGGTCTTCACATAACTTGGATATTGCAATTAGATCTGCAGCCCTGGAAACTTTCAGTGCCGACTTGATGGAAGATTTTTTCTTGGAAGGAAAAATAGATTCTGCGTTGTGAAGCTTCCTTTTATTTTCAGCTACAGCAATATGCCTTGTGGATTATATGGATGGTATTCCTTGGCTGGAGTGGTTTTTGGGATCACACAAGCTTCCATTTTCACATTCTGACCTTTTCTTCTCACTTTTAGATGAAGAGACTGACAGAATGATTTGCAATTTTTGATTAGTCGTTTAGTTTAGACGACATTTCATTTTGCATACCAAGTAGAATATCTGTGCTTTGGCATGCTTAGAGATTTCAAACAATGGTAATCTAATCCAAAGAATGAAGAACGGCTTCTCAATGCCAATCCATGCAAGACAAGGACTTGCTGAGCTGAGATGCTAGCCTGTCTTACTGGCTCAATTAAACTAGATGTGGAAAAGGGCATCTCCCAAGTTAAGTTTCAGACTTAAAGGGACACTTTAGTCACTGGAACTACTTACAGTTTAAAGATGTGGATAGTGGTGTCTATAGCCTGTCCCTGCAGATGTTCAATGAAAAAGTCTGCAGGGACTGGCTTTAGAGAAAGACAGGGTTTACATTGCTGCCTAATAACACCTCTGGTGTCAGTCACTCAGAAGAACACTAGAGGTGCTTCCTAGTCCAATTCACACTTTGCATGGAGGAGCTGAACATTCCCCATATAGATGCACTGATTCAATGCATCTTTATGAGGGGATGCTGATTGGCGCAGTAAGATTTTCATATGGGAAAGCATTGGATTGGCCAAGATCAGCCATGGAGCAGAGCCAGCTGGCAGGGCCAATCACGGTGAGATCGGCGTGGCGTGGGAGAAAACATGAGTAAAAGCACCATACCAGGATTATAGTGTCAGAAATACATTTTATTCCTAACACTAAAACCTAAACTTGGCAATATAATTTCATGATCCATGCAATTACAAAATATTGAGATATATCTATCATGTGGTATGATATATATCATGTATCCTTAATCTAAAAGCAACTCTTTCAATAGGTTCCCAGTTTTCAGTGCTCCAATCCCTACTTGGGATCAAACCCACAAATATTAGAGTTACAGAAGTATGGGATTAGGTGAATTAACCAAAAGAGTAATTTTCCTGACAAAAGACAAAACTCCCTGTGGAAGAGTAAATGTATATTCACACATGTGGTTATATACGCATAAGCAGTCACAGCATATTTATCTTTGACTTGACACAAACAGAATGAGGACTATTCATCTTTAACCCCGTAAGGACACATGACATGTGTGGACATGTCATGATTCCCTTTTATTCCAGAAGTTTGGTCCTTAAGGGGTTAAAGCAACAGTCCACAAACCATAACCACTAAATCATGCCACAAGTGTCCTGGCACCCCCTCCCTTACCTGCCACTCCTTGCCCCACTACTTCAGACAGAGAGCCAGAAGCTCTTTGCAAATGAGCAAGCCCTAAACTGCAGGGCTTAGCTCAGGAGAGCCATCAGAGGTTGCTGCATAGGAGCCTCTGGCTCTTCATTAACAGTAGTGAAAGTGGAGCAGCACATGTCGGACCCCCGGTAAGAAGTCAACATGGTTTGTGTAGCGGAGGAGCAGGGGTTAATCCAATGGCTCTCCGCTGGGAACAAAGATTCAGCATACAAAATCACAGGAACACAGCATAATCCACCTCCCCAAGGACTAGACGACACATAGTCTGGGAGTCAACTGTCCGCTTTATTCACAGGTCTGCTTTTATGCATTTCTCCCATGCAAGGGAGGTAACTTTCAGAATTAGTACAGTAGCCAATTGTAACCCGGTCACCTCCCCTCCCTCTCCTCCCCTTAGATTAGCCCTTAAACAGATTAGTGGGGACAGAGTTTTCCCCACTTTCTGGATGCCCCCTAAATACAGGGGGTACAGGGACAAATAAGGGGTCCCCTGGTAGATCTGATCTGGGTGAGCAACATACTCGAAATTCACCCAGATCGGACCAGGAGTTTGGGAGTTACAGACAGTTAAAGTTTTGACCGACCGCAGGGACTCAGTAGCCGAAAACAGTTCCATGAATTCTGGCCCTGCGGTCGGTCTATTTCAGGGAATTAAAAATACCGAACAGCCTAGCCATCCATGCGATTGCAAGCCTTCGCATGAATCCCCTCGTTTAGGGGAATCTATCTACCGAACGCCGGGGCGTTCGTGTGTTTGATTCGTGCTGTCGGAGCATGCTGGAGGTCTCAGCGGTACTTGGTTAGTCGAATGCCCGGTTTGAGTTCCAGGCATTTCGACAACCAAGTACCGCTGTTCGTGCGTAAGATGGCCGCCGCCACGTGTTCGGTAGGCGAAATGGCGGCCACACATACAGGCACTTAATCCCCTCACAACATTGTATCGTTCAGCTAATTGGAAACACACGACCACCCCGGGGTGGTCTCCTGTTCGGTAGTTTTGGCCATTCGCCTAAAAACAGCAATATAACAGGAAAGTCCATTCGGTTAGTTATTCCCTTGGTGAAAGTCACTCATGCACACAAAATCATCAGTTCCAGTGGCAGGGTTTGCCACAGTTTGACTACTTACAATGGAAGGGACAGGGCTCTCCTGGCACCATAAACATTCCTTTAATACAAATGTAAGTAATTGAGAGAAATTACTGATTTTACCAAGGCTAAAGTCAGCCATCAAAACGCACACATAAACATAGGGATCCACAAAAATCATTAGGGAACTGTGAAGTTGACAATCTCTCTGTATCTCTTGATTGTCACGATCTAACTTTACTTCTAGACACTCCTTATAATAATATTGGATTACAATACACAGGGAGACAAACATAAATTAACAGCATAATACAATAATCAAACTAGTTTCCTGTGTTTCCACTTTCCATTTCAGTTTGAAATACTGTTTGAAATGTTCCTCATAATTTAAACTCAAGATAAATTTGTTGATTTTTTGATGTTCTCTGACGACTAGGTCTGTGTGGCTGACCTTAAATAAAGAATAATAAAAAATAAAAAAAAGCGCAAACAACAATATAGCTATTATCAATTATCTCAATTCTGAAAAGAAAAATAAATTTCAGAATAAAAGGTACTTGTTAAATATATATATATATATATATATAATCAAACTGTACATATAGAGAATTCATGAACGAAAGAGAGACAAGCAACAAAAATACTTTTAGAAATGTGTCATGAATGAAATATAGGCTTTCTTTACACTGAATGTTCCATGGAAATCGAACCACGGATGGGTACTGTTCAGTTCCACAGCAACGCTGCACAATTAAATGATTATGTTGGTGGAATAATTTTTCTTAAAATGTTTAGCATATATAAATGTTAACTCACTTAAGTCCACCCAGTTTTCAAGGTCAACTAACTTTCCAAATATCACATGTCCAGCGTAAACCGCTTCATGAACATTCCTTTTCTGCGGCTGGTCAGGGGTATTCCAAACCTGAGAAACAACTTTCGTGGCTCAAGACATTTAAAAATACTGCAGGGTTTAAATAAGGCTCCATACATTTCTGCAAAAGACAGCCATAGCAATCAGTTCAATTTATGATGTGCTACTTTTTGTCGGCATGTTAGCAAATGTTTGAATGTACTTTAGCGCGGTTCCTGTTACACATTAAGAAATATACCTTCCTTCTACCACAACGCTCTCTGACCTTTTCAATAATGCTAGATTAAACAATATTTTTGTTTGGGGCTATTTACACCACAGATGAAAAGGAAAAGTATTGCTTAGGTGTTAAATATTTTCACAAGCAACAAATCTGCAATTTAGGAAAATTGATGTGTGTATTTTCTAGGTGTAACATAAATGTCAGCGCAATAACTCCTAAGGTCTACTGACAATTTAAAACTGAAAATCCCAGTAGGGCCATTTATATGAAAGGTTTACTCTAGCCCTTTTTATGTGGAAGACCTTTGCTGTGTAATGTACCCAATGGGCACCATGGAGAAGATCCCCCCTCTGTTTCCAGTAAAATGTACAAAATGAAGCTTTTGCTCACCTGAAACCCAGCACCGGGCAAAGCTCTCCTTGTAATTAGCAATATCTCTCAATGTGCAATGTTTCAAGCAAAAACACTTCACATCATACTCCTACCACCATGACCACAAAATCACTGAAGTAACCCTTTAAACCATATTTTTGGAACCCAAAGCATTAAAGTTAAACTCGTTTCCTGGCGTTTCCTTCCACCTCTGTCAAGACCCCCCTGTTACAGAAGGGGTTGTGTCATTTACCTAGGTCCAGCACCGATGTCCCTCGGCTCTGGCTTGGCTCCGCCCATGCTCCTAATGCGCAGCAATGCTTGCACTCGCATTAGGATTTCACGCATAGCGTGAGGACGTCCGGCGTCAGTTAGGTGACCAAAAGTCACCTTTGAGCCTGGAAGTCCCTCTAGTGGCTGTTTGGTAGCCACTAGAGGAGGAGTTAACCCTAGCAAGTAATTATTGCAGTTAAGAAAAACTGCAATAATTACATGCTATGGGTTAAGGGTGATGGGACATTGCACCCAGACCACTTCAATGAGCTGAAGTTATCTGGGTGACTAAAGTGTCCCTCTAAATGTGTTCTCCAATTTCAATTTCTACGTATGTCTTCAACTTACTGCTCAGGGGAACCCATCAAGTATCAATATACTAAGCATGCAATATTCCAAAGAAGAGGTGAAAGAACAGCAAGTGTGAGATGTGTGACAAGAATTACTGCGATCATCATGAAATATGTCAATATCATTCTGTCTATACAACGTTACTGACAAGAAATGGTGCAGTAATTCATATGGCTAGAAAAACTTTATATAAAGGGACACTATAGTCACCAGAACAATTACAGCTTTTTGTATTTGTTCTGGTGAGTATAGTAAGTCCATGCAGGTTTTTTGCTGTAAACATTGTCTTTTCATAGGAAAGGCAGTGTTTACATTACAGGCTAGGGGCACCACCACTGGTCACTTCTCAGATGGCTACTAGAGATGCTTCCTGGGGCAGTGCTGCACAGTGTGCAGCATTGACATTCAGTGTTTCCACCCTCTGAACTTTACTTATAGAGATGCATTAATTCAATGCTTCTCTATGAGGAAATGCTGATTGGGCAGGGTGGCATTTGGTTCCGCCCCTGGTCTGCCTCCTTGACTGAGAGCACCAGAATTGACAATCTCAGCCAATCCAATGCTTTCCTATGGAGTCAGTCAAAGAAGGCGGACAAGGGACGAGCCAGCACCAGCAGACTGGAAAAAATGTAAGATTTTACTATATTTAGCGGGGTAAGGAGGGGCCAGAGGTGCAAGACAGTGTTTTTAATACTATAGGGTCAGGAATACATGTTTTTGTTCCTGACCCTGTAGTGTTCATTTAAGCATTATAATACATATCTTTCCAAAGACAGACAACAGCTGGCTGTTTGTGTCTGCGTAGTCTAGAATCCAATCTGTTTGTGCCTGCTTGCTGCCTGTAACATCTTGCTACAGAATTCCCCCAATAGAACTCACTGATCATTTGTAGCCGTTTCTTGCCTTTAACATTTTGCAGATTAGGAGTAATTCCCTTCAATGTTTTTGCTCATTCATTATTAGTTCCTTGAGACTGTAAGCTATTAGGTCATCTCTGCACTTTAGGAGAGTTGACTATTGGTGTATTATTTTTAATTACTTTTATTTATAAAGCTTCAATATCTTTCACAGCACTTTACAGTGGGTACAATAATAATAAGCAGGGTCTGTGCAACTCTCATTGCGTTATTATAATGCTTGCATAAATAGTTAAACTTGAACAAATGGAAATTAGAGATTTATCAAAGTATAGCATTCTGAAAAAGGTAGTTTTTATAAATGTCCTACTAAAAGTAGGGTTATCTCTATGGAATCCATTGTACCAGTGGGCACATTTTGTTGGTGACTTCTCCCCTTTTACATCTATGCACCACTTTACAAACACACAACATACAATCAAGTTGTGATATCTGTGACTATTTGGCTGGATATTTGATCCCTAGAGTGCAATTAAGTATGTGTTGTAGAATGAAAGGGACACACTAAGCACTAAAAATTTTTTACTTAAAAGGGACACTCCAGGAACCAAAAGAACTTCATCTAAATTAAGTTGTTAGAGGTCCATGCATGCATTGTTACCTAAAGTGGTTGAACCGTTCTCGAACAGATTAACCCCAGCAGCCCTCCGCCCTTCATGACTATGAAAATGCAGAACGGTCTAACCCCATAAGAGTGCCTCCAAGGTCCTCCTGGCACCATACCAACTTCATTTAGATGCAGTTGTTTCAGTGCCTGGAGTGTCCCTTAAATAAAATGGTTTTGGTACATACTGTAGATCATGCCCCACAGTCTAAACGCTTAATTCTTTGCCATTTAGGAGTTAAATCATGCACTTTACTTTACCCTATTCTGACAGGCCTTATTCTATGCTACTGAATATACAGAATGAAATACAGACTGTGCCTAGTGTTCATGAGGAAAAATACAAGGCTGGAAATTAAATATAATTTTTACAGAAGTACTCACAAATGCTTCAATAGACCAGATAAGCTGCCACTATGATTCATGGCTACATGGAATACCAAAGAGCCAATTTATATGCTTTAGAATAAACTGTTCTGAAGTATCAACATATAAAGAACAAGCAACTTGTCGAAAATAACTATTACAGGAATAAAATTCCAAACCTGAATTAATAGATGAAGCCATCATGCACTCTGAGAAACAAGACTGTAATGGTTCCCTTAAATGGTTCACCTCACTCACAACTATACCACTTTAAGAGGCTAACTGACGTTCACTAATTCACCTATTTAAACGCCCATATCAATATCCTAGTGCACAATTAATGTGTCTCTTCACCAGTGAGCAACGGACACCTATCTTTGCTCTGTAGGTGCCGTTATTCCCAGTCCAAATAACCTTTCTAATTCCCCTGTTGCCAAATCGGACTGAACTCTGACCATTCTTATGGATAATCTTACTTAATTTGCCACTTGTTGCTGATTTGGACTGGAATTAACTTCTCTATTTGGATTTCCCTTTGAACTGATTCTTTATTGTCGGACTGAATTGGACTTTCACTATTCTCTAGGATTCTCCTTCTACTTCTGTTACCGGATGCCGACCTGGACTGGAACTGACACTTTTTCTGGATTCCCCTTTTGGACTGATTAATTGCAGCCAGACCGGATTGGACTTTAACCTTGCTTCTGTATCATCCATACTATTGCCTCACTGCTAACGACCCGGACTGGACTTTACTACTCTTCTGGATTTCCCCAAAAGTATTATCACCTAAATTCCGTTTTAGGTGATTGCAACTTCATCTTGGTAACGATCCAATCTCTCCAAGACTGTCATCTTAAACCGGTGAGTAGTCTTTATTTTTAATCTACTTGGCAGGTTGTGTAACCCCCTAAGGACGGCATTATATGCCAACTTTTTTTGGGCGGTCTTAAATGCCGAAGGGCGGCATAGAACATCCTCGCTGTCCAGGGGACTTATCGGGTCCCCGCCGATCCCATGTCAGCGGTCGCGATCCGGGCAGCCCCTTTTATATAATCCAGCCCTCCAGGGCCATGTGATCATGTGATCGTGAGGTCCTTGCGATCACATGGCCGGAATAGCTCTCAGGCTGTCCCCCTGCTGCCTGTAAAAAAGTTATAAAAGTTAGTAAAAGTAAAAAAAAGTTTAATAAAGTAAATTAAAGTACTTAGATATGTACTGTACATACTCGAGTATAAGCAGAGTTTTTCAGCACATTTTATATACTGAAAAAGCCCCCTCGGCTTATACTCAAGTCAGGGTCTGTATTATGGCAACTTACATTGCCATAATACAGACCTGGACTGCCAGGCTCATTACAAGCAAGGTTTTTGTTCATATAGTATCCTATTAATATTAACCCTAACTATAAAAGGGACACTATAGTCACTAATGAATTTGTTCTGGTGAGTAGAATCATTACCTTCAGGCTTTTTGCTGTAAACACTGCTTGTGTCATAGAAAATGCATGAAATTACATTACAGACTAGTGATAACTTCACTGGCCACTCCTAAGATGTCTGTTAGAGATCCTTCAGTGTCCGGCAGCAAGCTGTTTCTTACCTTTGCTGCAGCTCCCTTTATCTCCCTGTGTAAATCTTGCGAGTCCTGCGGCCATCAGAGCGGTGCCACGGGTTACCATGGCAATGCTCCGTTTGGCACGTGAGATTTACACAGGGAGATGAAGGGAACTGCAGGAAAGGTAAGTAAGAGCTTGCTGCCGGCCCCCGCACTGCTCAGCCCACACCGCTGGACCACCAGGGAATGCCATAGTCCCCCTCCCTGGCCAGATAACAAGCATGGAGGGGGGACAAAAAAAAAAAAGAAATTAAATATTAAAATAAATAAAAAATATTAAAATAATAAAAATGCCCTCCCCCCACCCAGTTTACACACACTACACAAACACACACGCTGCATTATATACAGACATTCTGCATTCATTCATTATACACACACACTGCATTCACACAAACACACACATTCTGCATTTATTATACACACACTCTACACAAACACACACACACACTGCATTCATTATATACACTACACAAACACACTACACAAACACACACACTACATTCATTATATACACACAATACACAAACACACACACTGCATTCATTATATACACACACTGTAAATAAATATTCAATTAATGTAATTTTATTGGGATCTAATTTTATTTAGAAATTTACCAGTAGCTGCTGCATTTCCCACCCTAGGCTTATACTCATTATACTCATATATATATCAATATTAAAATACACTTACAATGACGTTAAATATATATAAAAGTAATCAATAAGAAAATTGAAAAAATAAAATAATAAAATGTAAGAAAATTATATACCTGTATACTTTCGCTCTAACTGTATTTTGATATTAATTTATATACATATATATTTAAATCAAAATACATTTAGAATGATGTTATAAATACATATAAACTTATAAGCAAGTTATAAGAGCTTCCAAATAACACACAGAAGAGAAAATAGCACAGTCAGTAAAAAAGGGGGACAAAACTTTTTTTAGATACATAAATGAGAAAAAAAAAGAGTAAAACAAGGATTAGTTAGATTAAAAACAAAAGAAGGAAGGTATTTAGAAGAGGATAAAGGTCTAGCTTACTGCCGCAATGATTATTTTTGTTCGGTATTTACAGATGAAAATGAAGGAAAGGGACCTCAGTTAAGAAAAAGGATAAATGAGTAATTTATTACACGTGAGTTTACAGAGGAAGAGGTTCTATTTCAACTGTCAAAAGTAAAGACAAATAAATCAATGGGACCTGATGGAATACACCCAAAGCTATTAAAAGAGCTTAGTGCTGTACTAGCAAAACCATTAACAGATTTACTTAACCAATCATTGTTAACAGGAGTAGTCCCAGAAGATTGGAAGTTAGTGAATGTTGTGCCCATTCACAAGAAAGGTAATAGGGAGGAGTCGGGCAACTATAGGCCAGTAAGCCTTACTTCAGTAGTGGGGAAAGTGATGGAAACAATGTTAAAGGATAGGATTGTTGAACATCTAAAAACACATGGATTTCAAGATCAGAGACAACATGGGTTTACTTTAGGGAGATCATGCCAAACTAATCTTATTGATATTTTTGATTGGGTAACTAAAATTATAGATCAGGGTGGTGCAGTAGACATTGTTTACCTAGATTTTAGTAAGGCTTTTGAAACTGTTGCACATAGAAGGCTTATCAATAAACTGCAATCTTTAAGTTTGGATTCCAATATTGTTGAATGGGTAAGGCAGTGGCTGAGTGACAGGCTACAGAGGGTTGTAGTCAATGGAATATATTCGAAGCTTGGACTTGACACCAGTGGGGTACCTCAGGGATCTGTACTTGGACCCATTCTCTTTAATATTTTTATTAGTGATATTGCAGAAGGTCTTGATGGTAAGGTATGTGTTTTTGCAGATGATAGTAAGATATGTAACAGGGTTGATGTTCCAGGAAGTATAAGGCAAATGATTTAGGTAAACTAGAAAAATGGTCAGAGTTGGGGCAACTGACATTTAATGTGGATAAGTGCAAGATAATGCACGTAAAAACCCAAGGGCAGAGTACAGAATATTTGATAGAGTCCTAACCTCAACATCTAAGGGAAAGGGATCTAGGGGTGATCATTTCTGATGACTTAAAGGTAAGCAGACAATGTAATAGAGCAGCAGGGAATGCTAGCAGAATGCTTGGTTGTATAGGGAGAGGTATTAGCAGTAGAAAGAGGGAAGTGCTCTTGCCATTGTACAGAACATTGGTGAGACCTCACTTGGAGTATTGTACGCAGTACTGGAGACCGTATCTTCAGAAGGATATTGATACCTTAGAGAGAGTTCAGAGAAGGGCTACTAAACTGGTTCATGGATTGCAGGATAAAAAAACTTACCAGGAAAGGTTAAAGGATCTTAACATGTATAGCTTGGAGGAAAGACGAGACGGGGGTATATGATAGAAACATTTAAATACATAAAGGGAATCAACACAGTAAAGGAGGAGAATATATTTAAAAGAAGAAAAACTACCACAAGAGGACATAGTCTTAAATTAGAGGGACAAAGGTTTAAAAATAATATCAGGAAGTATTACTTTACTGAGAGGGTAGCGGATGCATGGAATAGCCTTCCAGCTGAAGTGGTAGAGGTTAACAAAGTATTCCAAGGGGCGCCCTAGGCGACTGCGTAGTCCGCCTAACAGGTAGCGCCGGCCCTGCACACAAACAGCACTTTCACTGACTATATATAATTGTTGTGATAAGTTGTAATGTTTGGAAACACGAGCAGGGTCCTCTTCAACCTATTGTTCCTGTAAGTTTATTTGTAATTGTCCTATTTATAGTCAAATCCCCTTTCATAATATTGTAAAGTGCTACGGAATCTGTTGGCGCTATATAAATGGCAATAATAATAATAATAATACTATTTCTGTCCAGCGAAGTCTCTCAAGTATAACAGTACCCACCATGTACAGGTTTTATAGTGTTTTCAAAAGTTACAGAGTGTAATATAAGACTTGCGTTTCCATTTTGTCACATTAAAATTCGCCAGATTGGTTTTATAGAATTGCCCCCATGATGGCATACCATTTGCAAAAGTAGACAACCCAAGGTGTTGCAAATGGGGTATATGTTAAGTCTTTTTAGTAGCCATTTAGTCACAAACAATGGCCAGTCTGGCAAATTTCAATGTGTATCAACTAAAAAATTTTATGTGCTAAATTTGACCCTGTAACTTTCCAAAACACTATAAAACCTGTGCTTTCTTTTCAGAGTAGTGGTAATCGGGGACAGGATCCAGCATTAACCCCTTAAGGACTGGACTGTTTTTGCGATGTTGTACATTTGCGACCAGGCATATTTTTACACTTTTGTGGTGTTTGTGTTTGGCTGTAATTTTCCGCTTTCTCATTTACTGTTCCCATACAAATTATATATAGTTTTTTTCAGGACAAAAGGGGCTTTCTTTACATACCATTATTTATATAATCTCATGTATTTTAATTTAAAAAAAATAAAAAAATCTGATGAAAAATTGAAAAAAATACATGTTTTTTTGACTTTTACTTGAAAAATATTTTACTCATCTACAAAAGCGAATGAAAAAAACTGCTAAATAGATTCAAAATGTTGTCCTGAGTTAAAAAATACCTAGTGTTTACGTGCTTTTTTGCTTTTTTTTGCATGTTATAGGGCTATAGGTACAAGTAGGATATTGCGGTTTCAAAACATACATTTTTAAAATTTATCAATAGTGACATTGTAACACTATTATCTGTGATAAATCTCTGAATAACACTCCACATGTACATATATTTTTTTAAAGTAGACAACCCAGGGTATTCAATATGGGGTATGTCCAGTCTTTTTTAGTAACCACTTAGTCGAAAACACTGGCCAAAGTAAGCATTCATATTTGTTTGTGTGTGAAAAAAGTAAAAAAAATAAATTGAACGCTAATTTTGGCCAGTGTTTGTGACCAAGTGGTTACTAAAAAAGACTGGACATACCCCATTTGCAATACCTTGGGTTGTCTTCTTTTGCAAATGGTATGCCATCATGGGGGTAATTCTCATTCCTGGGCTACCATATGCTCTCAAAGGCAACGTAACCAACCTGGCCATTTTCAATGTAAAAATATTTGACCCATATATTTGACCTTGTAACTTTCAAAAATGCTATAAAACCTGTACATGGGGGGTACTGTTTTACTCAGGAGACATCGCTGAAACAAATTATTAGTGTTTAAAAACTGGAAAACGTATCACAACAATTATATCATCAGTAAAAGTGCTGTTTGTGTGTGAAAAATGCAAAAAAGTCACTTTCACTGACAATATCATTGCTGTGATATGTTTTACTGTTTTGAATCACTAATATTTGTGTTCAGCGAAGTCTCCCGAGTAAAACAGTACCCCCCATGTACAGGTTTTAGGGTGTCGTAGAACGTTACAGGGTAAAATACAGTGCTAGCAAATTAAATTCTCTGGAATTTCGGCCTGGGTTGGCAGGCAGGTCCCTCAAATTGTCAAAAATATTACATAAATACGCACGTAGAATTTAAATATATATGCATATTTATATATTTGAAGTCTACGTGTATATTTATATAATTATTTATGTAATTTTGTATATGGACATATGTATATTTCTTATTATTTTTATTTATTTTATATACATAGATATATACAAATTCATTCTAAGTGTATTTTGATATAATATATATATATATTAATTTTAAAATACAGTTAGAATAAAATTTCATATAGCTATATAATTTTTTTAAATTTTATTATTATTTAAAAATTTTTTATTTAATTTAAATTACTTATTATTTATATTTTATAATAATATATATATACAATATATATAGTTATTATATATATTATATATATACGTGTGTAATTTAATTATAAGTATTTTTATATTAATATAAGTACATATTAATATAAAAATACACTTAGTATGGCATTATATATATGATATATAGACATATATTATATAGATATAATATATGTCTATATATCATATATACACATATATAATTATTTTTATTTTTTTATTAACATTAACTTTATTTTTTTTTTTGATTTTACACTAGCAGGGAGACTGCCTGTCAGCACAGACAGTCCCCTCTGCAGGCAGACACTAGGACACCTATTGTGACCATGTGATCGCTGTGTTAAGCGATCACATGGCCACAGGGGTCCTAAATCAGTGTGGGGAGACTGTCTGGGCTGCAGGCAGTCTCCCCACAACCGGAGCCACGCTGATCGCCGCCGGGGGAACGACGGCGATCAGGTAAGTAACGGAAACCGTTAGGACGGTTCAGGACCGTCATCGGTCGGCAACGCAAAAATGACGATGACGGTCCTGAACCGTCCTGGGTCGGGAAGGGGTTAAGAATCCAGGGCTAAAAGGAAGGTTTGGCAGATTGTGTGTTGTTGTTACCACCATTTCCAAATCACTGGACAGTCCCAGAGATAATATTGCATGTGTGCGTGTTTGGCGTTTTTGACATTTAAAACATTTTGTGTTGGGTTTTCTATTCATGGCATATAGTCAGGTGGGAACATAGTAGGTATAGTGAAGCACTTTGAGGATTATTTCCTAATAGGACATTGGCAGTGATGTAATTAAAAATGTGTGTGCCTTTGAAAAGTCTTCTATTGTGAGTGTAGGAAAGTGTGCTGGTTGTTGAGAGATGCCTGTTGTATTTGTTGTTGTTTTTTTGTTTTTTTAAAATTAAATTATATTTAGCTTTTCACAAGTTACATAATAAGACAGTTTACATAGCTTAGTAGATAATAAGTACACATATATCTACCACAAAATGTAATCCCGTAGTAGATACATATTCTATATATGATATGCCCTTCAAATAAACATACAAATTAATGATAAAGATCATTCATAAAGATTATTCATAAATTTGATACTTATAATCAAGGTGCGCTAATTAGCCCTTTAAAAAAAAAAAAAAATGATGAATATCCCGTTGCGATGCACAGTTGTTCAATAACGACATATAATACAAAATCATTAATAATTAAAAGATAGGAAAAAAGGGGAGAAACAAAAGATAAAAAGGAAGAGCGATAAAAAAAAAAGAAAAAAGTTGTATTTGTTTTCTAGTTAAGCATGTGCCAAATAAGAGTTGATTGTAGACATTGTGTAAGTGGGGATGGGAGTTGTTAGGAGAATATAGTTGAGGGAATTGTACCAATCTGTCTCGGTAAAGTCAATTAAAATTTGAGAGATGTAAGAATGGCGTTGCAGGTAGGCATGGAAAGTTGAGTGGAAGGCCCAGCAGACTCTCTCTCAGCTCCAAAAAGGAATATTTTGATTTTGCTAATTAATTGGTAGTGTGGTATATTCATCTGTTGCCCAATGTGTATGTATGTGTATTTGTATCTCTTCTCCCTTGTTAAGTAGGGGAAGGTATATTGTTATTTTGGCTAGCGCCTAGTTTCAGCCTTGTCTGTTTCTATGCTCTTGATGTGGTCACGAATAGCAAGTTTTGTAGTATGTGGAGAGGTATTGAATCACGGGGGCAGTGTAGTAAAACCAATAGTGAAATGGGTTGTGCGAGCGTTGCCTCCAGGTCAGTTGTAGTGAAGCATGATTGGTTTTTCAGCCAGTCTAAAGCTTTGAGAGGCCTGACTATATGCATGTACATTCTGTAAGTTCAAGACTCCAAAGTATTTTACCTGGTGCAAATTGGAAAAACTTATTCTAGAATGATGTTTTTTTTCTATATAAACTGTCTAGCCTTGCTGTTCAAGGCTTTCTCCTGGATATGAAGAGGGGAAGCACTTGGAAAAAGTATAGGAGTTTTGGAAAGCTTACAATCTTGTTTACATTTATTCTGCCCATAAGTGAGAGCAGAAGGTATTGCCACCTATTCAGCTTGTTAAATATGGACTGTAATATAACTGGTATGTTAGTTTGGTATAATGTGGAGAGATCTTTATGGATGTTCACGCTGAGGTATTTTATTTATTTATTTTTCTAACATCAGACATTGGTATTCTATTCCTTATGGTGACTTTTTTATCTGAGGTAATATCAAGTACCAAAATCATATCCTTTCATTAATATCATTTTTAAAAATAAATATATTTGAATTTTATATTCCCTTACAGTCAGCTTTAAAGATATGTTAAAAATATCAAGTATGTATTGCTCTTCTTGACATTCATTCCTCTTATTCTACTACATATGCAAAATTAAAGTGAATTAGATCTGTCTATAATCTTTATAAAATTCTAATAAAGTATATTATGTATTGCATTTTTTGTTAATTTAAACATTTTTGCCCATTCTTCCTCCGAGAACACAATACCCATTTCCTGTTGCCATTTGATGATACTGTTCAATTTCTCTTTAGGTTTTTGTTCATATAGTATCCTATTAATATTAACCCTAACTATAAAAGGGACACTATAGTCATCAGAACAACTACAGCTTAATGAATTTGTTCTGGTGAGTTAATCATTACCTTCAGGCTTTTTGCTGTAAACACTGCTTGTGTCATAGAAAATGCATGAAATTACATTACAGACTTGTGATAACTTCACTGGCCACTCCTAAGATGTCTGTTAGAGATCCTTCATGGGTCATTGCTGCCTAAAATTCATCAAAACATTCAATGTCTCCACCCTCTGCAAGAAGACACTGAACTTTCCTCATAGAGATGCATTGATTCAATTCATCTCTATGAGGATGCTGATTGGCCAGGGCTGTGTTTGAATTGTGCTGGCTCTGCCCCTGATCTGTTTCTTTGTCAGTCTCAGCCAATCCTATGGGGAAGCATTGTGACTGGATCAGGCTACCGCTTCTGATGATGTCAGCAGGCAGTGGGCAGGTTAAAAGGAAACAGGGACAAAGTAAGCAGCTCCAGACTTAAATACAAGGAAGATTTTACTATATTTAGGGAGTGTAACGGACCGTTTTGCACAAAAGGGGTAAAAACCGCTTAGACGATAATCCCTTTCAGAGACAGGCACAGCTACTGTAGAATCATGAAAACTCACGAATTGAATACAAGTGAATGCACCAAACACCCGAACTGCATACAAGGGAATGCTCCAAACACCCGAACTGCATACAAGGGAATGCTCCAAACACTCGAACTGCATACAAGGGTATGCTCCTAACACTCGAACTGGAACCTCACGAATAGCTGCTAGCAGACGAACAGGAAAAGCACCCAAGCGGCTTACACTCCTGGCAATCAGTCTCTATCAGCATACAGTAAATCCCCCCAAAGACGAGACAAGGCTCCGTGTTGAGGGTCAAGCAGTGGTCTGTTTAATGAGGGCTACCTGCCTAGTATTTATGCAGGTCTCCCACCTGGTGGACACTCCCCTAGGGGACCAGATGGAAGACTGTAACAAAAGACAGACATGTACAAATTACAGACATACAGAAGTAAAACATCCCCACAATGCATCCTGGCTTCCTCCCCTCTGCCCTGGAGAAGTAATTCAATTATCTCCCAGGACAAAGGCAAAACTCCATTACACACATGGGGACACAAAGACAGACTATCACTTTAAAATACATAATGGGACAAATGGTACAGTAAATATATACATGTAACATATCCCCAGATAGCTCAGGACTGAGTGCACATTATTAGGTGAATGGCACTCAGACCACACGAATACAGTTTAATTGCCATGGAGCCAAAGTCTTTAATTCCACGAACAGGCTCCATGGCATAGCTATCTGGGTTAAAACATTCCCCCAACACAAAATACCGAATTTACATGCATTCGTAAAATCCGTACAAATTAGAACCAGGAGATGGAGGTTCAGCGGTGCCTGCACGTAAAAGTGTCCGGGATTGATGCAGGAAAGCCGCGCAGAAAAGCGCTGGCTGCCCGGGGAGCTCCAGAACACCGCCATCGTGTGGCGGCTAAGTGTAACCGCGACCACCCAGTAACAATCAATTAAGCTGCGGTTAACCGCAGCTACTGGGTGGTCAATTGCCGGCACACGCTCGTTAAGCCGCGGTTAACCGCGGCTTCACGGAGGTAAATGGAGGGTGTACTCCAGCTTCTGGGTGGCCAATTAAGGTCGCCGGCCGGCTTCCCACGGCTCTGGGGAGGCTGAAAAGAAACTGTTTGTTCGGTAGATAGAATCTACCGAACGGCTGTGCAGAAAGGGAGAAATAAATCCTTCTGCACAGTAAAATTAACCCTTTAGCTGCCGGTCCATAATCCAAAGGCAGCAGGTGGGCAACCAGGCTCCCCCAATGCAATGTGGCGAGATTGGTCTCGTCACAGGGAGGCATGAGGGGACCAGGGTGGCTAGATGGTGGTTTTAACCCTAGAGGGTCAGGAATACATGTTTGTGTTCCTGACCCCATAGTGCTCCTTTAACTATTAATCCCGAATATAATCTTATTTCTTCTATTAAGAGGATATTGTCAATAATACAGGTATCTACTTTTTTATGGCTAAGTATATTTTTTATTTTGAAGTACATTAGGAATTCTGTTTTTAAAGGGGGGTTACTCTCTAGTATTTCAGGTCTTTAGCTTATTTCTGTTTTTAAAGGGGGGTTACTCTAGTATTTCAGGTCTTAAGCTTGAAAAACTCTCCTAGACAGTTAAACCCTGCCTCTTTATTTCAAGAGATTTGCACCAGGGATATATCCCAGTAATATACCTATTGATACTGTGCTAGAAATAATCTTCCCAATGCAATATCTTTTTTTGAAGTTGTTCAAAAACCTATATTGTTATATAATTATTTTATTTAGAATATTTAGGTTTTTAAATGCTAAGGTATCAAGCCAGAGCAACCAAATTGGCTCAAAATTCATATAAGATTGTATTTCGATTCCTGTCCAGGAGGCTTGATTTATTTTTTTTATATTTCCAAGCTGTGATTACGTGTGTAATCATAATGGCATCATGTAGACAGAGATAGGTTTTTTTTTTTAAATTCTTTATTTTTGTTGTGCAGTTAGTTACATGTTATCAACATACGCCACAATAGCGTGTTTGAAGGTGTGTTAAGGTTTGACAGTGGCATGAGAAATTGCACATTTTTATATAGGTATAACAAGATTGGTTAAACAGCGAAAACGTTAGCAAAAGGTAGGGTGATTCACAGTTAACATTGCTAGAGTAACTTTGCTAGTGTAGTTGTAGTGTGGTTACATGCGTCTAGATTAGTAATGGCACAGACAGCACGGGAATTCAACCTTAATGAACAGGCTAGGCAGGCATATTTAACTGGTGGGCATACTGAATATGAGATGCGAGCTGTCTAAGTTTAGTATACATCACAAGTGAGGTACAGAAGTGAGTCAAATTATAGGCAAGGACCTGTGTACGTGGACCTGCCAGCCTAACATGTAGCACTAGAAAACAAGTGAACACGAGGAGTTAAATGCTTGTCATATAACAACAAAAGAAATTAAAACAGTGCTAGGAGACCTGTCAGGCCATCAGGAGATTGTCGCTTGCTAAGTATTGTTAGGAAAGTAGATAAAATATCAACACCACAGGGTCCTAAGAATGTAATGCATAGACCGAGGATAACAAGAGTCATTACAGTGCTGGTGTTGGTCTTGCCCTGTGTTAGCAGGAGTCACGTTATCTGAATGGCACCCAATGCCACAGGTGAGTCACAGCAGGGAGTTCAGCCACAGTGAGTCCCAAGATTTTCCGGTCTATGAACCAGGGTTCCTCTTGGCTGTGCTCTGTCTTGAATCCTTGGGTGGTCAGTGCTGTCAGGGCAGGTTCTGCTTCATGTCTTGTGGTATGTGCTACTGCAGGCACTTCCATTAGAGTGCGGTGAGTTCTTATTTGCAGTGTCCATAAACTTTGCTTTTTTTTTTTTTGTAAGGACCCGGCAGGGTAGCAGTGTGTGCTCATTCATTTGCTCCGTTGGCTTCCTCACTTTTAGGTAAGCATCCGCTCGATCTCACAGGCAGCTCACGCACATGGTCGGCGCGTGGCGGCCATCTTGTGGGCCTTCACCCAGCGGCTAATCCTCACCAGCGGCTGTTTAGGTCCGGGTTGATGTGCTGGCTAGTGCCCTTGCAGACCGGGATGACACCCCCGGTCCAGAGGGGGGGGGGAGCGTGACACCGGCCGGAGACCCGGGAGAGCGGCCGTCTCATCCCGGCTCAAGCCCCAATGGGCTCCGTGCCCCAGTCGGGTCACTGTCGGCGCCAGAGAGTCTCATGCGGTATACTAGTTTGCCCCAGTGACCGGGGGTCGGTGTGGTCGCCTGTGTGGTTTTCCAGTCTTGTAAAGCCTCCAATTTACACCGACTTCGGGCACTGGAGCGGGAGCTCAGACAGAGCACGTCTGATCTCGCCGGCGGTCAGGCCCCGCCCCAGAGATAGGTTTTTATATGAAGTTCTAGGTTTTTTATGTCCCCATACAAATTTAAAAAATGTGTTTTTTGGAATTCCTGAAGGATCTTACTGGGAACGCACAGGGGTACTGAATGCATTAGATATTCAAGCTTAGAAATCAGGTAATCTTCAATTAAAGTTATTCTACCCAGCCAGGATATATACAATTTAATTGATTTTTTATTTCTTGAAGGAGAGGGGAATAATTATTTGTGATGATATTGTTCCATTCAAATCCCAAATTAATTCCCTGATATTTTAATGTCTTACAAGCCCAGTTGAAACCATATTTTTCTTTAAGTCTACACAAATATGAATTAGATAGATTAGAATAGATAGCATATGATTTACTAAGATTCATTTTATAATTTGACATCATGCTAAAATCTTTAATGCATTTAAGGGTGGCTGGAATTGAGACATCTGTGTTGGTGAGAGTAAGAATTACATTGTCTGCGTATAGCAAGACTTTATATTGTTTATTTGCTTTTTTAATTCCCACAATTCTTGATTGTGTAACCAATGATGCAAGGGGCTCATTAGAGAGGAGATATAACATAGGGGCCAGTGGGCAAGCCTGTCTAGTCCCATTTCTTATTTTAAATGTACCAGATTCCAATCCCCTCTCACCTTCATGGAAGGAGAGGATTATAGGCTAATAATTCTATCAAAAATGCTGCCCTCAAAACAAAGACTTTTAAGGCCTCCTACAAGTAAGACCAACTAACCCTATTGAAGGCCTTTTCTGCGTCCAGAGTCACAAATACTGATGGACATGTTTCAGTATTGACTTCTTGTATCAGGTTCATGATTATACAAACATTATCACTACCAGACCGATTAGTGACAAACTCTGGTCAGAGTGTAACAGATTTGGTAACACTTTTTTTTCTCTCCGCTAGTATCTTTGAGTAAAACTTGATAAATGTATATAAAGGGATATAGGATGGTAATTACTCATGAAACTTGCATCTTTTTCTGGTTTTAAAATAGGTGTTATAAGTGTCTGAAACATTTCTGATGGAAACTGTGAGTCCTTATTTATCCCATTAAACAGCCTACCAAGTATCGGGGAGATCACAGATGCAAACTTTTTATAGACTCTCTGCACAACAGCTAAAGCATATGTTCGGTATTTTAATTGTTTTTGTACTCCCGGAAGAGACCAACCGCCACCACCTTTCTCCTGGAACTATTTTGGGCAGGCACTTAGTGTGCGGTCGGTCAAACCTTTACCCCGGTGGCAATTTGGCTTGGTTTGTGGGATCTGTGCTTTTTGGATATGTTGCGCGCTCAGATCCAGGCTATCCAGGGATATGAGACTTGAGGGGGTACCTGGTTGTTGTTTTATGTCTGTTTTGGGGTGTTATAAAATATTGTAGATTTTCTGTACCAGAGAGATAATTGAGTTATAGTTTTTCCTCACACAATTCTCGCTCAGGCACAGATGATCTTGGGAGAAAAGACCCTGTATTTTTGTATGAGAAACCCCATGTAGGGGGTCTATGCAAAAAAGGCAGTGTGTGGCCCCTTAATAAAGTCACTTCACTCCCAGCATTCAGTCTCGACTAAAGTCTGTGGGGGAAAGCTATACCTGCTCTGGATTTATACTAATTGGGAAGCAGAGTTCCTGAGAAGTGGGAAAAGACTTCCTTTAGCGGCGAAACCCATGTCTCTACCCGGGTGGCCGCCACATATGGCGTTCATAAAATTCTTTAAAGGCTTTACTCATAGCTTCAGGGGTTAGAAGAACTTTTGTTTCCCTGAATTATTTTCCTGATCGGTTTTGCCTTAGATCTAAACTTGATTTTATTTGAAAGAGGTTTACCAACCCTATTCTCTCCATAGTACCACAGTTGGTTGAGTTTGAGAATAGTATTTGATGTCTTAAGTTCCAATCTATTTTTAATTTCCAACTGAAGATTTTTAATTTGAGCCATTCTGTTTATTATCCCTTTCTAAATGTGCTAGGGAAATGTACAGATTTCCCAAACTCCTTCTTAGCTTATATCCCCATTTTCATTAAAACCCCTCTTGTGCAGCTCTTTAGGGCACACCACAGAGTACCTATTGATACGTCGCTATTATCTTTCAATGAGAAACTCCTAAATCTGATCGTGCAGGTATCTGCAGTTTCCTTCTGATTAAGAGCTTTTTCATTTAACCTCCAGGATACCCTGTATACTGATTCCTGCTCTTCCTCTATCTCTACATTAATTGGAGCGTGGTCTAACCAAGTGATTAGGTATATTTTTGATTTTTTTAAAAGAGCGTAAGTTGTTTGAGTCAGTAATAAAAAGATCAATTCTCAAGTAAGCTTTGTGGACTTTCGAGAAAAAGGAAAAATCTCTGTCTTTGGGGTGTTGAACTCTCCATATATCAAATAGATTATAAATCGACTAGAATTTCATGGAAAGATCTACCTTTTCTCATCCAGTGGAAGCCTTCTGGTTTGTTTTATCCATTTTTACATCCACCACTACATTCATATCCCCTGCTATTAGGATTTTACCTTTCAGAATTTGTGTTACATTTAGTAGCATTTTCTTTAAAAAAAGCGCTGAGTGTGTTTGGGGCGTATATGTTGACCAATGTATATATACTTTCGTTAATGTACAACGATGATATCTTGCCTTCTGTATCTTTTTGTTCTAATATCAATTCAAATTTTATTCGATCAGAAATTAGTATAGCTACTCCCCTCTTTTTTGATTAAAGTTGGAGGTTACTAAAACTGGGTATTTATTAAATGACCACTATAGTGCCAGGAAAACATACTCGTTTTCCTGGCACTATAGTGCCCTAAGGGTGCCCCCACCCTCAGGGATCCCCTCCCACCCAGCTCTGGAAGGGGAAAAGGGGTAAAAACTTACCTTTTTCCAGCGCTGGGTGGGGAGCTCTCTGCCTCCGATCCTCCTCCGTTCCTCCCCGTCGGCTCAATGCGCACGCGCAGCAAGAGCTACGCGCGCATTCGGCCGGTCGCATAGGAAAGCATTATCAATGCTTTCCTATGGACGCTTGCGTGCTCTCACTGTGATTTTCACAGTGAGAATCACGCAAGCGCCTCTAGCGGCTGTCAATGAGACAGCCGCTAGAGGCTTTGGGGGAAGGCTTAACCCATTCATAAACATAGCAGTTTCTCTGAAACTGCTATGTTTATAAAAGAATGGGTTAATCCTAGCTGGACCTGGCACCCAGACCACTTCATTAAGCTGAAGTGGTCTGGGTGCCTAGAGTGGTCCTTTAAATCTCCATCTTTGAATATCACCTTCCCTCCTGTGAGTCTCCTGGACAAAACATCTGAAAAGAGTTTAGGCCCTGGGAGTTTATTGATAGCATCTTAATAGTCATCTAGGACTATAGCTGCTAGATAAATTCTGATATAGTAATGGTGGCCTCAGGCCCTCCCCAGACGGTGGCCCAACTTCACACATACATACATACATACATACACAGCACAACCTTTCATTCCTCAGTCCTAGTAAATCCTAGGCCAGTGATGGCTAACCTTGACGCCATTACATTGTTTCTGGACTCCATTTCCCATGATGCTCAGCTAGCTTTTAGAGTCTAAAAGTTAGATGAGCATCATGGGAAATGTAGTCCAGAAACAATTTGTGGTGTCAAGGTTAGCCATCAATGTCCTAGGCTAATCTCTAGCAATAAAGAAGTGTATTCTAAGTATAAAGCTAGGTTAAAATTACTAAGTCCCTCCATAAGTGGGACTCCATAGTACATCATATGATGTGTTTCCATATGTGTACTAAACTTTACATTTCTGGCATTTTAGTATTTATATTGGAAAGAAACCAGATATTCATAGTCTCATATATAAGTTTATTTTATAGTTATATTATATTAAAGTACATTTGAGTTAAAATTAGATTGAGGTAGATGGAACTTGGAAAAGTTTATTTTCTTTTTTCTCTTTTGCCCTCCATTTTTTCCCCCATTTTCCTTCTCATTCTTTAAATCTTTATCACATCTGTTATTCTTTCCCTCCCCCCCTTTTACTTAATACATCTCCTCTTTTTCGGTTTCTTCCTCTAGTTTGTATTCCTTCTATATATTTAATTACATTTAGTTTCACTCTTAATACATTTTCTCCTATAGCTGTCAGTTTCTTCCCCTTTATTCTACATCCATGAAATATATTTTATAATGGGATGTATTTTTGATTAGATCTATAAAAGGATCTTTTGGCATAACAGTTCTATCTCCATAGATATCAAACATTTAGAAAGAAAGGGGGCCCATTTGTATGAAAATTTCAATTTCTTAGTAATATGTCTGAAGTGTTTGTGGCTGTTTCTTGTGGGTAGTGCCAAGAGAAAAAGAGGGTTGTATCTTGCTTTAAATTCTAAAGCTCACTGTGGTAGATTTGGTAACCTGAGCATCTATATGACTTATGACTTAAAGGTGATTACCCATTTTAGTTAAATCTTCAGATGGATCATTTATCGTGATGGTTCTATTTCCATTAAAAAAAAACGTTTAGTGGGAAAGCCCCATTTGTATGGACTATTCTTGTTCCTTAATGTAATGGTCATATCTCTGTATCGTTTTCGACTATTTCTTATGGCTAGTGAGAGATCAGGGGAGGTGGAGATTGCAAAAAAGTTTGGATCCTGAGGCTTATTGTAATGTATTATCCTAACCAAGGTGCACAGTTCAGAAATCGCACAATCACATCCCTTGGTTCTGTTGTTTGAATATTATCCGATTTATGGATTCTGTGATATCTCTCAAAGGGAGCTGATCCAGTGTCCTGTGGATCTAAGAATTGAGTCATGTATTCCTTTAAGTGCTGCTCTAACTTCTCAGATTTATTCTCCTTGATCGGTCTTCAATATCAGTGGTTCGAATTCCAGTTGCTTTACCTGATTCTTTAAGATAGAATTCTGAGTTTGGAGAAATGTAATTTCATCCCGTGTGTCTTTTAAAGCGTCATCTTGCGTTATTACTTTCTGCTTTGAATCCAGTACCTCCAACTTTAAGTCAGATATATGGGACTTAAAGTAATTGTGGATTTTTCATACAATTCTTCTAATGCTTCAAGTAGGCTTTCCTGAGACACAGTTTTATTTTTAATGGACTGGGGTATTTTTTTTTCTATCTGTATGGAGGAAGTTGAAGTCTCTAAATCAATCTTCTATTTTGTTCTTTTTGAGGTGCTGTATTTGATTTAGGTGAAAAAAAGTGTACTTGTTGCACTGGTTTTAGTTTTTTATGTTTTATAGGGTCTGTCCATCTCATACGTTTTCTCTTTTTGGAGGCCATTTTCTTTTTTTTCAATAGGCTAAGACATGATTGATTGGTCAGCTAATTAAAGTTTCACACTACTCCCTTGGTTCTTTGATATGAGGCAGGATTTGAGCTTGAGAGTGGTCTATTTATATTTACATTTTTTTTTGCGTTTGTTATATATTTTTTTTCCCTGCCTGTGCTTCCGGCCATTCTGCCTTGGTCCGAATCCAAAACCAACTCCAGCTGCGCTCTGCAAGCTTAAGCTCCAGCACCCACCCTCTGCCTCCTGCGTAAGCTGCTCCAGTCCTCCTCCTCACAAACGCAATCAGCCTACCTTCCTTCTCCTTCACTACCTTCAGCGATAGCCTCTCTTAAGCCATGCTTCCATCCGACCGCGTCCTCTATTCGTGCTCGTGCTTGCGTGCCTGCAACGGAACTCAACGTCCTACTTATCTCCCGCCCCTCCACCACTCGGAGGTATTTCAGTATAGCTAAATGTGAGAAAACGGCGGCCATCTTGTTCGCATGAATGGAGGCAGCGGTACTTGGTCGTCGAGTGTATGGACCAAAAATTGGAAACTCGACTTCCCGAACAATGGTCAAACTTTGCGAACGCCTGCTTCCTTTCACCAACCAGCCAGGGGAGCGCTATTCAGTAGTTTTGTTTCCACGAACTAGGGGAACAAACGCTACTATGAGCCAGGGGGTATTCTTCTTGGATTTGTTCGGTTTTCAAACTTTCCGAAATAGATCGACCACACCACCTAAACTCTTGGAACTATTTCTGGGCAGGAGCCTCGTGTGCGGTCGGTCAAACTAAGACCTCCATGAAATTCCTAAACCCCTGAACTGATCTGGGGGATTTTTGGATATGTTGGTCACCCAGGTCATCATCTAATTTGTCTTGTAGAGTTGTTAATGTGGATTGCCGAGACTGGACTGTGGCTTGAAGATGGTGTAGATTGTCTTCGGTGTTGCTCTGTCGGGATTCTAGAGCAGTTAGTTTAGAGCTATGGGTTCACAGTAAGTGAAGTGTAGAATTGATGGAACCTTTCAGGTTTTTACATTGTGACTCAAAAGTTTTAGTATAGCGGTTGCTTCTTTGGCTGTTGCCGAGGCTTGTAGGGAAATGGTAGTGTTCTGAGATGAGATTGGTGAGAGATCGTTTTCCACACCAAATTCTTGGGGAGTTGTTGGTTGGGTTTGTGTGACTGATGGGTCCGAAGAATGATTCTTCTTTGCAAGGCATTGAGCTTTTGTATGGGGCTGTTTTGCAGTGGATAGGTCTACAAACCTATCCATAAAATAAATTAGGTCCAGGCACTCAGGATTGCTCCAGGAAGGCAGGTTTATTGGAACAAAAAGTGCAATGTTTCGGCCTAATCAAGGTTGATAAAGGCCTCTGTGTAGGCCGAAACATTGCACTTTTTGTTCTAATAAACCTGCCTTCCTGCAGCAATCCCGAGTGCCTGGACCCAATTTATTTTATCTACTAAACTGGGTTTTGCCAACCCTGGACCTGATAAGAACCTGGATTCCTAAGCGTGTGTGTGGCAATATGAGCTGGAAGGAGGGAGGGGGATGGTAGTTAGTGCACTAAGGAAACTGCAGGTTTGACTGAGTTCAACAGGTTAGAGCTGCTTGACTAGGTGTTAGTGGACATTTTTTAAATTTTTTATTAGTGTAGATATTTGCAATTCAAGTGCTCTATGTCCAGAATGTCAGTGGGAGTTAGTTTATAGCAAGTGGACCAGAGGTGTCAAAATTGATAGGATTCTGTCCCAGTGTGGTTAGGAGCTCAACAAGGGGAGAGTATGCAATCTGGTTCAAAATTGTAAACAGTGATTACCTTTGCCAGCAATGGTGACTGTTGGGATTCCCAAAGAAATTCTGCAGGGAAATTTGTACGTATTTTTAAAAATCTGAGTTCAGGACTAGCCCTGTAAAAATTCTGCAATGGATTACCATACAGCCAAGGTCCAAAATATGTTTTCTATCCTTCACAGCTCTTGAGGGTTAGCTGTCCCTTTTGGGGTTTGAGATTTTGGTAGCAGAAATTCAGGATGTGCCATAAGATTTGTGGCCCATATTCTTGGGGTTGATGTTGGTGATGGAAACAGGAGTTGGATTGGGAAGTTATTCCCAGCATGGTTTTTAGGGGACGAGTTTCTTGGGGGTGGGAGACTAGAGATGACCAGACTAATAGTGTGCTTAAGGTGGAGAGTGATTAAATAATTAGTTGAATGAAAGTATGTACAGGGTTTGGCTGCCTGTGTTTGCTGTACCTTGTCAAGTTCAGTTACGGAGGATGCTTGGGTGGTGAGTGTTTTAGCATTATTCCCCTTTGGTGTCTGATGGATTGGGAGTAGCGCATCCAACCACAGCCTTGCTTGTAAGCCTGGATTTCCGTTTCGAGCCCAGAGGATCGCTAAGCTTGATCACACCTGGAGTATTGTGTGTTGTGACAAGGCCCATGACTCATATGTCATTTAATGCATGGCTGATCAAAAGAATGGCAAAATACTAGTTACTCACCACACATGTAACTGCGTCACAAGGAACCAGGAATTTAGTGTATCAGGTAGACTACATTCTGTATAAAAAAGAGAAACACAAATTAAAGAGTTGGTCAACTCACTTTACACTTTTAGGTTTCTAATAAAGCTGGAAAATATGGAAAGAGCACCATACTTAAAGGACAACTGTCAGCTACAAATATTTTAATCTAATAATTCTTTAATTTAGTATTGAAAGGATTTTTTTAAAGTTTTTTTTTTTAACCCCTTTATGGATGGTAGAGGAGACTGGGGGGCAAAGAGTGTTAGGCACTACAGTGCACTACAGTGTTCTTTTAAGCCAAATTTCTATTGTATGAATTTATACAGTAACGTCTTACTTCATCCTATTCTCAAAACAATTTTCGCAGTTCCCATGATATTGTCTCTTTATCATATTCATCTATTTTATTTTCCTTAACAAGTATGGAATGTCAACACATGAGCGTGTCAAATAACATTCTACAGTCCAGTGTTGACGTGAAGCACATAAAGCACCTTTTGGCAGCATGCACTGCATGGCAAAGGAATCTAATATATTTGAAATAATATAGCTGGAGGTCCTGAACAGAGTAAAGGTCATGTGGCAGGAGAGGGGATTATGAGAATGTAAGTGGCAGATAAGAAGGTATGGAAGGATACGAAAAGTGACATAAGGGAAAAAAAGGACATGGGAGAAAGGTGGAAACAAGTAACATGGGAAAGTCTGTGAATACTGATGTGAAGAGGGTCTGGGGAAGAGAGAAGTGGATGGAAGGCTGAGAGGTAAAGCATGCAAATGTGAGAAGAAAGAAAAAAATTTTTAACATGGCATTAAATGAAAAGGTGAGATGAGGATGGAGGAATGATGCAGAAAGCTGAAATAAAAAGCAAAAGGAATAAAATAGTAACACTGCAAAATCAGAGTGGGATGTTTTGATCAAGGGAGGGTAAGGTTTATATTAAAGGAGTAACTTTGACATTCACTGCAAGGTGAATATCTATGTGTAATAATAGGGAAGAGTACAAAATGTATAGTTTCTTCGGATATCTCACATTTCCCCAGCATGTTACCCCTCCCATTCCTTGATGTCATGTTTACTTTCTAATTCTGAATAAAATAAATCTGTTTTCTTATGATGCTAAGCAAAGTGTACTTACTTTCAAAGAACTCATCATAATCTATTCTGTCCACACAGCATGTATACATGCGCAAGGCAGCAATTTTAATTTTCTGCAAAACAAAATAATACACAAAGTAATAAACAACTGCAAACTCAACAACATCAACTCAACACAACAATATGAAGAGAGTCATTCTCAGATGGCCACAGATATGATATCCACCTCTTAATATTAATGATAAATTCAAAAAACTTTGAAGCCACAGTTGAATTCATATATCTTTATTCAGACACCACAAGTAACTTGGATCTTTGTCAAGCCTAGTTCTCCTCACATAAAACAACAATAGTGTTTCTAACAGGTGCGTAAATTAACAAAGTGCAGGTAAATACGTTGCCTGACAGATATTTATATACAAAATTCAATCATTTTTCAGTAACATTAACACTAAATATTCTTACATGCTTTTTTTTTTTTTTTTCATTTTTTTTTTCAAGAATTGGGGCAGAGTTTGGTGTTGTTTTTACTTTTTTAGAAATGTACATGTGTTTGCATGTTAGAAGGATATTTTAATCAAGCTGAATACATATATCGCCTAGTGAAGTAAAATGAATTGTAATGTTTCCCACACAAGCTGGATTATTGTTGGATTTATTGAGCTTACAGGTCTATAGTTTGCTAGTTTTAGAAAAAATATTTGGTTTCACCTGAATGCCATAAGCCTTAAAAGGACACTACACTACCTAAATAAATAAAAAAATCACTGTCTAGTAGATATACCACCAATAAAAACATACATGCAAAAGTAGCAGAGAAGAGAAGCCCTTCCTCAACCCATACATTCTGTGACTGTCCAATCAGATACTTCCCAATGCAGCAGATTGAGAAGTCTTTGCAAGTGCTCTAAGCAATTGCCTGCCTCTTTCAGTTTATCTCCACGGAGCATAACATCCAGGTAGTAACAGGACCAACTGTCTGGTTGAGAGCCAAATGGTGTAACAAGGTTAATTTTAAAATTGTCAATAACTATTGAAATCTGGCCTTTTGTGAGAAATGGAAAACAGAAGAAAAAACACCCTTCAGACCCTTAAAGCACTTCAGCTTGTTGAAGTGCTTTATATGTGGAATGCCCCTTTAATTCTGGCAAAGTCAACTTAGGCTTTCACACTTCTGAGGTGATAAAGACTAAATGTAACCAAATTGTCAGGTATGTTGGTTAGTTTGCTTGTGGGCTTTTGAACACAACCTATTTAACCTTCCTAGTCAGTAGTAAAGTTATTAGTGTGTTCGTAAATACCATGAGGAGTTGGTGGACAAGTTGAGCAGTAATGGTTAGGGAATAGGATAGGTTTAGGTAAAGTGCTAAATGAACACTTCACAAAAAAAAATAAAAAATAATAATAATAATTATATATATATATTATTCAACCATTTACTAGAAAAAAAAACAAAAGAAAATTCACTTATTTTTTTGGCACTTTGTTGGTTGAGTGGGGGGGAAAGCTATCTTAGATTAACTACAAATCTAGTTTATGCACCCAATATAAGTCATCTCCAGTTTCTCCGGTAAAGACCAAAATCAACACGTTTATGAAACGAAAGCATGCTGAAATGCTTTTGATGCATGTAATGAGGAGTTAGGAACTGGTCATAAGTGAGCAACTATTATATGTGTTAACAGGAAAATAGAGGTAATGGAGGACCCTGATCAACAAGCTTACAAACTACATGAAGTGTACATAAAGGCCATGGAACCAGAAAAAACTAAATCTAGTTTGGTGGATCCCCATTCAATCATAATGATTAGAACCACAGTAACCAACATGTTAGTCTCAGACAATAGTCAAAATTTGTCATTTTGCTTTTTACCAATCTACACCAGTTTTCATTGAACAGAGTAATACTAAAAGCTAAACTCCAGAACATACTTTCCTGAAAGAAAACAAATTAGTGTATTATGTCACACTTGTTACAACTGCAGAAGAACTGGTATCACACCTGTGAAGAACTCCCTCAGACTAACTCTCCCCCTGTTGGTGACTTCCTTAATCTGTGGGGCAAACTTGGTGTCATGTGCCCCAAAAGAACTGTATTCCCCTGGCTCTGCACCTTCCCTCTCCCGAACACTACCTGAAAGGACCTGTCCTTGGCAATGATTCGGTTTTAACGTACAGCCAAATGTCCCCAGCGACACTTGGCCATCTCCTACCTGGAACTATATTCGGCCACTCTACCTTCTCCTCCCGGTCTATCCAGTCGCTTGTTTTATACCCCTTCCCGACTTGTCAGGAGAGCCAGAGGGAGCCCCTGTTTATTTGACCACAGGAACTCCCATTTGACCATCCAAGTTCCCTTTTGCCCTGGAACAATTTGGGCTTCGCTCAAGTGTGCGGCCAGTCAAAACCCTGGTGGTGATAGGACAATTCCTAATGGATCCAGGCGCTATTTGATCAACTTGGGTTCTCGGACAAGAGGTATCCGGGGATGTAGGACATGTGGGGTTCCTGTGTGTTTTGTTTGTAGTTTGGGGTGTTTTTATGTTTTATATGTTGTACTTCTTGTGCCTTTTTTATGAATAGAGACCCTATGCTGGGGGTCAGGTATATAACCTGGTAACTTGGCCTAATAAAACTAGATGTTTGTACCCTTCATCAAGTCTCGACTGATGTTTGGGTATACCAGAGATGTAGCGCTATATTCAGTGAAGTCTTGCGGGAATCAGAAGAGCCTAGGACATAGAAAGATAGAATCTGACGGAAGGTAAGAACCAGCCGGCCCATCTAGTCTGCTCAATTTTCTTTCATTAGTCCCTGGCCTTATCTTATAACTAAGATAGCTGTATGCCTACCCCACACATGCTTAAACTCCTTTACTGTGTAAACCTCTACCACTGCAAAGTCTTATATTACACTCTGTAACTTTTGAAAACACTATAAAACCTGTACATGGTGGGTACTGTTATACTTGAGAGACTTCGCTGGACAGAAATAGTAGTGTTTCCAAACATTACAACTTATCACAACAATTATATATAGTCAGTGAAAGTGCCGTTTGTGTGCAGGGCCAGCGCTACCTGTTAGGCGGACTAGGCAGTCGCCTAGGGCGCCCCTTGGAATACTGTGTTAACCTCTACCACTTCAGCTGGAAGGGTATTCCATGCATCCACTACCCTCTTAGTAAAGTAACACTTCCTAATATTATTTTTAAACTTTTGCCCCTCTAATTTAAGAATATAAAATATAGACAAAAAAAAGCAAACAATTATTAAAAATCACAATATGTGATACAAATAAATGCTGCTCGACACATTAAACCTTAGAAACAAAATTTGGGTAGAAAGTGTCAGCGCTTCAAAGAAATCTACCCTTAATGATTAAAGGAAAAATTGATTAAATAAAACCATAGGTTCTTGTAGGTATAGTGCAAATATACTTGCACAATAATGGATATATCTTAATGAATAAATTCACTGGATACCTGATGTTATCATCAATAATAGGGTGGTGTTGATAATCCACAGCTTAATGTTGCAGTTGTGATATAGCAAAAAATGATTATAAGCGGGATATCATCAAACACAGTTTATTTGCAAATAAAAAAAAAAAAAGTATTTTTCATGGCACTAAAAATATAAAAGCACAAAGTGGTAATATAGTATATTAAAAAGTGGTATAAAAATGTGACCATTAAATAATCCAGTACAAACAGTTCAGTTGACCCTTCAGTTGAAGCAGCTATAGTGATTGCAAGTTCCCTCTTTGTGCCGCACAATGGATAATACAACCGGAGGGACGCAGAAATGTCAAACCGCTGGAAAATACTGCTGATGCCGGAAAAATTAAGGATAAATAAAGAAATGGATCCTCTGCTCATCAACGCGTTTCACCCGTGCTTGGTGGGCTTTTTTTTTTTTTTAAGATAGTGGAGGATCCGTGTATCGTAGTCTTTATACCCTATGGGATCGTAGTCTATATACCCTCCATCTGTTGTTACATTTCTACATTCTAAGGACACTCCAGGCGCTACACCGATCCTTTTTGTTATTTCATTTGTAAGTTGCCTTTTATATTACATACCTGACTATTCTGTTTATGTACTTTTTGAACCAACCCAATTTGGGTCTTTTTATCACTTCTATTTTTTAATTAAACATCTGGCTTCATCATTATCATTTTTATTTTTCAATTTAAGTGGAGGTTCCTCTTTTATCATATCAGAAAAACCGTATGCCAACTTTACAAAGCTGCGAAGGAAGATTATTATTAATTTGGAAGGTCCAAGAGGAAAGTGTACTAACGTCCTCACACCTTAGATTCAGCAAGTGTAGTCTTCAATTTTTGACTCATTATGTAAATTTGGAAGTGGTCAGAGGAAAGTTCCTCCAAAAGGATCTAAAGAGAGCAAAGTACGCAAAAAGTGTGATTCAACACACCCAAAATGGCAAAAGCTAGGACTAACATTTTCATTAAATCACTTAACCTTTATTTAAAAGGAGTTAAAATGTCAGCATTAAGCACATGCCAGATGCCACAAAACCCCAACGAACAGATGTCCTACACAGTTTATACACTACAGACTTGATCAGTTTTAATAAAAGTATTTTTTTCTTAAATACACTAATACAGAGTTTCATTTAGACGTGTCAAAAAATTATTCCTTTTTTCCTCCACTGAAATACGGTGGAAATTGCAGAAGTGCAAGTGGAAATAAGATCATTTTTCAATTTTCATGAACATATAGAAAAACACCCATTTATTTAATCAAACGATATGAAAATATTTAATTTTCTTATAAAGTATACATTACATCATCAGATAGTGCTTTACCAGAACACTGGTCAAAGTTGAATGCACCATTTCAACTTACCCATTTATTATACTTCAATGGTCCAGTGAACCCGATTGCTTCAATAATTTTGGTAAAAGTTCCAACTTCCTCCTCTGAGGGTCGAAATTCACCCTTTGTTGTACAATGCTAGAAAAGAAAAGAAAAAAAAAGTACAATATATTTATAGGCACAAAAAAACCACGGGGTAGCTGTAGTACCAATAGCAGTAAAATATAATGACTTGCACCACTACCATCGTGTACAGTGGGTGTACTGTTATTGAGGGTAGACTGCAAAATCATTGAGGGTAGACTGGGTTTATAAACTGGTTTATAAGTGATATCCCTTTTATTGCAGACTGCAACAAATATTTCAAGAACAGAACTGGCATTTTAAATGAGATTAGGGTCCTACCCTAGAAACTTTTGTTATGCTCACTGAGGCTCTGCAAATAAATGGGATAACACTAGTGAGACAAGTTTGCCACCTGCTCTAAGTGATTGTTTATTTTGAATGTATACATTTTTTTTTTTTAGGTTTTGTAACATGAACAAGGTACATTAGTCCCTAGACAATAAGTTGAAACAAAAAAATGTGGATGAGATATAAAATCCCAACCACAAACGATGCCGCAACCAGGGCCGGCCTTAGGCCTTTAGGTGCCCTGTGCGAAAAATCTTCGCAGCGCCGTGCCCACCCCCACGCCCCCCGTCATGTATGATGTAATGTTTGTGTTGTCTGTGTTGTGTATGTGATAGGTGTGATGACTGTGTGTGATATGTATTCTATGTGTTGACTGTGGGTGATATTTGTAATGGGTGTATTAACAGTGTGTGATATGCATGTATTGGTTGTATGTGATATTTTAGTCCTGTGTGTGAATGCAGGTGTATATACACAGTTACAGGTAGATAAACATACTCACACACAATTACAGGCAGACAGCCACACACACACAGGCCACATATACAGTTTTACACACACACACAGCCACACATACAGTCTTACACACACATACTTACATGCAGACAGTCACAGTCACACACACACACACACGTAGACAGCCACAAACAGGCAGACACACACACACACAGGTGCTGGACTTTTCCCAATCATAAAAAATATCTCACAATATAAATACAATAGTCCGCACTCAGGGTTGAGCCCCTATAGTCCATAGAAAAAATTAAATGGAGGATATTGAAAGTATGAAAAAAGTGCACATTTATAAAAAAGGACAAACAAATGGCATTAGATTGTAATGGCAGCCCTCATAGGTACTCGAGGGTTCAAGCAGGCATAATATATTATACAGATGACTTGTTGTCTCCAAAAATAGCATAGATATCCAAGCAAAAGAAACAAGCTTTGCAAAAATAGGACAGATGAATGAGAGGAATAACAAATTGTTGCAATACTTGCTACTGCCAGACAAGGGAAAGACCACCCACACCAATACCCGAAAAACAAGTGATGCAAGTACCCTGCACGCGTTTCGCACCTCCTTTGTGCTTTCTCAACACATGCTGCCACAGTACAACAATGTACAGTGCATTGTCTCAGAATTCAATATAGGTGGGTGTAAGCCTAACTTTGCATGAGTGTGACATACACATTATAGCCACACTTAAACCAATTTGCATAGGGTTATTGAGTAAACTGAAGAGGTTACTCATTCTTTAGTATTCTCAAATTTGAATATAAAATTGCAATAAAATGAATAACATTCCATATTAAGTCTACATTCAAGATTTGTGACATTATTACATGCTGGCAGTAGCGTGTTCCTTTCCCCACTGCCAATCACCTCAGAAGCTCATTCATCACAAACCGAAAACATGCCAAGACATTACAAACTTGACTTACTTTGTGTGAGATGTGCAGTGACCTCAAGAACTGCGTTTTTGCTGGTGACCTATGTCTTAATTCAGTGTATACATCTCTCAACTCTGGTGCTGAATGACAAAGATTCTAGAAACATGGAAAGTTAGATTACTAAAGTTATAGCATTAAAATCAATAGAATTACATATACCAAACAACAGCACTGTACAAAATTATAGAATTAGGTAGGTATATCTAACATTTAAAGCGGCATTGTCATGCCGAACTTACCTTTCTTTAAATCGATTCCTCTTCTCCACCTCTGTCAGGATCTAGTTTTCTTTAAAACATAAGAAAAAGTAGGGACTACTTTGTCTTATGGAGGTTTCCTACACCTGACCATCTCTGACCAGCGGAGGAGCTAATTGTGCTCCGTTTCCTGTGGTCAAAGAAATTTCCCCACAGTTCTCACCTTTGATCCGTGATCTTGCGATGCTTCCGGTCAGTATTCCCGAACGTCCTGTCACTTAGACAGAACGCCGGCGAAACTACCGAATTTCATCCAAACAGAATGAGAACAGTTTGTTCATTCATGTTAAGACACAATTTGAGACTTTGTTCGGATCGGAATTTCATTCTAATGAATGAAACTCCGATCCTATCCATGCCATGGCTGCATCTTGCAGCCGCTTAGTAGATAACTCCATAATTCACACGGTATCAGGAAGCGATCTACCAAAAGGCTGAAAGACCTAAATTGGTGAATTAGTAAATTCTGCCCCTACTCGCTATACCGCTGATAGGGGTGTACTCACGTTTGTTGCCAACGGTTTAGACATTAATGGCTGTGTGTTGAGTTATTTTGAGGGGACAGTACATTTACACTGTTATACAGGCTGTACACTTACTACTTTACATTGTAGAAGAGTGTCATTTCTTCAGTGTTGTCACATGAAGACATAAAATATTTACACAAATGTGAGGAGTGTACTTACTTTTGTGAGATACTGTATACACCACAATTGTAAGTGAGTGGTGGATGACCAAATTTGTGCACATATGGTGCAAAAAAATATTAGTAATGGCTCCAAAAGTGTGCCATTCAAACATAACATATATATTATTGTGGTTGCAAACAGTACTGGCTCATATTACATGTGTGTATTCCTAACATAATAGTGTTCCTTTAATATAAAATAATTAAAAAAAAATATATAGATCAAGGTGACTTTGGTGTCCATGTGCTAATACTGACTCGCCTGAGCATGCATGTGCATGGCTGAGACATCAAGAGGCAATACATTTGCCCTGCTCATGAAAGTATCCTGGGTAAAAATATATATATATATATATATTTTTTATTTTTTATTTTTTTTATTTATTTATTTTTTATTTTATTGATATATATTTTTTTTACTTGCCTCTACAGCACTATTCGTCTTAGTAAATGCTTTATTAGTGTTCACAAGGGTGAAGGAATCGTCACATATATAAGGGACAGTTCCACTTTAAATTATCTGTCGACAACAAAAAACCCTAGGGATAATTTATCAAAGTGTTGCCAACACTTTTTCACCTGAAAAATTGTGAATTTGTTTCCTGCACTGTAAAGCTATCCTCCTTCTGAAAAGGAATTTTTCACAAAAACTGGCATAATTTAATGGGTAAATTGATTATAACTTCGATAAATATCTACCAGTCTTTAAGTTTTCCAACTTGATAACTAACGTTTAGGACAAAGCAGTGCTAGAAAAAACAAATCACCATTCCAGACAGTTTTTGTCGAACTTCTCAAACGGTTTAACAGAGAACTGGGGAAAGCATCTATAGTCTACTAGTACCATAGCCACTAAACCACTGGGTATGGTGCCTAGCACACAGCAGTGTAAAAAATACCTTAAAAAGGTGCAAGTAAGATAAGAAGGAAAACAGAACTAGCAATTGTTTTGTTTAAAATACATTTCACACAGTTATCTATATCTAATAATTTTTATTGCTACAAGCAGGTTGACAAATATCCAACGGAATGCCTTGACAACATATATAGGATAAATTAGATTCTGTAACTTTGTTTACCACATTTTTCTCATTAAATTAAGCCTGTTATGATTTTATTTGCATTTTTAAATCGGCCTTCTCTTTAATGGGTATCGGTTTCGTCAGTCACCATACTTATTTTTGTAATTATACAGACAAGTGATGACAATATTTCCCACATTTAATTTTGTAATTATACAGACAGGCGATGATCCCTATTTCAATACATTTAGGAAACACAGTGACAGTGCTTCAATAACCTTGCTGGGTAGGATACAAAATAACTATGAGATGTGAACCTTCAAGAAATCATCCAAGAAGAGAAAACTATTTTGTGAACTAAAGGCATTGTGCATTTAAAGTTCACGATTCAGCTTGCATCTCTAATGCCAGGTTTCTTTACGGTCTGTGGTTTAAATGTGGACAAGTATGTCTGTAAAATGAATAGCAGAGAGCAACTGCCACAATAGTAGACTGTTTCACTGTTGCATTCCATGCCATGGCCTGTGCCAACAAGTCTTTCCATATCAACACCCTCCCAATGGGCACCAAGATTATCACAGCACAGTAACCTATGATATATAGGTCATCTACATTATATTATTGGATGCACGACTTTGAATGCAATAAGGCTGGCACCAACCGTTGGTGTCATGCTGTGTGGACACACAGAACTTTTCATAGTCTTGTGGCATTCTTGCATTACACTTTTGCACTTGTGGAGATTACTTACAATGCTAACAGGATAATTTTATAAACAAGGGGATTGGAATTTCCTCTGAAATAACTTCAATGAAGATATTTTGCAGCTGACTGTACAGTGATTTATGAAACATATTTTTTCTATTTATATACCTTGTCTTGATTAAGTGTCATTTGAAAACCATCTGGGATTATAAAGATATTATGACACAACTAGGCTTCCACAAGGATCTCAGTTAGTGATGTATAATAAATACAGCTGTGCATTGGTTGCCATTCTATGTACCGGTACTTTCATTTGCACCAGAACAAATTTTAAACAAAGAAGTTACTCATCATGGTTGAGTCAATAGTGGAAGCCTGTTGGTGATGTCCAACTCATACTTTGGTTTGTGGCATCTCTAGGTTAAACTATCATGAATCAAGCACCATCAGGCTAATGCACTAAACTCCGAATAGCCATTGGGCCATTCACAATGCAAAATCTGAACATTGTTCATACTGTTTAACAATGTCCATATTTTGCAGAGAAGTATCCAAATGAACCTGAATATGGTCTGGATTACAGCTGGACCAAATGTTGTAGGACAGCTAACACTTAGACCAAGATAGTTCAAATCTGGGACTAGATTTTAAATATTTAAACTAGTTGAGAGCTATTACATTTTAAAAATGGGGGGGGGGGAGGGGGGGCAATCATAATGTTCCCATCTGTCCACACTTCCACACCCATGGTGAGCAGGTGGGGGCATTTATTAAAAGGGGGTTTTGTCTTTCGCACCCACCCCCTGAATAAAATACCCTACCTACTCCCTTTCCCATAATACTTGTGAAAAAAAGGGGGAAAGCCATTACATCTCAACATTACTATTAAAATAAAACACTCAATTCGCAAAAAACGGCCGAAAAAATAAAAACCATGCCACAACAAAAATAAATCCATGTTTGCCCTATTTGGGCTCCATGCAGATTGAGCTTGATGGAGGGAAAAGTGAGCTCTGATTGCTTGGCCCATCTAATGCTCTGATGAGAATTCAAAGTGTGGGAAAGCCTTTATAAATGTCTTAAAGCTCATTATGCACAGAGCCATCGTGATGCTCTTTGGGATCTATTTGTATAGTGGCGCAATTTTTCTTTTTTTCTGAGTATTATTGTAATGCCTGAATGTTATGGGGGTTTTTTTTGTCCTTTTTGGAGCTGAACAAATGTAAACTTTAGGCATCTGATGGGAAATATATTATTCCCTCCCCCCACAGGTTATTAGATTTATTCAGCCTAGTTGATATTTTTAGAGTGATGGGGGAAGGTAAGCGTATTTTATTCAGGGGAGTAGGTGGCTAGTTGGTTGGTGACTCCTTGCCACGGTGGAGGGGGGTACCAGGGAGCTTTTCTTCCTCTTCTGCGAGCAAAGTGGAGCTAGTGGAATCGCCATTCCACTAGTGGAGCTAGTGTGTTTCTGTGTGTGTAAAGTTTGCATGATTGTGCGATTGTGTGTGTGTGAGAGATGGATGTCAATCTCCCTCCCTCCCTTGTCACTCTCTTTCTCCCCCTCCCTAGTCACTTTCTTTCTCTCCCTCCCTCCCTAGTCACTCTTTCTCACCCCCCCCCCACCTCTGTTGTAGCGTGGCCGAGCCCAGTATAGTCTGCGGGTACAGGTAGCTTTTGTTTCCTGTACCCGCGGACTATACTGTGCTCGGCCACGCTACAGTGAGGGAGTGACAGGAGGGAGCGCTGAGCTCTTCCCTCCTGTCAGCCACTCTCCTCATGGTGCGCCCTCATGGACGCACCGCCCGGGCAAAGCTGCAGCCGCCTGAGGCTATCTGCAGAGTGCTCGGGCGGCTGCAGAATGGGGGGGCCGGCGGAGCTGGGGGGGATTTCCCCATAACCTGTCCCCCCCGCATGATTTGCTGGGGAGGATGCGTCCCCCCATCCCCCCGGTTCCTACGCCCATGGACACACTGTGTTAGAGCCCGTCTGCCTTCAAAAGGAGTTGTATTACAGTTGACTGAGAAGCATAGGGAAGCTGTGAGCGTGACAAGGGATCTGCAGCTTTTGCAAGCTATTTTTAGATACACTCCCAAATACAAGTAAAGTGTTCCTTTAAATTTCTTTCTAATTTGCCATACATGCATAGGCCTGGCCAAAATAAGACCTGTGTCCCTTAAGGACAATATACTGGGTTTTAAGGGCAGTCAAAGCTTCAATCCAATTATTTTCCAATTTTTAATGCTCTACATATTGCATTAAAAACATGTACATCTATGTTTGTAATATACCTGTATCAATAATCATGTGTGAACATGTTTATATGTAGTGTAATGGCACAGAATGGTTGAATATATGGTTGAATTTATGTGTTTGTTACATCAGTTTAAGCACACATGCATGTGAGAGAAGAAGTGGATATGCGTGTGTAGTAACAACACGTTTTTGTGTAATGAAAAAAAGAGAAGGTTATAGGCGCTCACTATAGAAATAAGTGAAGTAAGCAGCAGTATACAAAACAAGGATTCCCAAAACCTTGTGAAATAGATAAAATGAAAGAAGAAAATGTAAACCGCGCTTTTAAAATTATAAATAATACATACATATACTTGTAGATAATTCCAATGAGTATGAGATCTCGGAATAAACAAAATAAAAGAAATAATAGTGCAATACAGTAACAATAAACAATTATGTGATGGCGATTGTAGCTTGTGATTCAATCCACTCACATTTGTATGAGCTATAACAGAGCTCTGCTGTAGTGCGCTTGGACGGTATAATCCCCGTCTTAGGATATGGTGTTCCAGTTGGTCCGAATATTTCGAAGTGCAGTATGCATAATAAAAACAAAAATAGCAGCCAATAGTGAAGTAAGTACTAGTAATAAGGCTAATAAAAAATCTGGTAATGTACTTACAATTTTCTGAGCATGTGACTTGCTCTAGTATACACAGCTTAGGTGGTATAATCCCCACCAAGGATATGCAGAATCCAGGAAGTAAATAATGAATATAAAAGTAACTAAAAAGTATACTTTAATATGAAACAAAACTTAAAGGACCACTATAGTGCCAGGAAAACAAACATACTCGTTTTCCTGGCACTATAGTGCCCTGAGGGTGCCCCCACCCTCAGGGACCCCCTCCCGCCCGGCTCTGGAAGGGGGAAAGGGGTAATAGCTTACCTTTTTCCAGCGCTGGGCGGAGAGCTCTCCTCCTCCCGTCTCCGACCGCCCGCCGCTATGCGCACGCGCATGCAAGCTGCAAGATTCAGCCGTCGCATAGAAAGCATTTACAATGCTTTTATGGACGCTTGCGTGCTCTCACTGTGAAAATCACAGTGAGAAGCACGCTAGTCTAGTGGCTGTCAGTGAGACAGCCACTAGAGGATTAGGGGGAAGGCTTAACCCATTCTTAATTATAGCAGTTTCTCTGAAACTGCTATAATTATGAAAAAATGGGTTAAGCCTAGAAGGACCTGGCACCCAGACCACTTCATTAAGCTGAAGTGGTCTGGGTGCCTAGAGTGGTCCTTTAATATCAACATAAAATATATAAAAGAAAGTCCACTTAACGCGTTTCGCCCAAGTCTCTACACTTCTGAGGAAGCCTATTGGGCGAAATGCGTTAAGTGGACTTTCTTTTATATATTTTATGTTGATATTAAGTTTTGTTTAATATTAAAGTATACTTTTTAGTTACTTTTATATTCATTATTTACTTCATGGATTCTGCATATCCTTGGTGGGGGATTATACCACCTAAGCTGTGTATACTAGAGCAAGTCACATGCTCAGAAAATTGTAAGTACATTACCAGATTTTTTATTAGCCTTATTACTAGTACTTACTTCACTATTGGCTGCTATTTTTGTTTTTATTATGCATACTGCACTTCGAAATATTCGGACCAACTGGAACACCATATCCTAAGACGGGGATAATACCGTCCAAGCGCACTACAGCAGAGCTCTGTTATAGCTCATACAAATGTGAGTGGATTGAATCACAAGCTACAATCGCCATCACATAATTGTTTATTGTTACTGTATTGCACTATTATTTCTTTTATTTTGTTTATTCCGAGGTCTCATACTCATTGGAATTATCTACAAGTATATGTATGTATTATTTATCATTTTAAAAGCGCGGTTTACATTTTCTTCTTTCGTTTTTGTGTAATGTTTGTGTAATGCTGACTAATATCCCACATTGTAGCCCGGTTTATTGTATGTGACTATTTCCAAGCCCTCCTATCCTTAGAACAACTGCTTTACACTTCATGTTGATTATTTAGTCCTCATCCCAAAATGCACAACTTCTACTTAACCACATTTTCTTCTGCTGCTTGCCCATTAGAGACTTAACATTTCCTGGACTACTATTATACATAATTTTGTATCATCTGAAAATACTACCACATGGCTCAAAATGTCAAATCCTACGCTACTAGTTAGACCTAACAAGTTACTTGTTTCTGCAAATATCCTCCTCCAATGTGACCTACTACATTACCAGTCACTCTACATCCAAATGACCACTAGTATTAAAATGTGGTTGAATGTGCAGTATTGTAGAAAGCAGATGCCTGTGAATTTGTTCTTAGGAGTCATAACAACTGTTAACCCATATAAGAACAAAGGGCTCTCACAGTAAATAATGTATGAAAGCACATAATAAGCAAATAAAATAAAAATTGTGCACCATTTTTTTTTTTAAATCTTGCATTTTCCCTACTTTCCTTTTGTTGTGTACTTAGCACTTAGCATCTCCCTCCCCCCCCAGTTTTCTTGTTAACACCATGTTAAAATAGTTTGAAACCATCGCTGGGCCATGTTTTTCCCAATCCGTTCCATGCCTTCTTTCTCGTCACTACAGGTCATCCTTTTTGGGTCTGTTTAATCAAATGCCTCTCATAGAAGATCACTGTTGGACAGCTCATCTTACTGCTAAACCTGTCCACCTTCCAGAGACGCTCCCATGCAGAGCAGAGGAACTGGAATCAAAGACAGCCATAGCCCAGAGTGGAGTAATGGGATCCACAAGTAATGGATCAAGGGGCGAGGAACTAGAGTGAAATACACACATACAATATACTGTAGGGAGGTGAAATTAGGGAGGGAGCAAATCTATTGAGGCACATTGTTAGACTATGTGAGTGTAAGCAGCATGCACACAATGCAAAGGGCTTCCACTTGTAAGTGCACTCAACGCTCTTCCTGCAAGTAAAGAAACTCCATAACAGAGTTCAAGACTGCCTAATTTACGTGTGCCAAGGGTGCAACAAGACCAGGACACATTCGATTTCTGTATAGGCAGCATTTCAAGCAGAAACTCTGCACATACATATTTCTTGCTCTATGACCACTTCTAAAAGCAGAAGTGGTCATGAAGGTTTGATTAACCCTTTGATGTCATTCAAAAGCTTTCACCCAAGCTTAGATATTGTGATATCACCACAGTCAATCTAAATTTTGCTACACTTGGAACCCTGAAACTATATAAATGCTTGCACAGACAAGGTTATCTTAAAGCCCAAATTACAGGAAACAAGTTTATATCTAGTGTATTTCTACTGTACCTAGATGTAAGAGAAGCTATATTTATATCAAAAACCTCATCAAAGTGCTTTTTATTTTAAGATATTTCTCAAATATTTGTTATAAAAGTTCCCTGAGGACTCCTTTATGTTGATAAGATTTATATAGATTTCCTGTTGAGGAAAATGTAACTTTGAAGATTTAGGCTTAACTGAATCAAGATCAAGAAAATGGAAAATGGATTTACAACGCTGACCAGAGGGAAGTCATCTGACCATTTTGAGATTGGTGGTAAACCTACTATGATCGACAAAAACATATTTTTCCATTTTCCTACACAAGCTGAACTGCACCCGTTCATACAAATGTTATTTTAAATAAGAACATTGGTGTATGCCCATTTTATGATGATTTACTCTTGTAAATTATATTAAATCTGATAAAGTTATTTTCTTTATAGCTCTTTCAGGTGCCTTCATTCCCCAGCTCCTGTTTGCATTCATAGTAGCGTTTTAATAATTGTTGGACGGGATGTTATTGTTCAGCCTGAACTCATAAGTGGTGTTACTCATTTGATCCCTGAAACCGATGAAATGAGAAAGAAAAAACAAACAAACAGAATCTACCAGTTTTGTAGAATGGTCACGGCCCAATTCTGGAAAGACACTCCATCTTTGTTTGATCTGATTCTCTCCTAACTTTGATATGCATTCACTATGCACAACATGGGACACTGTAGGCACCAAAACTTTAGCTTAAATAAGCAGTTTTACAACAGAGATAAAAATCATTGCTTAGCAGATATACCCCCAATGAAAACATACATGCATTTAATTATGCATTTTTTTCATTGAAGGTAGATCTAAAAAAACAGCTTGCAAGAGCAGCAGATCTCTTGCCAGCAGCCTTTGCAAGCCCTCCCCTTCTAACCCAGCAGATTTTCTGTGGCAATTCTATTGCAGACTAACCAATGAAGTTTCTGGAAGGCATGTGCTTTTAGCACAGCTCCACTGAGTTAATACAAACCATTAAGTAACCGACAGAGGGCAGGGCCGTCTTCAATGAGGGGGAAATGGGGCAGCTGCCCCGGGCTCAGTTACTCCTGAAGGGCCCAAGGCAGCTGCCCCATGGGCCCCGCTGCCCTCAACTATTTTTTTCCCCAGTCATCTAAGCAGTCCCACGGGGTGGCCCATGCACTTAGGGTCACCCAGTGGGCTTGTATCAGCAGGGACCCAGTCGGGGGCTGTGGCCCTTTAACAGCGCGACCGGGTCCCTTGCTTTTTGGCAGTATGGGAGGAAGTGACAGCCGCGAGTCACTTCCTCCCATAAAGAGAGGAACTGTGCGGGAGGGGGCAGGAGGAGTTGCATGGAAGGTGGTAGGAGGAGGTGGCGGAAGTGAGGATGTAGGCGCCTCACTCCCATCAGCCACAGGCACCACACTGGATCCCAGGGAAGCCACCCTCCAGGAAAAGGTAGAAAACTGGAGGGTGGGTTTAAAAAGGTACATTTAACGTGTGTGTTAGTATGTGGGTGTGTGTGTGTGTGTGTATCAGTATGTCTGTCAGTATGTCTGACAGTGTATGTATCTATGTGTCAGTATGTGTGTTAGATACAAACACACTTCTGCATTAACCCCTTAAGGACTGAGCCAAATGTACACGTTGTGAACGAAACAAAATGTAAACAAAACCTGGCATTTGCGCTACATGTCTGTCCAACCGTAATTCACCTCTTTCTTATTAAATGCACCCACCCTTATTGCATATTATTTTATTCAGGGGAAACAGGGCTTTCATTTAATATCAAATATTTAGCTATGAAACATAATTTAATATGAAAAAAAATGGGAGAAAATATTTTATTTTTATTTTTTTAGTTCTACATGACATTTTAACTGTCAATGTCATAATACTGTTTGCTTTTACTGCAATAAAATACACATATTTGTATTCAGCAAAGTCTCACATGTAAAACAGTACCCCCTATGTACAGGTTTTATGGCGTTTTGGGAAGTTACAGGGTCAAATATAGCACGCTACATTTGAAATTGAAATTCGCCAGATTGGTTACGTTGCCTTTGGGACTGTATAGTAGCCCAGGAATGAAATTTACACCCATAATGGCATACCATTTGCAATAGTAGACAACCCAAGGTATTGCAAATGGGGTATGTCCAGTCTTTTTTAGTAGCCATTTGGTCACAAACACTGGCCAAAGTTAGCGTTAGTATTTGTTGTGTGTGAAAAATGCAAAAAACGCCAATTTTGGCCAGTGTTTGTGACTAAGTGGCTACTAAAAAAGACTGGACATACCCTGTTTGCAATACCTTGGGTTGTCTACTATTGCAAATGGTATGCCATCATAGGGGTAATTTTCATTCTTGGGCTACCATAGGGTCTCAAAGGCAACGTAACCAATCTGGCGAATTTTAATGTGAAAAAAATGAAACACAAGCCTTATATTTGACTCTGTAACTTTTGAAAACACCATAAAACCTGTACATGAGGGATACTGTTGTACTCAATATTTATTTGTGTTTCAAAACAGTATCGCAATAATATCATCCGTGTAAGTGCTGTTTGTGCGTGAAAAATGCAAAAAAAATCACTTTTACTGGCGATATCATCGTTGTAATACATTTCACTGTTTTGAAACACTAATATTTGTGTTCAGCGAAGTCTCCCGAGTAGAACAGTATCCCCCATGTACAGGTTTTATGGTGTCTTGAAAAGTTTAAAGGGTTAAATATAGTGCAAGCAAATTAAATTCCCTTTACTTTCGGCATGGGTTGTCAGTCAGGTCCCGCTAATTGTAATTAAGATACCTAATTATGTAAAAATATTACATAAATATATATGTAGAATTAATATATGTATATATATATATATATATATATATATATATATATACACGTATGTGAATACATATGTGTATTTATATATAATTTTTTTAAATATAGGTATATATAGCGATATATACGTATATATTTATGTATATAGATATATATTTCGTTCTACGTGTATTTTGATATAAATATATATTAATATCACAATACAGTTAGAACGAAATAACACATCTATATATTTTTTTAATTATTTTTTTTATTGTATTTTTTAACGTATTTACATATGTAATTTTTTATATTATATATAAATATATATATAAAACAATAACTATATATATATTTAATCAATATCAGTCTACGTGTAATTTGATATTAATATATATATATATATATATATATATATATATATATAATTTTTTATTTTTTTTTTACACTTTTTAACTTTAATTTTATTTCCAGCCAGCAGGAGGACTACCTGTCATTACAAGCAGCCCCCCTGCTGGCAATGCAGCAGCCAGCTATCCCGGCCATGTGATTGTGAGGTCCTCGCAAGGATCTCACTCTCACATGGCCGGGGGGGCTGCCAGGAGGAAGACCTGCCGCGGGGGGGGCTCCCTGCCGCGGCGACCGGGTAAGTAATGAAAGACCGGAGGGCGTACTATTACGCCTGGCGGCGTTTAGAGCCGCCTAAAATAGGGCGTAATAGTACGCCCTCCGGTATTAAGGGGTTAATACGTCAACACTACATGCAAACACACTTCTGCATTGAAACACCAAAATGATATAAACAAACCCCTACATTCAAAAACCAACACTAGACATAAATGCACACTTGCATTTAAACTTCAACAACACATACAAATGCATTCACACAAACATACTCCATACAAACACATGCTTATATTCAAACACACAAACACAGCTCAGTGCTAAGGGTCCAATCATTATTAAAGACGGCCCTGCCAGAGGGTGTAATAAGTTTAATATAATAAAGTTTCTATTTAAATCTGCACTTTTTGTAAAATGAAAAAAAAAGCACATAAAAAAATTAAACTAAAGCACTTCAGCAAGTTAACGTGCTTTAAAGGTTTGGAGTGTTCCTTTGAAGGCAAATCAACTGAACTATTTTCAGGTAAAGGCAAATGTTTTGATCAGAAGCTGCTGATCGGAAAATATCTAATCTATACTACCGTATATACTCGAGTATAAGCCGAGTTTTTCGGCACATTTTTTGTGCTGAAAAACCCCAACTCGGCTTATACTCGAGTCAGTCTGTATTATGGCAATTTACATTGCCATAATACAGACTGGGGGCTGACAGCGAGCGCTTACCTCTCCTGCAGCTCCTGTCAGCTCCCTGCTCCTCCGCGCCGGTCCGTGCAGCTCCTCTCTCAGCTCCCAGTGTAAGTCTCGCGAGAGCCGCGGGGTCATAGTGCGGCTCTCGCGAGACTTACAGTGTGAGCTGAGAGAGGAGCTGCACGGACCGGCGCGGAGGAGGAGAGAGAGAGCTGACAGGAGCTGCAGGAGAGGCAAGTAACAGCTCTGCCAGCCCCACTCCTCCCCCCACTGAACTGCCAATGCCACTGGACCACCAGGGAAGGAGAGCCCCCCTCCCTGCCATGTATCAAGCAGGGAGGGGGGACAACAAATAAATAAATATAATAATATATTAATAATAATAAAAATAATACAAAAAATAATATAACAAAAATAATTAAAATATTACATTTTTTTTTTTATAAAAATGCCCACCCCCCACCAAGGCTCTGCAACACAAACACACACTGCATTCATACACACACACACTGCATTCATACACACACCCTGCATTCATACACACACCCTGCATTCATACACACACCCTGCATTCATACACACACCCTGCATTCATACACACCTGCATTCATACACACACACTGCATTCATACACACACCTGCATTCATACACACACACTGCATTCATACATACACACACTGCATTCATACACACACATGCATCATACACACACCTGCATTCATACACACACCCCGCATTCATACACACACCTGCATTCATACACACACCCTGCATTCATACACACACCCTGCATTCATACACACACACCTGCATCATACACACACCCTGCATTCATACACACACCCCTGCACCATACACACACACCCCTGCATTCATACACACACACCCCATTCATACACACACACTGCACCCACTGCATTCATACACACACCCTGCATTCATACACACACCACTGCATTCATACACACACCCTGCATTCATACACACACCCTGCATTCATACACACACACTGCATACACACACCCTGCATTCATACACACACCCTGCATTCATACACACACCCTGCATTCATACACACACCCTGCATTCATACACACACACCTGCATTCATACACACACACTGCATTCATACACACACACTGCATTCATACACACACACTGCACTCATACACACACCCTGCACTCATACACACACTGCATTCATACACACACTGCACTCATACACACACACTGCATTCATCATATACACACACTGTAAATATTCAATTAATATAATTTTTTTAGGATCTAATTTTATTTAGAAATTTTCCAGTAGCTGCTGCATTTCCCACCCTAGTCTTATACTCGAGTCAATACGTTTTCCCAGTTTTTTGGGGTAAAATTAGGGGCCTCGGCTTATATTCGGGTCGGCTTATACTCGAGTATATACGGTAGTTTATACCAAGAGAAATACAATAAAATCTGATGTAAAGATAACCAAATGCAGGAACACACTTTACCTTTCTTGTGCTGGAACACGTTCTGTGGCTTCGAATCTGTGCTGAAAAGATTGACTGTAATGCACTGCACACAGCAATCTGTGGGTTTATTCGGATTGGCAAGAACTAGAGAAAGAAAACAAAGCATAAATTATAGCTTTTTAATATTTATCCCCTTGTTATCAATAATTTTGATGATAGATTCACTGAACATCTCCGGTGGTTTTTAGGTAGGACAATGTCCGCAAAGGAACCTCCAAGCACCATAACCTCCCCACCATCACCAATGTTAGTAGTCCAACTGTTCTAGAAAAGTTCCACTTTTTTACCTGCGAGAGACAGAAGCTTGCTGCCTGAGCTAAACTGGGAGGTGCAGGCCTTAGCTCACTTGCTGAACTATAGAAATCTCATATTATTTATTTATAAAATGTGAGTAATTAGAAAATAATTTATGCGTCCCTTGCTGGAAATGGTCTGTAACATGTGACCACATCGTGACAAAATATTATTTATTTTTTTCCCATTTTTATTAGACCTAATATGCATATATAAAAGATATCATACAGCAATAAGCATATGATTGGAACGCACATAAATCGAAAAACATAGTGTGGAACAGATTTCTAGAGTTGTAAGAGAGAAATATAAATAATAATCCCAACTGGTCCTGCAGAGCTGGATCGAGTAAGGATGTGCACAATGGGGACATAGCAACACTTAAAATTGTTCTTATGTGCTATATGAAGTTGGAAGGAATTTGGTCAAGAATCGCACCCGTGTCTTTCCCAAAACAAACATCAATTTATCAGTTTACATTGAAAAGACACACGTGCAAAGCATGAGAGGTGAAGGCATGCATAGTTTGAGTAAGGCTAACAGATGTACCTAATACATCGAAAATTGTATTGCTGATAAAAGTAAATTAAAATAAAACCAATAAAAATATTGGAACGTGCTTCCTGGGAAAGGACATTTGGTCAGTTTTATATGCCCTCTGTGAATGCTCTATGGGTAGAGAAGTTTTTTTTTAGTCTAAATGTGGGTAGTTTTTAAGGAATGAGGTCCAAGGCTCCCAAGTGAGAGTATATTGTGATTACTTCTTACATATGGAGTTACATAATTCCTCTATTATCCTAAGCTTTCTACTTTTTGTATCTTTTACTTCATAGTTGCTGAATTGACCCTTTTCCAGAACACAGGAATGAGCTGGTTTCTGATCATATGAATAAGTTTGATCAAACTCTGCTGTTAGTAGATGTTTGATCAATAATGTTTAAAATTTAGATTGGGATTATGGAATTAAGAAGTGTGTCATAGTTTAAGGTGTAAATGGCAGTTTGGTGCCTGTGATAGTTTGTATGAAAGCTGTGATGCACCACCGGAATTTCTTTACAATTGTGCATTGCCACCAAATATGCAATGAAGTCAGGGCCGGCAGTACCATAATGCGGCACAGATGGCCGCCTTAGGGCGCACCGGCCCTGGGGCACCAGAACGGTCTAGGAGACTGGCAACAGTTGGGAGCATAGAGTACCCCTCTCCAGTCGGTCACTCTCTCTGTATCCATGCTGAATTGTCCGAGTGATTAATTTACCCGGCCGTTTGCTTTGGTGCAGGTGTTTTGTTGTGTACGGAAATAGTGTATCCAGCCTCAGGGGATGGGAGCATCGAGAAGCAGCGCAGCGCTTTAAGAGCTGAAGGCTGAGATATCTGATGTCATATCCTGGTGGCAAGTGTTTTGGGAGAGAGAAGGGCAGTAACACCTGGTGAGACTTGTGTGGAGCAATGATAGGAAACCGTGAGTGTTTATATATGACCCAGTGAGTGAGTGTAATAGCTAGTGTGTATGTAGCAGCCAGTGAGTGTGTGTGTAATAACCAATGTCTGTGTTTGTGTGTATGAGAAACAGCCAGTGTGTGTGTGTGTGTGTGTGCGCGCGCAATGGCCTATGTGTGTGTAATAACCAGTGTGTATGTGTGTAACATATAGTGTGTGCGTGATATCCAGTGAGTGTGTATGTCTGTATATGAGCAAGTGAGTGTGTGTGTGTGTCAGCAAGTGTGAGCCAGTGTGTCTATGACCCACTGTGTTTGTATACGCCTATGTATGAGCCTGTGAGTGAATCTGTATGGTGTAAATTAGTAAAACTTTGTCATTGAGAGTGAGTATGGGTCAGTGAGTGTGTGCGTCAAAGTGTTTCCATTCCTATATACAGTATTGTTTTTTCCCCCCATAAAAAAAAAAAAAAAAAAAAAGTATATATATATATAAGACCCCAGGTGGGTCGAAACGTTGATTTTTCCGCACAGATTATGCTTTGGTAAGCATTTAATAAAAGAAGCTTATTTTTTCTTAATGAAGTCCTAGTGTGCTCCCTTTACCTATTTTTGTTATATATATATATATATATATATATATATATATATATATATATATATATATATATATATATATTATACGCTACAGAGACAAGTATAGTAATCAGAGGGGGGAAAGATACAGAAGATGGGTATGAGACAAAGGTGGGCAAAGAGATAAGATAAATTGAAGGGGGGAAAGGAATTCAAAAAGGGGATAAAAGACATATGGGGTTAAGAGGCCATAAAAGGTGGGATACAGACTCAAAAGCATGAAAAGAATGATAAACAGGGGATGCAAAAAGGAAAAAGAAACAAAAAGGTTGCAAGATGCACAAAACGTGCAAAAGGATTCTAAAGATGGGTAAAAGAAGGGTTAATAGGCACACAGGTATAGGCGTATTTTGTGGCGGCAAAATGCGTCTTCACCTGTGTAGACAAAAATCCTAGCACCAGCCCTGGAAGAAGTGCCATTTGCCTCATAGCACCTCCACCAGAGATCTGTTGAAGTAGGGTAAAGTTGTTGTAGCCTTCCAGGAGTGTAATGTCACCTGGACACACATTTATAATTGCTCTCTTGTGTGGCCAAATTGGACGAAGGTCTGTGGATAAACAAGAATATGTTTCTCCATTTTTTGGGGTAATAGAGGTTTGTAGTTCTTGGGCCCACTTCTCTGTGAATGTCGGTAGGTTTTCCTGTTGAGTGTGCTGCTGTAGGTCATACATAATGAATAGTGGTTTATTTTTTTATATTGTGTCTCGAGCAAAAGCTTTCAAATTTGGATACTCTGCGGTTTTCTTTAGGAATAAGGTGCATGGAGTATGATAATGTAAAAGTTGTAGTGGAACCATTGTAACATTGAACATGATGTATTGGAGAGCAGGGAAGGTAGAGATCTAATCTCGGATTCAGTCTGTGTGGCACCTAATGTGAGATACTCTGATGAGTATTAATTTTTGTATGCATCTCCAGATTCACCTGGCTTGAAAAAAGGGTCTTGGGACAGTGGGTAGAGCGGAGATGGGTAAGGTGAGATGTTATTATATTGTCAGATATGTAACAAAAACCTTAGTGTTGGGGAAACAGTCAGGTGGTGCGAATGCTTGTTTGTATGGATACATGGAAAGATGAACGTTCAGGCTTCACCCATTATTTTTCTGTGTGTGACCATTCATAAATCCTGGATAGAAGGACTGCATTGTGATCAAATTCTATATTTAGGAGTGTGAGCCCTCCCTCCATCTTCGGACAAACTAGCAGAGAGTATACAAGTCTGGTTATGTAACTAGTATGTGTGTTGTGTTAAAAAATGTTCTGAGAAAAGAGACAAGTAATACATAGTGCAGATATCAAAGGAATGGTAACATATATTTATTTTTAGCATATTTAGACTGGAGAACCACCAAAAGTGGGGTACATGCCGTAACGTCAAGTCTTTGGAAATGGACTGTAATAATGGTGAAGGGAGTTAAATTTGTAGGGTGTGATAGTTACATAGCTGAAAAGAGACTTGCGTCCATCAAGTTCAGCCTTCCTCACATTTGTTTTTTTCTGTTGATCCAAAAGAAGGCAAAAAAAACAAAAAAAAAAACAGTTTGAAGCACTTCCAATTTTGCAACAAGCTAGGAAAAGAAAATCCTTCTTGACCCCAGAATGGCAGTCAGATATCTCCTTGGATCAAGCAGTTATTACCCTGCATTGAAAGATTATATCCTTGAATATTCTGCATTTAGTAGCTGTTTGAACATCTGTATGGACTCTGATAAAACCACTTCTTCAGGCAGAGAATTCCACATCCTTATTGTTCTTACAGTAAAAAAAACCTTCCCTTTGCCTTAGACAAACTCTTCTTTCTTCCAGTCTAGATGCATGGCCTCGTGTCCTATGTAAAGTCCGGTTTGTGAATAGATTTCCACACAATGGTTTGTATTGGCCCCGAATATATTTGTATAATGTTATCATATCCCCTCTCAGGCGACGTGTTTCTAAACTAAATAGGGTAAGAATACGCCCTAGGGCAGTGGTTCCCAAACCAGTCCTACCAGTCCAGGATTTAGGGATTACCCAGTTGTGTCTAAGGTGTTTTTAGAAAAAAAAAGGAAAAACACTTTAGACACAACAGGGTAGTCCCTAAATCCTGGACTGGTAGGTGGTACTTGAGAACTGGGTTGGGGACCACTGCCCTAGGGTATTCAATAATGAATACAATGCCCTCATCCAGCTCAGCCAAATAGGGCCAAACACCATCAACGCCAATGTTGCCATTAGTAGGGACGATATACCCTGTCAAACGCCTTTTCAGCATCAACAGAAAGTAGGATACTAGGCATCTGCGAGAATTTAGTTGAATGAATGAGATTGATGAGTTTTGTGGTATTGTTCTTAACTTCTCTTCTCAGTATAAAACCAGCCTGATCAGGGTAGGCTAGTCCCAAGAGGAGAAGGCATAGTCGGTTGGACAGAATATTTGTGAATAATTTGAGGTCGATATTGATGAGGTGTATAGGACGATAGCTCCCACAATTTGTAGGATCTTTACAAGGCTTGGGTATAAGAGCAATATTGGCCTCTAATGCTGAAGGGGGAGTGACAAGAGAGTTAAAGGACTTAGCAAAAGGTAGACAAGGAGGAAGTTTTAACTCTAGGAGTTAGGAAGTCTTGAATTTCAGCGCTCTTAAATTTGTATAATTTTGCGTAAAAGTCTTGGAAGGCCATGGTGATATCCATCATAAGTAGTGATGTACCGAACGGTTCACTGGCGAACCGTTCCCGGCGAACATAGCATGTTCGCGTTCGCCACGGCGGGCGAACATATGCGCGGTTCGACCCGCCCCCTATTCGTCATCATTGAGTAAACTTTGACCCTGTACCTCACAGTCAGCAGACACATTCCAGCCAATTAGCAGCACACCCTCCCTAGCAGACCCTCCCACCTCCTGGAAGGCATCCATTTTAGATTCATTCTCAAGCTGCATGCTTAGTAAGAGGAGGGAAAGTGTAGCTGCTGTTCATAAGATAGGGAAAAGCATAGCTAGGTTAGGGATAAGGGTATGCTTTTTTTTTTTTATTTATTTTTTCTATGTAATGTAAATGCACTTAGTTGTCTGCCACTGCTGCCAGCTTCTGTGTCAGGCTCACAGTGCATACTGTGCCCATTTCCCCAGTCAGTGCCACCACTTACATCTGGTGTCACAATAGCTTGGATTTAAAAACAAAAACTTTTTTCACTGTTATAGATTGAATAGCAGTCAGTGTCCTTAAAGCGGGTGTGTTACGCTAACAGTGGATACGGTGACCATTGCCACCACTTAGATCTGGTGACACAAAGCTTGTATTTAAAAAAAAACAACCACTTTTTTCACTGTTATAGATTGAATAGCAGTCAGTGTCCTTAAAGCGGGTGTGTTACGCTAACAGTGGATACGGTGACCATTGCCACCACTTAGATCTGGTGACACAAAGCTTGTATTTAAAAACAAAAAACACTTTTTTCACTGTTATAGATTGAATAGCAGTCAGTGTCCTTAAAGCGGGTGTGTTACGCTAACAGTGGATACGGTGACCATTACCACCACTTAGATCTGGTGACACAAAGCTTGGATTTAAAAACAAAAAACACTTTTTTCACTGTTATAGATTGAATAGCAGTCAGTGTCCTTAAAGCGGGTGTGTTACGCTAACAGTGGATACGGTGACCATTGCCACCACTTAGATCTGTTGACACAAAGCTTGTATTTAAAAACAAAAAACACTTTTTTCACTGTTATAGATTGAATAGCAGTTAGTTATCTTTAAGCGGGTGTCAGGCCTACAGCCTGTGCTCTGCACAACTGTGCCAGTGCACATTGCCACTCATATCTGGTCTCACAGTAGCTTGCACGCATAGTACCACTAATCCCAACAAAAATGACAGGCAGAGGCGGGCCACCCCGCAGGGGCCATCGTGGTCGTGGTGCTGTGATTCCCTTTGGCCCTAGAATAATGCCCAGTTTTCAGAGGCCACGTACCCTGAACTTGAAAAGTTCTGAGGACATAGTTGACTGGCTAACACAGGACACCCAATCTTCTACAGCCTCAGCTCAGAACCTTGACGCACCATCCTCCTCCAGCTTAGCTTCAGGCACCTCTCAAGATACCACTCACCCGCCTGCCCCCACCACCAAAACTAGCACCACAGCCGCTTCAGTTGGTATGTCAGAGGAGTTATTCACACATCCGTTTGAAGAAATGAGTGATGCGCAACCATTATTGCCAGAGGATGTGAATAACAGGGATATATGTCTCGAGCAGGCAGCATTACACACATGGGCGTCTGATTAGTGATGATGATGATGATGTTGTACCGCTGCTTCCTTTGCTGAGTTGTCAGATACAAGTGGCGGTTGATGACCGATCGTCCATGGATAAATCACGTGGGTGCCCGCGTCAGAAAGCTGAGGCGAAAGTTCAGATGGGGAGACAGGGAGGAGGAGGAGACGAGTTGGAAGCAGGGGGAGGTCGTCGCAAGGGGCTAGTGGCACAGTCAGACAGCATGCATCGACACCCGGGGTCAGCCCGACAGCATGCCAATCAGCGCATGCTGTGTCCACCACCAGAATGCCGTCATTGCAGAGCTCAGCAGTGTGGAATTTTTTTTGTGTGTCTACCTCTGACAACAGCGATGCCATTTGCAACCTGTGCCAAAAGAAACTGAGTCGTGGGAAGTCCAACACCCACCTAGGTACAACTGCTTTGCGTAGGCACATGATCTCACATCACAGCTGTAGGATCAACATGAGTACCAGCGGCTAAGCCTACTCTAAGCCGTAAGCACTCCTCCTGGTCCAGCAGCGTCTTCAGCCCGTCAACCACTGCCATCCTCCGCGTACCTCTCAACCATCCGCCCTCAAGCCTCCCGCCCAGGCAGTTCAGCTCATCTTCCCCACAGTCATGTGTCATCAAGGACATGTTTGAGCGTAAGAAGACAATGTCAGCTGATACCTGGTCTGCAAAGCATGGTCAGGGCAGGTATATCACCTACACTGCGCATTGGGTAAACCTGCTGACTGCTGCCAAGCATGGAATGCATGGCTCTGCAGAGGAGTTGGTGACACCGCCACGACTTGCAGGCAGTCCTGCTGCCACCTCCTCTACTCCTCTACTCCATCCTCTTCCATAACCTCCTCGGCTGAGTCCTCTTCTGCTGCTTCGTGCTGCTCCACATCAGCGGCACCCCCAGCTCCCAGGTACTATTCCACATCCCGGATACGGCAGTGTCACGCCGTCTTGGGTTTGACTTGCTTGAAAGCAGAGAGTCACACCGGACAAGCACTCCTGTCCGCCCTGAACGCACAGGTGGAAAAGTGGCTGACTCCGCAGCGACTGGATATCGGCAAAGTGGTTTGTGACAACGGAACAAATTTGTTAGCGGCATTGAAGTTGGGCAAGTTGTCACATGTGCCGTGCATGGCACATGTGTATAATCTGATCGTACAACGCTTTGTGCATAAGTACATAGGCTTACAGGACGTCCTGAAGCAGGCCAGGAAGGTGTGTGGCCATTTCAGGCGTTCCTACACGGCCATGGCTCACTTTGCCGATATCCAGCGGCGAAACAACATGCCAGTGAGGCGCTTGATTTGCGACAGCCCGACACGTTGGAATTCAACACTCCTAATGTTCGACCGCCTGCTCCAACAAGAAAAAAGCGTTAATGAATATTTGTATGACGGGTGCTAGGACAGCCTCTGGGGAGCTGGGAATTTTTTTGCCACGTTACTGGACGCTCATGCGCAATGCCTGTAGGCTCATGCGTCCTTTTGAGGAGGTGACAAATTTAGTCAGTCGCACCGAAGGCACCATCAGCGACATCATACCATTTGTTTTCTTCCTGGAGCGTGCCCTGCGAAGAGTGCTGGATCAGGCCGTAGATGAGCGTGAAGAGGAAGAGTTGTGGTCACCATCACCTCCAGAAACAGCCTTATCAGCATCGCTTGCTGGACCTGCGGCAACGCTGGAAGAGGATTGTGAGGAAGAGGAGTCAGAGGAGGAATGTGGCTTTGAGGAGGAGGAAGAGGAGGAGCAAGACCAACCACAACAGGCATCCCAGGGTGCTCGTTGTCACCTATCTGGTACCTGTGGTGTTGTACGTGGCTGGGGGGAAGAAAATACCTTCATTGACATCAGTGAGGAGGAGGAACGGGAAATGAGTAGCTCGGCATCCAACCTTGTGCAAATGGGGTCTTTCATGCTGTCGTGCCTGTTGAGGGACCCTCGTATAAAAAGGCTGAAGGAGAACGACCTGTACTGGGTGTCCACGCTACTAGACCCCCGGTATAAGCAGAAAGTGGCGGAAATGTTACCGAATTACAACAAGTATGAAAGGATGCAGCATTTGCAAAATAAATTGAAAAGTATGCTTTACACAGCGTATAAGGGTGATATCACAGCACAACAGGAATCTAACAGGGGGAGAGGTGGAAGTCATCCTCCTCCTCCCACTCGAAACCCGCCCGGCAAGGACAGGAAAGACGTGTTGATGGAGGACATGCGGACCTTTTAAGTCCTACGCATCGCCACAGCCCTTCGGGATCCACCCTCAGAGAGCGACTCGACCGACAGGTAGCAGACTACCTCGCCTTAACTGCAGATATCGACACTCTGAGGAGCGATGAACCCCTTGACTACTGGGTGTGCAGGCTTGACCTGTGGCCTGAGCTATCCCAATTCGCGATAGAACTTCTGGCCTGCCCCGCTTCAAGTGTCCTGTCAGAAAGGACCTTCAGTGCAGCAGAAGGTATTGTCACTGAGAAGAGAAGTCGCCTAGGTCAAAAAAGTCTAGATTACCTCACCTTTATTAAGATGAATGAGGGATGGATCCCAAAGGGACTGACACTGGGCGATACATTAGATTAAAAAAGGCCTGATGAGATAAGCTGCCTTGGGCTAAAAATGATCCACACGCTGCTGTATTTTAGCTCTGAATGCCTGTTGACTTGCGTGACTGATCCGCCACCAACTAGGTTTCAAGCAGCCATCTTTTAGGGCACTTTCTGCCTGTGAAACAAACATCAATTATAGATTGAATAGCAGTTAGTTGTCTCAAAGCGGGTGTGTCAGGCTCACAGTGGATACTGTGTCCAGTGCCACCACTCACTCAGTCACTAGTGTCTACGTAACTGGTTAAAAACAAAAAACTTTTTCACTGTTATAGATTGAATGCCAGTTGGTTATCTTGAAGCTTGAGTCAGCCCTACAGGCATTATTACTCTGATGCAGCTGCCACCTCCTCTACTCCTCCTACTCCATCCTCTTCCATAACCTCCTCGGCTTAGTCCTCTTCTGCTGCTGCGTCTTGCTCCACATCAACGGATAGGGGGCGTAACAGTGATTAAACTGATAACAATAGTACTAAACACACCACTCCTATCCTGTGGCACAATAGATTGCCTGCTGAGCCTCCCCAAGTGTTGTGTGATCTGTGAAGTACAAGGTAAGCGGTTGTCCATACAAGTAGGTTTGCAGCTTTTTTGAGGGCCACACCACCTTCTCCTCCTTTTTCAATGGCAGTGAATATACTTCGCTGTGCAAAGTTCTGACTTAGATAAGCCCGGGTTGCTCGCCCACCATCTACTCCGACTTGGCTCAGTACTGCTCCCAATCCAAGCATAGAAGCGTCTGTATGGACGAGAAAGTGTTTAGTTGGATCAGGAGAAGAAAGTACAGGTGATTTAATGAGCGCCGTCTTGAGCTGTTGGAAGGCCTGTTCACACTCTGGAGCCCATACTACTATCTTGGGGAGGTTTTTATACGTTCCTATATGGCACTTACTGGACTTTAGGGTCAGTCCGGACTCCCTAATCCAGTCTATTACGGCTCCTATGTGGGTCAGGTGTTCGGGCCAGGAGCTGCTAAAAATGTCTATACCATCCAAGTAGGTGTGTATCAGTGTGTATTAGGGATCCTTAGGACAGGTGTCAATCCATATCTGCCAAGTGACCCGATGTTTGGGTAACATTCCCTATTCTGCTCTGTGTCAGTGTGTATCAGGGATCCTTAGGACAGGTGTCAATCCATATCTGCCAAGTGACCCTATGTAAAAAAAGGCCTGATGAAGTTGAGCTGCCTTGGGCACAAAAAATGGTCCCTACTTGCTGCTGTATTTTAGCTCTGAATGCCTGTTGGCTTAGTGACTTATCAGCCACCAACTTGGGTTCAAGCAGCCAGTGTGTGCATAAATGGCTTTATAAAGCAGTGTGTAGTACTTTATAAATACTCCACCTGCCACCCCATTACAGCTTAACACAGTCTCAGTTAAGGAGGACCGACCAAGCCTCTTCTTCCATCTCCCTGTTACAAAAATCAATGCCGTGTACACGACCACTGATAGGAGGTATTAAACTGATAAAAATAGTACTAAACACTCCACTCCTATCTGGTGTCACATTAGCTTGACCGCAGTGCCCCAAATTTGCAGTAAGAGGACCGACCAAGCCTCTTCTTCCATCTCCCTGTTACAAAAATCAATGCCGTGTACACGTCCACTGATAGGAGACGCGAAGGTATTAAACTGATAAAAATAGTACTAAACACACCACTCCTATCTGGTGTCACATTAGCTTGACCGCGCAGTGCCCCAAATTTAATGTGATCTGTGAGTAAGGTAAACGGTTGTCCATACAAGTAGGTTGCAGCTTTTTGAGGGCCCACACCACCGCCATGCACTCCTTTCAATGGCAGTGAATATACTTCGCTGTGCAAAAGTTTACGGCTTAGATAAAATCAATGGCTCGTACACGTCCACTGATAGGAGACGCGGAAGGTATTAAACTGATCAGAACAATACTAAACACACCACTCCTTTTTTGGTGAGGCTTTACAGGACAGAGTGCTTCTCCACGGGACATGTTAACTCACGGGCAGCTGGCTCATCAAGGAACCACAGCAGCTTTCCATGTACAGGTAAGACACGTGCAGCCGGTAAGGGTTCAGGCTTTTCTTCTTCCTGGAGGATATGCTGCAAGCCTGTTGAACGAGGTGACCTTGCTCGGGTCCCAGGTGTACGGTTCCTAAAATGGCTGCCATATACACGTCCACTGATAGGAGACGCGGAAGGTATTAAACTGATCAGAACAATACTAAACACACCACAAATAAGGTTTCTCTCCTGTATGGCTCCTCAAATGATGCTTAAGATTAGAAGCGGCTGAAAAGCATTTCTCACACTCGAACAAAAATATATTTTTTTAACATTCTCTCCACTTTGAACGAAATGACGTTTGGGAAGAGATTAACATAATTAAACACAGGCAGTAAAAATACAATTTTTAGCCATACACTGTAACTTTAAAACTACACATCCCATCTTCATAATTACATATTTGGAATCAGTACACTTAAAACATAAACATAACCAAAAATCAGCCAAATCCATCCAGGGGTTAAAAAGTTAGCTGGAGGTCCCTTTATGACCGACCGCAAGCACATTTTCCTACCCAAAACAGTTCCATAGATTTGGGCTGTGAGGTCGGTCTATTTCAGGCTGAAAAAACGACTAAGTCCCATCGCCGAATGGGACTTAGTCTCTGCAGCTGAAATAATTTCCCATTTACTGAACCAAGTGGGAAATAGCAAGGCAGGCACAAAGGGTTTGCACCAGGTCTGGGGACACAGGGGACACCGTTTTAAAGGGGCCGTGTCCCCAACAAGTCTGGGGACACGGCCTTAAAGGGGCAGTGTCCCAATCTTCCTGATGTCCCAAAAAAGGTGTTTAAAGGGCCAGCACCAGTCACATAAAGAGCCCATAAGCCCCAATATGCCCACCGACAGTCTTAAACGGCCATACACACCAAATAAAAGTGCATACATTTTCACAATCTCCCAGGGGCCATAGTCATGCGGGAGGAGGCTGGCAAATAGGCTTCTCCACAACCCAGGGAAGCAGGGCAATTTGCCATTTAAAGGGCCCATTACAAATAGCAGTTTGTAACAAGGTGTCAATCCATATCTGCCAAGTGACCCTATGCAGGGGGAACAGTCCCTATTCTGCTCTGTGTCAGTGTGTATCAGGGATCCTTAGGACAGGTGTCAATCCATATCTGCCAAGTGACCCTATGTAGGGGGACCAGTCTCTATTCTGCTCTGTGTCCGTGTGCATCAGGGGCTCTGAGGACAGGCGTCAATCCATATGTCAAGGTGTCAATATGTCATATGTCAGGTGTCAATCCATATTCATTGTGATTTAGGAATGTTAGGTGATTTCTGCCCTTTATGGATTAAAACCAGACTCTGTATCAACTGTGTAATTTTCCATGGGAGTTTTGCCATGGATCCCCCTCCGGCATGCCACAGTCCAGGTGTTAGTCCCCTTGAAACAACTTTTCCATCCCTATTGTGGCCAGAAAGAGTCCCTGTGTGTTTTAAAATTCGCCTCCCCATTGAAGTCAATGGCGTTTCGGGCGGTTCGCGAACATTTGCGGAAGTTCGCGTTCGCCGTTCGCGAACCAAAAATTTCGGGTTCGCGACATCACTAATCATAAGGTGGGACATTACATCTGTTGGTAACTTAATGGTAGGAATAAAAGTAGCCTGTCTCCTTTCTGGAGCGAATGCACTAGGAGACGTCCACTTTTGTAAAGATTTTTGATTTACAAGAGCTTACGTTTGAAATAAATCACAATTAATACCGCACTCAATCGCATGTACTATGTGTCAAAAAGAGTAATCAATGTATTGAAATAAAAAAATCCTTTATTGTACACTAATAAATAGATTAAAGATCAAAAAAGCAAAATCTAAATGACCACTATTGCCAAAAATATACAGGATGGTGCACACTAATTCATCCACTGTACAATAGTTTACGTTTGGTTTGAAGGCCCAGTAGGATAGTAAGTCCTGACCTCTTTTGTGTAAGTAGTTTATATGTACTTAAGGCAAGGTATGACATATTGGTTTTCCAATGTACTAACTTCCTCTAGGAGATGACATGTCATTTGTGAGATAAGGCTATTTTTATTATTCAATGCAAGAAACAATTCTGTGCCTCCCACAAAGTAGTGTGAGACGTTTCCAGATGTGCATTATCCAGGATGTACTGATTAATGGAAGATTGGATTTGGGACACTACTTCTGGATCGTTTAGAAGGAGATCATTGAATTTCCACTAGATGTTTGTGGAAGGGAGACAAGAGACAGGGGAGCATAGTCGGACCAAGTGATTGAACCACAGTTACAGGACTGGAATTTGTGTAGGAATCTATAGTGCAAAAAGAACATACCTATTGTGGTGTAGGAGCATTTGTGAGGGGAGTAGAATGAATAATCATGGGTGGTAGGTTGTAGAATTCACCAAATCTCATATAATTGTGTTCGGTCTAGTAATGTATGAAGTAGTTTGCGAGCTTGGGGCTAAGTAGTCATGTGATGTAGATGAAGTGTCAAGGCCACTATCCAGGGTAATGTTAAATACATCCCCTATAATTACAAAGCCTTCAAAGAATTGTTAAATTTTACATAGAACTAAGTAGCATTGTTTCCTATTGGTAAAGTACATGTTAGGAAATGTGACCATGGAATTACCTATAAGTCCCTTTACAAAAATGTATCTACCATCCTCATCTAAAGAGTGGGCTTTGTATGTGAAGGGTAGTTTGGCTGCGAAAAGGATAGCTACTCCACGTGATTTGTATTCTGTGTAGTTCCTAAAATAGCCTATTGGGTATTTGCAGTTTTTTTAGAGCACGTGCTCCATCCTTACGAAGGATGTTCGTTCCATCCATATGAAGAAGAGAACTATATACAATCAAGGTCGGTACCATATAATTGTCAATAATGTACGTTTATGAGATGGTTGTTGGGATAACAAAACCGCCTTAGATTAGTCAAGATGTACAGGGAACTAGAACTAGTGGTGGTTGACCTTGATGTGAGGTTATGGGATTTTATCTGAAAGTCGGGATGCAGCAATGGAAGGAAGGCAAATAAGGTAGGGTGGAGAGTGTTATGCAGTGGTGAGAAGCATGAGAGACAGTGCTGTGTGGGGGTGGAGAGAGTTTGTGGGTTCTCAGGATCACAATATTGTAGCATAGTGGTTAATTAATAGGAGGCTAAGTTATGGTGGTTGTATAACCGTGTAGTAATGAACAATAGGGGGTCGTTTATAGTCCAGCAAGTCTATGTTATAAGATTAAATATAAGAATATAGGTATTGCAAGGACATAACTGCTAGAGGAGTGTGGTTGTTAGACCATGTAAAAGAGACTGAGAAATGTTGAGGTTAAGAAAGTGGATATACAGGGGTTGTAGGCTGAAAGATAGTCAGTTTGTGGCAGTGTCATACTACAGTCCCATCTTCGGTTTGTGCAACTGTCATGGGTCTTAAACAGTCTAGTGATGGCTAGACGACTGGGTCAGAGCATATCCAAAAGGACAAGCCTTGTTGGGTGCTCCCAGTATGCAGTGGTTAGTGCCTACCAAAACTGGTGCAAGAAAGGACAATTGGCAAACCGGTGTCAGGGTCAAGGGCACACAAGGCTCATTGATGCACATGGGGAGCGAATATTGCATGGTTTGATGAATCACATTTTCTTTTAGATCAGGAAGATGGCCAGGTACATGTGTGTTGCTTGGGGAAAGAGATGGAAGCATGATGCGCTATGGGAAGAAAGAAGGTGGGCAGAGGCAGTGTTATACTCTGAGCAATGTTCAACTGGGAAATCTTGGGCTCTGGCATTAATGTGGTTGTTACTTTGACACGTACCACCTAAAGATTTCTGCAGACCACGTACACCCATTCATGGCAATGGTGTTCCCTGATGGCAGTGGCCTCTTTCAGCAGTATAATGCATCCTGCCACACTCCTTGAAAGAAAAATATTTCAGGGTGCTGCCTGGGCCTCAAAAAAATTGAGCATCTGTGGGATGTCCTGGAACAACAAATCCAATCCAAAAGTCTTGTGGAATCCTACATGCATCAACAATGTTTTTATAGCATAAGGGGAAACTACGCAATATAAGGCAGGTGGGTGGTCAGTGTATATAATGATCTAAGGTTGGAATAACCCTTTCAGCTGTTGAAACACTGTTGTACAAAAACAGGTAAGAACGTATCCCTAAAATATATATGTATGGAGCCCTACATTCAGAAAATGTACTTCCCAAGGGAACATTTCATCCCGATTTGCTAGCCAAATTGCATTCCAAATTGTTACTTCCATAATATATTATCTGTTCAGCCGTGGCTTCAATAACTGTAAAGAGTACATGGGGTTAACATAGTTCAGAATTGATTAACTGTAAAGATAATTTCGCTTGAAGCAAATCACAGGTACACAATATTTTTCAGTTATTTCACCACTTTTTCACATACATAGCAAATTCAAAACTGCTTGCAGAGTTTCAATTCAAGTAAAACAGGTCTGTTGCTGACATTTCTGGACCTAATTAGGTAAGGACTGTTGCACAGCACTTTATTAAAACGCAGCCTGTTTTATCTCATTAAAAGGCATTTAAGGAACATTAAGCTGAATAAAATCTACAGCGTAGTGTACTGGTTATGTTGTCCAGAGTCTCTGGGCACCATCCAAGAAGAATGACAGATAGGTTGAGAAGGCTGGGCATACATAATTAATGCCCTCTGCCAATCACTACCATCAAGTTTGGACAAAATTGACACTGACATTGTAGAAGCGGTATTTCCACATTTTCAATGCAGGTGAAAACAAGACACTCTGTATGTGCCATGGAGAGCCCTGAGCAAGCATCTCCCAAATTGTTTGCACTAAAACTAAGAGCACCCAGAGACTAGGCAATAGTATTATTATTAATATTTATAAAGCACCAACAAGTTCCGCAGCGCTGTACAATAGGTGGAATAACAGACACGTATTTGCAACCAGACGAGTTGGACACACAGCAACAGAGGGATTGAGGGCCCTGCTCAATGAGTTTATGGTAGAGGCAGGGCCAGATTAACATAGGGGTTGATGGAGCTGCAGCTCCAGGTCCATGCCCATGGAATAGGCCCATTGATTTTGAAAAAAAAAAAAAAAGTTTTTTTATTTTTTAAAATACACTTTACCCTTGGGGTTGCCACCTGACTAGTATTTTATGGTATTTGAGACTGCCTGGCTGGTGCCAGTATTGCAGTACAACTGGCAATACAAATGCCGGTATATTTCCTAGTATAAACAGAGATTACTCTGCCATATCACCACCGACCAGTAGGGGTCGCTGTGTGTGAAAAGAGGCAGGGATAGGAAGTTACAGTATATTACAGTCTCTCTACTCACTGATCCGCTGGGGGAGCACCTACACAGCACAGAGAATCCAGACAGCAGCTCCAAGCCTGCAGAGACAGCCTACAGCTCAGGAAAGTGAGGGATGAGGGGAAAGGCTGCAGGGAGACATGGGGACACTGGGAGACATAAGGGGACGCTGGGAGACATTGGGGGATGCTGAGGCATTTGGGGACACTGTGTCCCTAATGTCTGTGTACCCATGTCTCCTAATGTCCCCAAGTCTCTTAGTTTCCCCATATCTCCCAACCAGTGTCCCTGTGTCCCCATGTCTGGTCCCCTGATCTTCCAGTGTCCCCATATCTCTCAATGTCTTAGTGTGCCAATGTCTCACAGTGTTCCCATGTCTCTTAAGTGTCCCCTAGTGTCCAAGTGACACTGGGCAACATAGGGACACGAGGGGACACTGGGAGACAAGTGGCACTGAGACATTGTGATACATAGGGACACTGATACATAGGGGACACAGACATGGGGACACGAGGGGACACATGGGGCACTGAAACACTGTGATACATAGGGGGACACAGACACTAGGGGATACTGGGAGACATGAGGACACTGGAAGACTAGGAGACACTGGGAGACTATGGGACACTGGGTGACGGAAACACTGGGAAAGTGGTTTTTTTGGGTGATTTTACAGAATTTTCTCTTATGTCACTCCTTGTGATTTACACGCATACATAATTAATTATGCAAATTAGCAAGGCCGGTATTTTTACATACTCTTGCTTAAGTATGGAAACGTAAGAGAGATGTATGGGAACAAAACTTGTGTGGACTTGCTGACAATTAAATAAGTTAAGGTAATGCTGACTTTGGTCTCTCTAACACTGTGGCATGTTCCCTTTCTTCTACACTCACTACATACACCTTTTCTCTGTCCCAGACTATATACTAGGAGCTTCTGCCTGCTAGTAAGGAGGTAAGGAGACAAGTGGACATGTGAGTGCTAGGGGACAGTGCTTAGAAAGCGTAGAGTGAACACATCATTAGACGCATTTATGCCAAGCTCAGGGTGCTGTATGCGGTTGGCTAGCCTGTATGATTGGCAAGCAGTCTGACATGCATTCACGCCAGACTGGCCTTCCAATTCTTTAGGCAGACATGCCCCCTTTTTAAGACAAATTGTTCGCCTCTTTCGGCAGTTTTGATTACATGATTCGCATCAGTGGCACACTATTTTACACTGCCCCTTGATTGTCGGCTTCACTGGACACTGCTGTTAGGGGTTTGGATTTTCTTGAAAGATGAAAGCATAAATTAGAGAGAGATTAGTATAGAGTATTTGTTTTCTTATAGCTGCATAAGTTTCCCTCCAGCACCACTTCCGCCAGATGCATGTTGCTTGGGAGGTATGACAGTGTTTTTGGTCGAAAAGATTCTGTAATTAGGCCCATCATAATTGTCAGCACCAGGTCCATTGGGCTCTTAATCTGGCCCTGGGTAGAGGGAATAGGTTTAGTCACACAAAAGGTAAGGATAGGGTAGAAATTACTATGTCAAGCTGTAGTGGTTGTGTTGCTCAGAGTGTCCCTTTAAGCATGAATGCAACACATACTCATTTTTAATCAATAGGTTTGCAACTGCTCCCAGGCTATGAACCAGGCTTCCATTCAAAGCAGGAAGTGTATATGCTATCCCAGCCTATCCCTGGTCTCACTTTAATGGTAGAACTGTAGAACATATGCACATGTTCATGCTGAGTAATTCCTTATTGATATGAATGAGATCAGCTAGCACATGTGCAATGCAGCTGCTCGTGGCAATATCATTAATAAAAAAATAATGATAGAGTGCATCAGGTATCATGCAAAAAAAAAAAAAAACACCCAGTGATAACTCTACAAAGTGAACAGGTGCAATCTAAAGGGAAATTTAAACAGGGATACTGCTTTTGGGGTACAGTTGGCACAACTTATGGTAAGTCCATGCAGACAGGCACTACACAAGATTATTTTTGTAAGTTAAGATTTATCTAATTTATATGTTTTAGCCCATACAACTGGAAACCAAAATACTCTGCCTTTTAAGTCCCTTTAATGGGGTATTCAAAAATGTTCACTTATGAAATTCCTACACTAGCTGCACATCCTTCCTTATTGCAGCTTCTGCGGTGCTCTTCTACCAGGAAGTTGCTCAATGTAGCGGAGATACAATATTCCCCAGGTTATCTCCGCTTAAGATCCCAGTGAGGCTCAGGAACAAGTAAATTATAAATCCACAGGCAAAATTTCCAACAGGCAAAATAATCCAATAGTATCCCCACAGCAATCCCAATGACTGGACGAAACACAGCATCAGGAGCAGAACTGTAAGCTTTATTCCACAGTGGCCTTTTAAAGCATGCTCCCATGCAAGGGAGGGATTACATTCATCAATACATTAGCCAATCCTGTCCTGGTAACCTCCCACACATCTCCTCCCCTCAGCCGGCATCATAATCCCCTTATCCAGTACAGCAATTCCCCCCATTTCTGGATGTACCCCTAAACTTAGGGGTACCACTTAAAATTCTGCACCCTGATCTGGGTGAACAACATATCCAAAAATCACCCAGATCAGACCAGGGGTTCGGGAATTTCATGGAGGGAATAAAATGACAGACCGCGCTGGATGAACTAGCCGAATTGGGCTCCATGCGATTTGGCCCTGCGGTCGGTCCTGGAAAAGGCGAATGAAGTACCTGAAAGCCTCCAGCTATAGGAGGCTTGGGAGGGTTCGCCTGAATCCCCTCGTTCGGGTGATTATGCCTACCGAACGAGGAGCCGTTCGGTAGTTTGGAACCGAACGGACCAGGCTGATGGAGGTCTCAGCGGTGTTCGCCTGGTCGAGTGTCCGTTTTGAGTTCCAGACACTCGACGGCAAAACACCGCTGTTCGGGAGTTTAAGATGGCCGCCACCACGTGTTCTTTTCTCGAATGGCGGCCACCCCCGAGAACAAAGGATTGCTATCCAGCTTGTCAATTACCCGTTTGCAACGGGTAATTGAAGGCACACTTTACACAGGGGAGGTCTGACTGTTCGGTAGTTTCATTCGAACAAACTAAGGGAATTAAACTACCGAACATTCAGACGAATCCAATACATTTTACACATAGAACTTTGCTATTTTACACAAATGCATTCCCTTACTGCATAGACATTTAGCAAATAGACGAATACAGGTTAAACATAATACAAGTCCCAGGGCAGCCCATAGCCATCCGCTACACTCAACGATCCTGAATCTCACATTATTTTCAGTGGGAGCCAAGCATAACCCATAATCCAAAATGCACTACACACTTTTACTAAGCTGTGAAAGAGGGTTGGGACTTGTATAATGAGTATATACCATACGAGTATTTCAGTTGGCAAAAAGGAAGTTTTATTTCTTCCTGTGATGCCCCTCAGTGAAGGGGTAAGCTTACAGCTATGAGCTGCATTGGGGTGGTTTTTTATTTTTTTCATGCAATGTATTATCATCCATGACTGTCCCTTCACGGGTGAATTGGTTGCTGGTTATTGCTCTTCTCTGAACTACTGTAAATGTGGCTTTGGTTCATTGTCGGCGTGCTTGAAAGGAAACAGCATATAATTGAATATTTATTGACATGATTATGTATTTATCCACAAAGACAGAATTTACCCACATTCTAAGTATGCATTTTACACCGATTTAATTTCTTAGTTGTCAGAAATGCACACATATTATTCGAACACATGCAGAAATAACTTTGGAACATACCCTGAGGGTCAGCAACAGTTAAACCGTGCCTTTATAATTTATTAAGGTGTGAAGACCCAGAGGCAAAGTGATCCTGGAACTAGTTTTTTTAGTAAAATTACATTTTGGCTTAATGTTATTTAAAGATCTATCTTGTTTTAGAATTACAGACTATGAATTACATACAGTCGATGATAAATATCATATATATATATATATATTTGTGGTCAGGGAAATAAGCCATATTGACGTTAGACCTTATAATGAACTAAAGTCGGTTGTGCCGGTTGTTCGGGCGGGCCTGTAAATAAAGAGGGCAAAAAGGATATTTAACCATGTCACTTTAATACGTGACAGATTGTCACAATATACATGCAAAAGTGATTGTAGCCTTCAAACAATACATACACTCGAAGAAGGGCACTCACTAGTCTTCTTAATTTTAAAACTTTAATCAACGTTCAGTAACTTTACAGTATCACAAACGTTTCAGTCCTCATCCTGATGAAAGTCCGGATGAGGAGTGAAACAGTGATACTGTAAAGTTACTGAACATTAATAAAGTTGAACAGTGAATAAAGTTTATAAATTAAGACCAGTGAATGCCCTACTTCAAGTGTGTGTGTGTGTGTGTGTGTGTGTGTGTGTGTGTGTGTGTAATATATATATTTTTTTTTTATTTCTTCTCAAATAAAAAATTTCAATTACAGTTTCTTGTACAAAATTATTTTATTGTTAATTTATTTTTATTATTCCCCCCATTTTAATTTTTATTTATTTTTTAATTTTTTATTTGTTTTAATTTTTTTATTTTCATTATATTGTTGGTAACTTTGTAACTCATGTATTGACTCATTGTTGTTAAAACTCATGCACTATCAATGTGTATTGTCGATATGTTTATTGTTATTACATTATATGTATATTTGAAAAAAGATAATTTTCTATTTATGATACATTATAACCCAAAGAATATTCTGCATGTAATAGGAACACTTTAGTGTTAGTGTGAATAAAATAGACTGAGTTTCAGCATTTTCTTCTGTGTTCGTGCTTTTCTGTAACATTTCATTCATTTTCGATTTATTGGTTTGGCAGTTTAAAACTACCAAACACCGACCACCCTCCTGGCTCATTAACTTCAAAAGAACCGTCTATTATGCGCTCTCTGGTCGGCCACCGTTCGTATAACCGAATGCCACGTGGAACAGAAAACGGTGGCCATCTTGTTTGCACGAAAGGAGGCAGCGGGACTTGGTCGTCGAGTGTCTGGAAATAAAATCGGACACTCGACCTCCCGAACCACCGCTGAAACATACGAACGCCTGCTTCCTTTAGATGCCGAACAGCCAGGAAAGCGCCATTCGGTACTTTGGTTCATACGAACACGGGGATCAATCGCTCCTATGAGCCAGGAGGATCCATTCGTGCTTTTATTAGTTTTTATGCTATTTTCTGAATTGACCGACCGCACACGCTGAATTCGTGGAACTGTTTTGGGCAGGAGCCTCGTGTGTGGTCGGTAACTTATGACTTCCATACTTTTTGAGAACCCCTGAACCGATCTGGGTGAAATTTGAATATGTTGGTCCCCCAGATCGGGGATATCAGGGGATATGTAATTTGTGGGGGTACATGTTGTATAAAGGGGTGTTCTAATTTTTGGGAAAAGTGTGTGCCATCTGCCTGGAGATAATTGGGTTATTCCTTAACTATCTCAATATCTCCCAGGCAGAGAGAGGGAGGGTGTTACTGTAAATCTGTATGCTGATTGGTTATTGTCTTTGTTTACTGTGGGAGGTCCTCTTGCAGGAGAATTCTCATAATAGACAGTGTTGCATCAATAAAAGTTATTCCTGTTTCACCCTTCATGAAGTCTAGGCACACTTTGTGTCTAGAAGTGTCAAGCATAGGAAAAATACAAAGATAAAGTAGTCCCTACAGGAGTCTCTTGTCTCAGTAGAACTCTTGGCTGGGTTCAGTGAAATTCCAACATAGTAAAAATTTGTATTTAATAATGATTCTATCTTTAGGGACAGTGCTCATATTAAAAGTTGTTGATGTACTGATTGCATTATTTGAATTAAAACTTACAAAGAAGAAAACGAAATACAGTTAAAAAGGGATAAAGCTTTGTTCACGGTAATATTGTTTTCATGTTTATCTGCTGTATTTGCAAATTATGTTACTACTGTGTATGTTAAACATTGACACCTCATTGCTACATGTCACTAAAAACAAGTGGATATTTAATATTATTTAAATTAGATTAATATTATTAAACAAACTATCAACTCAATGTAAAACTAATTGAACAATAAAATAAATAAATAGCTGAAAATAAGGGAAAACGAGATAACTATCAAACCATTTAAACAAATTGAAACACTTTGCTCACGATTTGTAAACACATTTGAACAGACCGATCATCTATGAGATGCATTTTATTATTTGAAAAAAAATGAAACTCCCAATTTAAATTAAAAAAAAAAAAGTAGTGTATGTGATCGATTGATTTGATTGATTACATGAAATTGACTTTCAAACTGGCATGCGAAATTTAAATAAATTTCAAGGACCCCCTTTAATGTAAAATTGAACTTAATCACGCACCCACATCACTAGCCATCGTTCTGCTCTACATAAACCTCTTAAGGTTATCTGTGAAAAGGTCACATTGGGCTAGGTGTCCCAAAATGATGTCTCAAACACAAGGCAGATATTCTTGGTTAACTGAGAACATGCCATACTCGCTAGCATGCACGATGGACCGTACCAGTACGGAACTCCTGCGGGGGGAATCTTTGAGCCCGGCAGGCACACTGTTACAGTATATAATACTTACACCTAATCTGACGAGCGCTGCCATAGTGACATCGATGAGTTTGGTTGCAGATACGGCCCCTATTGCTTCATTGCATGCTGGACAGAAACACTTCCGATGTTAAAGTACCAGACATCCGCTTCTCCCTTTCAGTTGTTCGATCGGGTTCATTTGCCGCCATCTTGTGGTTGGCACTCCTGCGTGATATGTAACATTCAGAAACTTGATATTGAGGAATCAAGTTAAATTCTAATAATACGCCATTGCAAGAGAATACTAAATGTATTTTGGTAATTACTATGATATTTGTGCACAGCACATTTCCTTAGGGTGTGCAACCAGGGAAATGTATTTATAACAAGAAAATATTTATTGAAGAAGGTATCATATATACAAGGTGTATTATTGGACAAACCTATGGACTTAAAGGAACAATCTAAGCACCATAACAACTTTGATGAAATTAAGTTGTTATGATTCCAGAAGATCCATTGTGCCAGTTTACTTTTAGAGTTTAAACCTTCAAGGAACGGTTCAATCCGTAAGTCTTCAGTACCGCGCTAGTCAGCTCTGCCCCCAAACTTCCATTGCAGTCTGAGGCTTCAAAGAGGAAGCCTCAAAAAGGGACATTGCAGATATGCTTAGAACGTACTTAATATGATTTTAGTCTATTACCAGCTCACTTGTCATAGTCTTCCTGTTTGAAGCTTTGGACGGCATCGGATTTTGCAGGCAGAGTATACGTTTAACCGCTGAAGGTAAGTTGGCACCGGGGACCTCATGGCATCTTAACAACTTAATTCCAATGAACTTGTTACTGTCCCAGAGTGTCCCTTTAATTTGTGGACAGCACAATCCAACTTTAGAGTGTGCCCAAGCAAACCTTTTGCAGACAACTATGAATAGTTTAGTTTCCTAAATTTTATACTGTCCACCATTATATATGTGGCTGGGATAGAACTTGGAAAGAATGTTATTCTATTAAAAGTTCCATTAACATTTGTTTGGAATTGTAAAAATATCCAATTTAAAGGCACACTCCAAGCACTGTAACTACTGCAGCACACTGTAATTGTTATGGTGCCAGAAGTGCACAGTTGCTTCTCCTAATGTAAGAAGTCAATCTGTCTGCTAACGATTTGACTTGTTACCTGGGGTTTAAAGGACCACTATAGGCACCCAGACCACTTCAGCTCAATGAAGTGGTCTGGGTGCCAGGTCCCTCTAGTATTAACCCTGCACTTGAAAACATAGCAGTTTCAGAGAAACTGCTATATTTAACTGAGGGTTAATCCAGCCTTTAGTGGCTGTCTCACTGACAACCGCTAGAGGCGCTTCCGTGCTTCTCACTGTGAAAATCACAGTGAGAAGACGCTGGACGTCCATAGGAAAGCATTGAGAAATGCTTTCCTATGGGCGGTTTGAATGCACGCGTGGCTCTTGCCGCGCATGCTCATTCGGCGCTGACGTTGGCAGGAGGAGGAGAGTTCCCCAGCGCCGAGGGAGCCCGGCCTGGAGAAAGGTAAGTGGCTGATGGAGTTTTAACCCCTTCAGCCCAGTGGGAGTTGGACCCTGAGGGTGGGGGGAGGGTGCCTAAAGACCCTATAGTGCCAGGAAAACGAGTATGGTTTCCTGGCAATATAGTGGTCCTTTAAGGGTGTAAGTCACTTCTTTTATTGAGAATATTGGTAGCATTTACATCGAGCTACGGTTAGGTCTCCTGAGTCAAATCCTGCTGTGCAGGGTCAGCACATTGGCAGAAAGCATCAGTTAATTGCTCTCAACGAATGCGCTAAGCCCTGCACCACTGGGTTTACCTCAATTCAGAAAGCTTCTAGCTCTCATATATGATATGGGTGGTGAGTTGGAGATAAAAATTAGTTTTTAGTGATATTCTGAAGAACAAAAATTAATAGAAAAAAGCAAAATTGATCAGCAAGGTTCCACTGAACCTTATATAACAGCTGTCAACTAGGTAAAGTCATTTACCACAATCTTGGCATAATATCCATCCAATGAACCATCCATCGGGCAATTACAATTCAGATTTTACAAATCATTTATCTGCAAGGAAGTTTGAAAACATTATCTTAAAACAGGGCCTAGACCATGTTTTCATTGTTAAGCTTGTGATATTGAGCTTGATAGGCCTATATCTTAATTTTAAAAACAAAAAAATTGCTTGTAAGTAAGCTTCGTGATTACATCATCGCTTTAGCTTTGAATTAGACAGTTGCCTCAATCTGGAGGCTGAAAAATGTGGGAAAATATACAGCAGCAGAATACATCAAGCCGTTCCTGCCGCCCAGGAGTAGTGGTAAGTTTGAGTGTACGGCTTAAGTTTATGTGTTTGCATTTGCTTTTGTATTACACAACCATGTTACATGTTTACCCAATTAAGGGTTAATAAATGCGTAGGAGTTTATAAAAATAAACATTTCTTTCTCATTAGAGATTTTGCCTTTTAAGGTGTGTGACGGTAGTAACTGGTATCACCGTCTAGTATTCCTTTTCCCAATAGCAGAGTATCGCCTTGAATCCACAGGAACAAATATCGCTGGTATCGCCAAATAATCCACACATGAGCCAAAGCTTAATGCTGGAACAAGACTGATTTAATGGAAGCAACAGGCCTTCAATTTATACAGTACCAGCTCCTCCTCTGGGCCAGGCTAGATAATTGAGTATCAGCAACATACTTAACTCAATTATCTGCTTGCCAGAAATATTAAAAATTTTCAACATTTTTAGAAATATACTTTTTACATGATATAACAATATAAAAAACACATCCCTGGGTAGCTGAGGATACTGGGAGTAACATACCCAAATTGCACGAAAATCCATTCAGTAGTTTCTGTGTCGCATCGTGTGGATGTTTGACCGGCTCGCCATGCGGTTGTATCCGATTTAGAGTTCCATGAAATTGGTAGTAAGAGCCGGTCTCCGTTCGTGCAAAATTATACGAAAACCACTATAGGTAGAATGCCGCTGGTTATATGAGAATGCTCCCCTCGTTCGGTTGATCGAAACTCCCGAACGTCGGTCTTGTACTGTAAGGAGAAATAGGTCAGACGGGACTTCCATAAAGACCGGGTGTTCGTGCGAGTGCCATGTCGAAAACAGTTCCAGGCACTCGACGACCAGGTCCCGCTGGCCTCGTTAGGGAGTTTAAGATGGTCGCCATCCTTTATTCTCGCCACGTGTTCGTATGCCGAATGGCGGCCACCTAAGAGCCCTCAATTACCTTGTGGTTTCGTGTTGCAACATGGTGTTCTATGTTCTAATTGCTACCCAGGGTGGTCTCTGTTCGGTAGAACGAATAATCTACCGAACACACACAGAAAAACAAATGCAGCCAAGTCATTTAGGTAGCAGGGAGAGGAAATAGTCAAATAAAGACAGAGAATACAGGGAAATTCTTCACTAGGTGTACAAAGATATTTCTCAGCGGATAGCAGCCGAGGGATTTAAACGGACATCGGTTCAGTGTAGGGTAAAGCTTTAAAAGCCACTTCTCGAATCCATTATGAAGCCCGTTGGTAAGTATTTTTTCCACTTGGCATTGGCTTTAGCTCTGCTAACCATGTATAAAAATCACTGCACAAAACCATTTACTCTTTGCACAAAAAACACATTTCATTTGTACAGTGGAATTAAACACAACACATTTGATTGTACAGTAGAAGGAAAAACCACATTTATTTGTAAAGTGGAATGAAAGGAAAGGGTATGGTAGTTAGCATCTTATTCCAGAAGGTCTAGCTCAGCATCCCATTGTTTACTACCTGATGCCATTTAAGATAGTTAACCGTTAACATTGTGTATTATTCTCGTTGTTTGTATATCAAACTCGTGATCTGTGCATTTTCAGATACAGTTAAGGGACTCTCCAATGATGCCTCATCCTTTTCCGATGATGGTCCGTCCACTTCGTTTAGTAGCGCCAGTACGATGGCGTCAACACCGACCCAACCACAGATTACGCCCAATGCACTCCGGCATCATCCTTTCATATTTAGCATTTTTTAAATGTATTAAAATGGGTGAAACTCACAGTTTGGATAAACTTTATTTACTTCATTAAGAGGTAAAGATGGCCTAGACGTGCAACATGTAAATATGTTAAGTATGTAAACATGAAAAAAAGAGCATAAAGAGTATGTGTTTAACTTACTGTATGGCACTAAACATTGTTATATTATTTGCTGGCAAAATAACTTTCTGCACCAAAGTATCATGATTCTGGCATTTAATCATAAGATCATATACTTTTATCCAAATTGTCACCTATCTCATTACATTTCTTAAAAACTTACTTTCTAGTATCATTTGATTACATAATATTAATATGTCAGATTCTCTTTAAATGTGCCACGTGTAATAACTGTATGATTTAGAGCACCCACTTTGAGCATCCACACCATTGTGAATTATTTCCTATTAAATCCTACTTTAATTGCAACAGCTGCTAAATTAATAATATGTCTAAGTGCCCTTGTGGTTGGCTATATGTCGGGCAGATGTCAAATACATCTTACATAAATTTTTCACAGCACAAAACTTCCATAAAGAGTGCTTGTAAAATGAATATATTTAAACCAATTAGACCATTTGGGCACAAAACACTTTCCCGTATTTTAACTATGATTGCCAAATCCACCATGTTTTCCCAGACACATATTATTTCTCATATACATACTATTTGGAAATACTTGAAAAGTGCTGTCATGAAGTGTACAGAATTTGTATACTGCTACATGGGAATTAATTAATTAATTAAATAATTAATTTAATTATGATTAAAAGAACACTCTAAACACCATAACCACTACAGCCCAATAATGAAAAAATACTAGAGGATTAGATGCTCATCATTACTATGGTGAAGCATCAGTAGATCTCACAAGGATTCCCCAACACAATTTTTTTAGGGGCAGTATTGTTTTAACCTTGACAAAGCCCAAGAATGGATCAGGATAATAACTGGGCAATATGAATTACTCAAGGAAGTGAACTGGGACAAAATTTATCTTTAAAAGTTCATTGTCATATACTTGTGTACATTCTTGGACGAGGCAGGACTGGAAGTTGAATCTTGAATCTTGAATCTTGAGAGAGAAAAAACTAACTCCCTAGCAAAAGTTCTCCTAATTTGTGAATGCACTAGTCGTACTCAAGCTTACGTGAGCATTAGAGATAGCTTTTGACCTTTTTATTTTTTTTAACCTTCTTTAATGTTTGAGTTCTAAAAGTATTGCATGTATTCGGTGAGAACAAACCGACAAAACAGTTTGTTACAGAAAGAAGACACAAAACAAAGATGTGATATGCGAAACAGCATAGTGTGGTTGTAGCAGCAATTGTTTATCATACAATAGTTTGCAAAGTTAAGCTGTTTCTGGCTTGTGTAAATGATTACAGTAAATAATTAATACAGTTTAACTTGAATGCACATATAAAACGATATGATGGGTCAAGGCTTTTTAGCTTTTTTATACTTTCATAATCCACTTTTTAACAGTAGTATGCGTTCTTCCGTTCACCTGTTATTTATACTGTCCGCTCTGGAGTACAGATTAGGTATGCGGGTGGGCCAAGGGTTCCCAATTTAGGATATGTGCCCATTATAGCTATGGTTGGGGGCTGGGATTGGTGGCTGGGGGGGCGCTTTGATATTCAGGTAGTGATATGTAGTAGGTGGTGTCTTGGGTGACCTTGGGAGGCTTAGTTTATTTGGTGCCATGTTGGTGAGGAAGATCTGAGTGCAGTGTAGTTTAATTGTGTGGAGTGGTAAATGACAGGGAATAATGTCCCCAACAAAGTAGAGGAGGAAAAAGGGGTGTGTAGTTGTGTGGATATGGGGGGGGGAGGGTGTGGTTCCTTATGGAGGGGAAGAGAGCTGAGAGGGGTAACGTGGAGCAAGTTTTCAGGAATAGTGATGTATACAGCACTAGCTGGGGATTGGAACCTCAGCCAGGGGTCCCATATTTTGTTACAGTGTTTGGTTGTGTCATGGATTAGGGCTGAAAGGTCGTCCATTTTTCTGGCCTCGTCTGTCTTTTTTTTTCATGTCTCCCATGATCGGGATCTGGGCCGGACTGGGAAAAATATTTGGCCGGGCATTTTTTAATAACAGTGGCCCACTAAGAAGGGGGTGGGGCAGACAGGGTGTGTTTTGTTATCACCAATGACAAGCACGTGCCCTTTCAAAGTGATCATGTTGGTTCAATGCTCTTCCAGGGCAGACCATGCACAGAGCTCTGCTGAAGTGCTCTAGCATGAGAAAATTGCAAGCAAATTTAATTTAATAACATGCTTGCGCTGTGTTTCCTTGCAACTTGTCTCTGGTGTGTCTATAAATGGGATACCAGGAGACAAAAGGGCCAGGAAAGAGTATTGTGCATGTGTTTGGAGCCTGCTTGTGGGATTGCGTGTGTGTAGAGTGAGCTGATTGTGGTGTAGTATTGTGTAATAAGGTCGGTTTTAGTCATGTTGTGTTTGTGGTGTAATGTATTGCATGTGTGGTTAGGGGCTGTAGAGAGTGTGTGCATACAGGCTATGGTGTGTGTATGTGTGTATAGTTGGTGTAGTGTTTGTAGGGGTTGTAGAGAGTGTGTGTTTAGGGAATGTAGTATGTGTTTGCTTACAAGGAATCTAGGAAAGTGAGGCATGGGGGGGAAGACTATAGATCAGGGAAGTGAGGCATGGGGGGCAGCCTATAGCTCAGGGAAGTGAGGCAGCCTGTAGATCAGGGAAGTAAGGCGGGGGCAGCCTATAGATCAGGGAAGTGAGGCTTGGGGGCAGCCTATAGATCAGGGAAGTGAGGCATGGGGGGCAGCCAATAGATCAGGGAAGTGAAGCATGGGGCAGCCTGTAGATAAGGAAGATGGCATGGGGCAGCCTATAGACAAGTGGAGGCATGGGGCAGCATATAGATCAGGGAAGTGAGGCATGGGGCAGCTATAGATCAGGGAATCATGGGGGACAGCCTATAGATCAGGGAAGTGAGACATAGGGGAGGCAGCCTATAGATCAGGGAATTGAGGCATGGGGGGAGAGCCTATAGATCAGGAAGTAAGGCATGGGGGCAGCCTATAGATCAGGGAAGTGAGGCATGGGGGTATAGATCAGGGAAGTGAGGCATGGGGGGCAGCCTATAGATCAGGAAGTGAGACATGGGGAGAGAGCCTACAGATCAGGGAATGAGGTGGCAGGGGGCAGAGAGAGCATATAGATCAGGGAAGTGAGTAAGGGGGCAGAGAGAGCCTACAGATCAGGAAAGTGAGGCGGGGGCAGAGAGAGCCTATAGATCAGGGGAGTGAGGCATGGGTGGGCAAAGAGAGCCTACAGTAAGTGTGGCATTGTGGGGCAGCCTACAGATCAGGTAAGTGAGGCATGGGGGGGGCAGAGAGAGCCTATAGATCAGGGAAGTGAGGCATGGGGGTGCAGCCTATAGATCAGGGAAGTGAGGCATGGGGGGTGCAGCCTATAGATCATGGAAGTGAGGCATGTGGGCAGCCTATAGATCAGGGAAGTGAGGCATGGGGCAGCCTATATATCAGGGAAGTGAGGTATGGGGGGACAGCCTATATATCAGGGAAGTGAGGTGTGGAGGGTGCAGCCTATAGATCATGGAAGTGAGGCATGTGGGCAGCCTATAGATCAGGGAAGTGAGGCATGGGGCAGCCTATATATCAGGGAAGTGAGGTATGGGGGGACAGCCTATATATCAGGGAAGTGAGGTGTGGAGGGTGCAGCCTATAGATCATGGAAGTGAGGCATGTGGGCAGCCTATAGATCAGGGAAGTGAGGCATGGGGCAGCCTATATATCAGGGAAGTGAGGTATGGGGGGACAGCCTATATATCAGGGAAGTGAGGTGTGGAGGGGGCAGCCTATAGATCAGGGAAGTGAGGCATTAGGGGGCAGCCTATAGATCAGGGAAGTGAGATATGGGGGCAGCTTATAGTTCAGGAACGTGAGGCATGGGGGGCAGCCTATAGATCAGGGAAGTAAGGGAGGGTAGAGGGGAGAGAGCCTATAGATCAGGTAAGTGAGGGAGGGGAGAGGGGAGAGACCGCCTATAGATCAGGTAAGTGAGTGATGGGGAAGATGAGACATCCTATAGATCAGGTAAGTGAGGGATGGGGGAGGCAGCCTATAGATCAGGTAAGTGAGGGATGGGGGAGGCAGCCTATAGATAAGGTAAGTGAGGGATGAGGGGTGCAGCATACAGATCAGGTAAGTGAGGGATGGGGGAGACAGCCTATAGATCAGGTAAGTGAGGGATGGGGAGGCAGCCTATAGATCAGGTAAGTGAGGGATGGGGGAGACAGCCTACGGGAAAGGTCAGTAAGGAGCAGGAAGGTAAAGTAAGAGAAACGAGCAGGAAGAGACATCAAGGAGCAGAAAGTAGCTGGAAAGGGCAGCAAGGAGCACAAAGGTAAAGTAGGAGAAGGAACAGAAATGAGCAGGAAGGGACATCAAGGAGCAGAAAGGGTCAGCACTGAACTGGAAGGGGCAGAAGGAGCATAAACCTAAAGTAGGAGAAGGAACATAAATTAGCAGGGGGGGCAGCAAGGAGCATGAAGGGTCTGCAAGGGGCAGCAAGGAGCAGGAAGGGTCTGCAAAGAGCAGAAAGTAGGAGAAGGAGCAGAAAAGGGTAGCAAGGAGCAGAAAGGGACAGCAAGGAGCAGAAAGGTAAAGTAGGAGAAGGCGCAGAAAGGGTCTGCAAGAAGCAGAAAGGGATCAGAAAGGTAATTGAGCAGAAGGAGCAAAGGAGGAGAGAAGACAGTGTCAGAAGTAAAAGAATGAAGGAGAAGAAAAGGAGATTGAAGCAGAAAGAACAGGTGAAGTGAACCCTCTACTTTATTCTGGACACCAGATCATAAGGCTTTGGTACCTGCGCCTGGCAGGGAAACTTTGGACCTTCTCATCTACCTAGGTAAAAAAAAATATCCATGTTAATGCGTTCACTTTAATTTACTATCAGGAAGCACATAGTGCCACTGGGTATGGGTGTCGCTGATTTGCTAGAGCGGTCAGCTGTCACTCTTAGCCAATCAGTAGCTCCCTATTCATAAAAAAGTAAAACATTTTTATGAACCGGGAACTAGCGATTGGCTTAGAGCGTCAACTGACCACTCTAGCCAATCTGCAGCACCCATGCCTAACGTCAGTCTGCACTTCATGACACTCCATTTCAGAAGCCGAATACCACTGAGCGACCTGGAGATTTAGAGCTGGAGGAAGCCTTTGGGGTTAAACCATCTGAGAGAGGTTTAACCCCTTAAAAGAAAGAGTGCCCAGGGTCCTCCTGGCATCATAGCATTTTCATTTAGATTAAGTTGTTATGGTGACCAGAATGTTCCTTTAATTTGCAATACGAACATGTATTCCTGACAGCATAGTTGTGAAAACACTATTCATCCTGGCTTTATGTGATAGTGACTATGCCCTTTCCCTTTCATGATGCTGTCAAAAAGGGACCAAGCATGGAAGTCTTTACAATCATGCCCCCCCCCCCCCTCCCCCCCCTGGAAAAATTCCTGCGGACGCTCATGGGTACAGTGTGTGTAGGGTGCTGTAGTATGTGACTATATATATATATATATATATAATCCAGAGTTGGGTAAGGGATCTAGTGTGTGTCTCGAATGTAATGTGTTTAGTGGTGCAGTATGTGTGTGAGGGGTATAGTGTGTCTGTGAGGGGTGCTGTAGTGTGTGTATATATATATATATATATATATATATATACTTGGAAGTATTGTGTGTTGGGGTGTGTGTGTGTAAGTGCTGCAGTGTGTGTGAGGGTTCTGTGTGTGTGTGAAGGGTGCAGTGTGTGTGAGGGTGCTGTGTGTGAGGGTGCTGTGTGTGAGGGTGATGTGTGTGAGAGTGATGTGTGTGTCTATATGTTAGGAGGAATTGTGTGTTGGGGAAAAAAACAAAACAAAAAAAAAACAGGCAGTGTATCCCCCCCCCCTTTTCTCACCTTTAGCCTGGGAGGGGGGACCGTGCTGCCATCCCCGGTGGTGCTAGTGGTGAGTGAACTCTAGCCTGTGAGGCTAGAGTTTACTCTCGCAAGATCGGGAGCGTTGCCTTGGCAACGCTCCGAATCTCATGAGAGGAACCCGGCAGAGCTGCAAGATTGCTTTGCTGAGTCCTCTCTCCCTCCCTCCCCAGCCGGCGACCACTTGATAGTGGGCCGGTGAGGGAGATCTTTGATCTCCCCATCGGCCCGTCATGGAATGAAGCAGGGCCAGCACTCTAATAGCACTGGCCCTGCATGGACTGGCAGGGGAGATCTGCTGGCCATGCCGACTTCAGCCCATGACTTTGCGGCCCACCGGGCATTTTCCCGGTGTGCCTGATGGCCAGTCCGGGCCTGGTCAAGACTGTGGCTGCACCCAGTGTGTCACAATGGATCTTGCTAGTTAAAGTTTGATTTTATTAGGATATGTCTTTCAAGGGTTTGGAGAGCAGCCATATCCAAGGGTCCCTTTGGATAGTTCCATCCATATTTGGGCTATTTGGTGGCATTCCCACCAGAGGTGATAGTATGTCCCCTTGTGACCGCAGCCCTTCCAGCATAAGTCACAGGTGGACATTCTCATCTGCTTGAATTTTAGAGGAGTGAGATACCACTGCATTCGTGTCTTCCTGCTCTTTCTGGTTGACACATTTTGTGACAGTTGCTGTGGCTTCCCACAGTCATCCAGTCATAGGAGTGGGTCAGTTCAGGAGGGAGTAGATGATGGAGATCTGACTCCTTTGTAAGGGGCTTTGGAATTTTTTTTTTACGGGGCTTTGGAATTTTTTCAAAGGCTGTGAGGGAGGATTGTCTTGCCATTTTGTATCTGGTGGTGTCCAGGAAGTTTCTGATTTGTATATATCGGAAGTAGTCATAGATAGTAAGTGTTGTAATGGGAGGTAGTTCTGTAAATAGGATTAGCTGTTGGTTCCGGTAGATTCGGAGAAGATTATTGTCTTCAGAGTGGGCAAAATCTTGCAGGTTCGAATTGTTCATTTCTCAGAATCGGGTTGAAGGGGGTTGGGTTTGTTGTGAGGGCATGTTTTATTGAGAGTTTATTCCATATCTTGATGCAGGTGGTTAGGGCTGGAGTAATCTGTAGTATATATAGATATAAATATATCTGTAGTAATTTATGTATCTGTAGTAATTTAAAGTCCTTTATTGAGACTTAGACCGCCCCAATGTGTCTTTCCCCCATCCACTCCATGTGTATCTCCCAATCCCCTCCATGTATCTTTCCCACCCACACACTCTATGTGTCTTTCCCACACACACTTTCCATCTCCCCACCCTTTGCATGTGTCTCTCCGATCCCCGCAAGTCCCTTCATGTGTCTCTTCACCATCTCTCCATCCCCTCCATATGTCCCCCCCCCACAGCCTCTCCACGTGTCTCTCCCAACCCCCACCCTCTCTATGGGTCTCTCACCTATATCCCAAATGTGTCTCTTCCACACAACCCCCCAGCCTCTCCATGTGTCTCTCTCCCATCTACCCATCCCCAATGTGTCTCTTCCACACAACCCTCCCCCTCCTCTCCACGTGTCTACCCCCCTTCTTTCCATGTGTCTCTCACCCATCTCTCCACCCCCCCATGGGTCTCTCCACCATCTCTCCATCCCCTCCATGTGTCTCTGCCCCATCTCCACATCCCCTCATGTGTCTCTCCCCCATCTCCACATCCCCTCCATGTGTTTCTCCCAGCACCTGCGGAGGGGATGAGGACACAGGTGTCTCTCCCACCCCCACCCTCTCCACGTATTTCTCCCCAATGTGCCTCTCCCACCCCCCAGCCACTCCATGTGTGTCTCCCATCCCCATGCTCTCCACTTGTCTCTCCCCCATCTCTCCAACGTGTCTCTCCCAGCCCCTCCAGGTGTCTCTCCTCCACCCCTAACTTCATGTGTTTCCTGAATCCCGAACCTGCTCACCTCATTGTAGCATGGTTGAGCGACCGCAGTACTCGTTCTGACAGCAAGTGCTCTGTCAGTGAGTACTTCCTTTAAGACTGCTGTCTGCTCAGCCACGCTACATACAATGAGCGGAATGAGGGGAGCACTGTGCTCCTCTCCAGCCAGTCACCCGGCGACCATGATAGCTTCCACACTCCATACAGTTATAAACACACTGGAACACATACAGATGTATAGATACACAGATCCTAACATTGCCACACATGCAGATACAAACAATGACACACACTCAGATACACATACATACAGATCCAGGTACACAGACATACAGTTCCAGATACACACACACACATTCAAACAATGACACACACACAGATACAGACATATAGATACAGATACATAGATATACAGAGCCACACACTGATACAAACACTACATACATACAGATACAGACACCCAAAACAAGTGAACATTTTAGCCACCCTCCAGGTACCTTATAGGAGCAGGAGGGTGGCTTCTGCTTGCTGGAGGTGGTGGGAGTTGGGAGGCAGACAGAGCCAATGGAGCTAAATGTATAATAGAGACAGGGTTAATATGCTGGGGATGGAGTTAGCTAAGAGGAGGCAGAGTTATATCCACAATGGGGCAGAATTATGATGGCATGGGCAGGGTAGAGCCGATAAGGGGCGGCATTAGGATAATTAGAGTTTCCTGGTGAGGACAGGCACTAGCATCTTTCGGCCGGCCCTAGCACATTGCGGTCCACCCCTCCCAGCACTCCATGCAGAGAAGACGGTGCCCGGTCGTGCTAAAGCTCTACAGCGCAGGACCGGGTCACTCATGGCATATGTCCATCAGGTGGCTGAAGTGCATGGTCCACCTGACAGATGTTCAGACAGGCTCCCAACCCATGCGGTGTAGCTGCACGGCCTCCATTACTGATTTATTTTTGCGTACCCCCTGGGGCACTGAATTGTACCACGTGTACGCAGGGGCTGTAGAGAGTCGGATATTGGCATATTGGCTGTAGGGGGGGCATGGGCTGTAGAGTGGGGGATATGGGCTGTAGAGGGGACACAGGGGCTATAAAGGGGGCACAGGGGCTGTACAAGGGAGGGCACAGGGGCTAAAGAAGGGGTGGGCAAGGGCTGTAAAAGGAGCTATAGAAAGGGGAGTGGGGGCACCTGTGCTGCCTTAAGGATGCGCCGACCCTACAGGTAGCAGTTGCTAATGACATCTCTAATTTCAGCTTCCTGGTTCTCTACAGTTATACTAGTGAATGTAATTATGCCATGGTGAGTGCAGTGTTTACTACAAACATGTTTAATTGGTATCTGAGTAGCACTGTCTAAGTATTGCTTGCACACATTTGGCAGAAATTCCACACTCACAATGAAATTAATATAAAAAATATTAAAATAAATAGAAACAGAGATTGGCACATTTATCATATAAATTGTGTTAAATACTTAAAAAAATAAAATATAATAGCTTCATAAGTTGGCATTCTGTTAAACTGACCCAAATTCAATATATAGTGAAAGCGTGAGAGCAAGCATGTCAAACTTAAGGTCCAAAATTACTATATTTGCGGCCTGCCTGCCCTGGGGCTGCTTTGAGAATGTACCTAGTTAGACATGTGCGTTGCAGGGTTATTCAAGGGTCAAGTTGCGGTGCGCACAGCCTTTAGTCGCAATGGCATTCAGCAACCGCTGTTGCAATGCCCTTGTGAACTTTCCATACAGGGGTCCGCACAGATAGTTCTTTGATTGGAGCGCTTGTCCACCAGGGTGCTCTGGAGCGGAAAAAAAACTATATATAAAGTGCCCTGAGGTGATATTTGGCGTCAAGAAAAAAGAAGAAAAAATTCAACTGTGGAGCTGTTTTTCTTTTGTTCTCTTTTACAGCAAGTTTATTGTGAGAATAGCTATGGAGCATTTGATTGAGGAAGTTAAGAGGAGGGCATTCAGCAGTGGAGGTGCTGAATGGCTCATGCAGTGTCTGTTGACTGCCCCTTCCTCTCAAATGGATTAATGCCCACAGGATTCTTTATTGGATATTATAGAGCCTGCGGAGGAGGAAGCTGCTAAAGGGGAAGACTTTGAGGACGTGCATCAAATGTTTGTATGTTTGATTGACAGAAGTTTACTTCAGGGTAGAAAGAAGAGAATTTGTAAATCAAGAGTGATTTATTCCCCGTCATCCACCAGAGGGAGTAATAAATCTAAAGCTGCATGGAAAAGGAAGAATAAATCATGTCAGGTTGCTGAAATGGGGCAAGTACCAGTCATTGAAGTCGGTGAGCAAGCTGGCACCTTACATACTGCGCCCTCGGAGGGAATGGACAATTAGACTGGCGAGTCCTGCTCTGGGGTTTCTCCTGAAGCTAAGCTGGGAGAGGCCCTGGGGTTTTTTTTTATTACAGTATTCAGGGTAAAGCTGGTAGTCCAGCTGTGGCTTGGTTGCATGATAGTTTAAAGTTGTCAAATTCACCTGGTTAGTTTAGTTGATCGTTCTGACAAGAGCAGTACGCCTGTTAATGAGTCTTGTTTGAAGGAAGCTTTGATGGGCAAAGTTTCACCTCTTGGTTTTCATTTACGTTATTGCATTAAAGAGAAAATATGGAATGATGAATATATTGATATTTTTTCCTTATTGCCAGCCTCTAAGGAATTTTTGTTAAGGCAAGAAAGAGATGAGGACAGGAAACGACCAGTACCCCATTCCTTTAATATTTAGCTTCACGACTTTTGTATTTTGCTAGTGTTTACTGTGAACATCATCCAGATAAAGCTAGTGGTCTTTTTTCATCATCTAGACGCTATATTAGAGGCTTTCAAAAAATTCGATAGTTTGGCTTTGGTATGAAGGATGTTGGTTCTTGGTTAAGCATTACACCCTGTTCCAAATTATTATGCAAATGATATTTTTGTCATTTACCTAAATAATTGATGTAAATAATAGTCAGCATAATTCTCATGTTATCAACTAGTAAGAGTACAATTCAAATTTTAATGAACAAACCTCCTAAATGATAACAGTATTTTTTTTAAACATAAAAAACTTACAATGCACTGTTCCAAATTATTACACCGTAAATTTCAAAACACTTTATAGGTTGTAAAGAACTGAAAATTGTCATTTGTTGTGTTTGCAGCATATTTACTGAAATCAAAAGCTATTTCAATCAAAGTTATAACAACATTTTAACTTTTTAAACATTTTAACACGTCACATTACATTTTAACATAGGACCCCTTATTTCATAGCAGCTTCACAAGTCTTGCATCCATTGAACTTGTGAGTTTTTGGACAGTTTCTGCGTAAATTTGTTTGCAAGATGTCAGAATAGCCTCCCAGAGCTGCTGTTTGGATGTAAACTGCCTCCCACCCTCATAAATCTTTTGCTTGAGGATGTTCCAAAGGTTCTCAATAGGATTGAGGTCAGGGGAGGATGGAGGCCACACCATGACTTTCTCTCCTTTTATCCCCATAGCAGCCATTGATGCAGAGGTATTCTTTGCAGCATGAGACGGTGCATTGTCATGCATGAAGATGATTTTATTACGGAAAGCATAGTTCTTCCTTCTGTACCAGGGAAGAAAGTGGTCAGTCAGAAACTCCACATACTTTGCAGAGGTCATCTTTACACCTTCGGGGACATTAAAGGGGCCGACCAGCTCTCTTCCTATTATTCCGGCCCAAAACATGATTCCATCACCGCCTTGCTGACGTTGCAGCCTTGTTGGAACAGGGTGGCCGTCCACCAACCATCCACTACTCCATCCATCTGGACCATCCAGGGTTGCATGGCACTCATCAGTGAACAGGACTGTTTGAAAATAAGTCTTCATGTATTTTTCTGCCCAATGCAGCCGTTTGGTGGTGGTGGCCGAATAGAAGGTTTATGCACAGTTGCAAGACTCTGGAGGACTCTGCACCTTGATGTCCGTGGGACTCCAGAGGCACCAGTAGCTTCAAATATCTGTTTGCTGCTATGTAATGGTATTTTAGCAGCTGCTCTCTTGATCCGATGCATGGATCTGGCAGAAATCTTCCTCAATGTGCCTTTATCTGCACAAACCCATCTGTGCTCTGAATCAGCCACAAATCTCTTAATAGTGCGATGATCACGCTTAAGTTTTCATGAAATATCTAATGTTTTCATACCTCATCCAAGGCATTGAACTATTTCACTCTTTTCGGCAGCAGAGAGATCCTTTTTCTTCCCCATATTGCATGAAAATGGTGCTCTGCTTAATAATGTGGAACACCCTCCTTTAGTAGTTTTTCCTTAAATTGGGCTCACCTGGCAATCTAATTATCAGGTGTCCGAGATTGTTTTCAGTGATCAAAAGAGCCCTGAGACACAATGCCATCCATGAGTTAAACTGAAAAACAAAATATTTAAACTTTGTGACACTTAAATAGAATTTGCATAATAATTTGGAACAGCGTGTATGCTACCAAGCAGGATTCCTCAGAATTAATGTAGACCGCAGACTGAGGCAAGTGGTATTGCAAATACACCCAAAAGGTTTTTGTTGGTCTTTTAATGAGTCACAGTGTAAATGACTGAATTCTTGCAGGTTCAGACATGAATGCTTTAATTGTGCGGGGAGTCATCCGTCCTTTCGGTGCTTTAAGAGGCAGGGTGCTACCGCCTGGGAACAGATTTCTAAAAGCATGGACCCCAGTGAATGTTCAAAAGTTGCTCCCTTATTTAAAATGCTATTCAAACCAACAGACAGCGCAGCTAATTAAAGAATGTTTTTTATTTGGTTTTAGATTACCTGTTTATAGTTCATCAGTTCAGTTTGTTGAAAATCTTAGTTCAGTTAAGTTGAATACTAGTATAGTTAGAGATAAAATTGATAGAGAGATAGCTTTAGGGAGAGTGGAAGGCCCGTTTTCAGTTCTGCCTTTTTCTTATTTTAGGGTGTCTCCACTTGGTTTAGTTCCCAAGAAGGAGAAAGGTTCCTATAGATTAATTCACCATCTGCCTTACCCAAAAGGTACATCATTAAATGACAAGGTGGGTACCTCCATTATTTCTGTGTCTTACACTTCCTTTGAAGACGCGCTGAAATGGGTAAGGAAGTTTGGTCAGAATGCCCTTATGTCAAAGGTCGACATTTAATCAGTTTTTTACATAGACTGGGGGACTGGGCACTCAAATGGCAGATGAAATTGAATGTTGAAAAATGCAAAGTTATGCACTTCGGCGTAAAGAATACACAAGCAACGTATACCCTTAATGGAAGTGAATTAGGGATAACAACACACGAAAAGGACATGGGAATTGCTATAGACAACAAATTATGCAACAATGTGCAATGTCAATCAAAAGTGGCTAAGGCCAGTAAGGTATTGTCATGCATGAAAAAAGGCATTCATTCTCGGGATGAGAATATAATTTTGCCTCTTTATAAATCACTGGTAAGACCACATATTGAATATGCTGTGCAATTTTGGGCACGTGTTCTAAAGAAGGATATTATGACACTGGAAAAGGTGCAGAGGCGGGCTACAAAATTAATAAAAGGAATGGAACATATCAGCTATGAAGAAAGGTTAACAAATATAAACCTATTTAGTTTAGAAAAACGTCGCCTGAGAGGGGATATGATAACATTATACAAATATATTAGGGCCCAATACAAACCATTGTGTGGAAATCTATTCACAAACCAGACTTTACATAGGACACGAGGTCATGCGTTTAGACTGGAAGAAAGAAGATTTTGTCTAAAGCAAAGGAAAATCTTCTTGACTGTAAGAACAATAAGGATGTGGAATTATCTGCCTGAAGAAGTGGTTTTATCAGAGTCCATACAGATGTTTAAACAGCTGCTAGATGCATACTTGCAAAAACAGAATATTCAAGGATATAATCTTTCATTGTAGGGTACAAGGATAAATCTGACTGCCATTCTGGGGTCAAGAAGGAATTTTTTTCCTAGCTTGTTGCACAATTGGAAGTGCTTCAAACTGTTTTTTCCATCTTTTGGATCAACAGCAAAAAACAAATGTGAGGATGGCTGAACTTGATGAACGCAAGTCTCTTTTCAGCTATGTAACTATGTAACTATGTAGCTTTTAGGTTACTTCCTATACATCAAAAGAGAAGAAAGGCTGCGCCAAAGGAAATGCTAAAAAGGTTATAAAAAATATCTAAAATTAGTCCCAAAATATATAAGGTAGAACTGTAGTAGAAAGTAGTCTTTAAGCAATATTTCAGCTGGTGGAGTATCTTCTCTGTTTATAGAAGTGCAGATCGTCTCGTGATATGGAAGACACGAGAAAAGAGGACCTCATATACCGGAGTGTATATGAGGAATATAGGTGAATTAAAATATAAATTTTTCACTCACATTTAGATGAGCTATGGCCAGCTCAGGTGTAATGGGCATATAGCGGAACAATCCCCGCTTGTAGGATATACAGATGTTTGTCCTCCAGAAGGAAATGGTGTCCAGCTCTCAAGAGAAGAAGAACATAAAAACAACCAATAGTGCTCTCTGATGACACAATATAAAAATGGATAAAATAAAATAAAATATACTCACAAGTAGAGTGCAAGCCTAACTGCACTCTGATAATAGCGTTGGTGGTATGATCCCCACCTCAGGATAGTTGAATAAAATGCCAGGAAAAAATAATAATAATAAAAAAGTGCATAAAAAGATAATAGCACAGAAATCTAGCCAAAAAATCTTTTATTATAAAATACACAATATTATAAAACCATTCACGCATTTCGCCACTAGGGCTTTATCAAAATGGATTAACATTAGAACCTGGCAGGTAGGAGTATATATAGGTACATAAATTATTTAAGAATGGTGCCAAAAAACGTCATTAGCCAATCAGAGTAATGTATTACCCATAATAACAGTAAAATTTACAATTGGAGGCAAATTTGAATAAAAAAGTTTTAGCAGTATACATATTGGCAGACATAATCATTTGCAATTGGAATCTGTGAAAAATGAAATTTGCAAATCATAAAATTAGATGAATATAGTTATAACACATCACGTGACTCGCGCAGCCTATGGGAAATGTGGTGCGCGAGTCACGTGACCGGCGCCCATAGAGATATGCTGAGACCGGAAGGGGGCAACATGGGAAGTGTAGTTTGTGCGCCTGCCCTAATCATAGGCGGCACGCACGTAGTAAGGGGTGGGTATAGCACGCGTCACGTGACCCGCGTCACGTAAGAGGGCATGGTGCGCGGGTCACGTGATCAGCATACTCGAGGGAATTATAGCGGCGCATTGCCGCATGGGTATTGTAGTCACTAAGCTTCCGTCCGCCATTGTTGTGGGCAACCCATATCCAAATCCATAATATTAAAGAGAAATACAAATCAAAAGCATCTGAGCTAAACTTAGAAGTAATTTATAAACCAATACCAAAAATAGATATATATATAAATAAAAACATAGATGAAATACAAATTAAAAGCATCTGAGCTAATCTTGGAACTAATTTATAAACCAATACAAAAGAATAGATATATATATAAGTAAAAGCATAGATGAAGTAAGCCATGTTAACTGTGGGCATAAGTTAAAAAAGAAATAAATTGCATGAATAATGATAAAAACAATTGGATTAAACAATTAAAACCAAAATAAAACTAGCAGCTGTAACAAATTAAAAAAAAAAAACGTTATGGAAGCACATATTGATAAGATTGCGGTCAAGCCGGGGGCATCCCAGACCATAATGCCGTAAATAACAACTATAGATGGGATAGCCCCAACTTGACAGCAAAAAAACAATACATATATTAATTGTAAAAATGTATGAAATATAAAAAATAAAAATTATAAAAAATTGTGTAAATCGAAGTCAGCATTTAAGCCTTGGGGGGCTAGGGTTTGTAAATTGAATAGCCATTCCATTTCAGATCTACCTAAAATATTTTTTATATTGCCACCTCTCCAAGGGACATTGCATTTTTTAATTCCGATGCATTTAAGAAGTTTAGGATCTCGATTATGTTTCAAGAAATGCTTAGATACAGAATGATTTGGGTACCCATTTTTTATATTTCTGCAATGTTCTGCTAATCTTGTTTTTAGGCACCTGGTAGTCATACCTACATATTGGAGGCCACGTGGGCACTCCAATAGGAAGATGACATTGGTTGTATTACATCCAATGAAGTCTTTTATGGTATAATTCTTATTGGTTATATTAGACTTAAAACTAGTAACTTTTGAGTGTGTGGAGGGTAATTTTTATCTATAAATTGTTTCTTTAAAACCAACGATAGTTCATTAAAATCATCTATATGGGAGCAGTTTCTGCGTATTCGTAAAAATTGACTTTTAGGGGCACTTTCAAGCCAAGGCTTGTAATGATAGCTAGTTTGGTCAATTGCTGTGTTAGTACATACCTTTTTAAAAAATGTTTTAGTGTGTACTATTCCATCTTTAATAAAAATGTTTAAATCTAAAAAATTAATTGTGTCTTTACTGTATTTGCAAGGTAAAACAATCCCTCTGTTATTATAATTAAGATGTGATATAAAAGAATTGTGGGAATCCTCAGAGCCCTTCCATATAAAAAACAGATCGTCGATATATCTAAAATAGGAGACCAGGCTATGCTCCCAGGCATGCTGTCCCCAGATGGCATTGGATTCCCAGTCTGCCATGAAGAGGTTGGCATAGCTGGGTGCAAACCTGGTCCCTATAGCTGTCCCTCTCTTCTGAAGATAAAAGGAATCAAAAAAACAAAAATAATTATTATTTAAAATAATATTAATGCCCTCCACAATAAAATCTATCTGAGATTCTGGGATTCTTTTTTCATTTGATAAAATGGTTTTAACAGCCTGACAGCCTAGTTGATGGGGAATAATGGTGTATAAAGAGGTAACATCACATGTGACAAGTATAAAATCAGATTTCCAATAAAATCCATTTAAAAACCTTAATAATGTCATTGAGTCTTTCAAATAGGACTTCATAAGTTTTACTGAGGGTTGGAGTAAAGTGTCTATGTATTGAGATAAATTGCATAAAGGGGAATTAATCCCTGACACTATAGGTCTACCAGGAGGGTGTTGTGCGTCTTTATGTATTTTCGGAAAAAAATAAATTACCGGAATTTGGGGATATTTAATAAATAAATAGTCAAATTCTTTTTTGTTTAAAATATTTTCATCTAATCCCTTTTTTAAAAAGATAGATAATTTATGTTGTATGGAAGAAGTTGGATCTTTAAGTAATTTATCATATACAGCAGTATCATTTAATTGTTTATATGCTTTTTTGATATACATAATACTTGATTGAATGACTAGACCTCCACCCTTGTCTGTAGGTTTTATGACAATGTCTTTTTACTCTTGGAGTTGCTTCATGGCTGTTTTTTCTAGTGTATTTAAATTCTGAGTGTCATATTTGTTATACCTAATTTTGTTAAAATCTCTTAGTACAGACTTCTCAAACATCACAAATGGAGCTGATTTAAAATGATAAGGATAAAATGTAGATTTAGGTTTAAGATCAGTATTAATATATGTAGGTATATCTATGGGGATGGGGGGATAAGGGTGATGGTTGCATTCAGGATTGTGTGCATTAAAAAATCTTTTAAGTGTCGATTTTTGTATGAATTTGTTCACATCTAAAAATGCTTCAAATGGTCTAAAAGAATTAGTCGGGGCATATTTTAGTTCTTTACTTAAAACTGAAATTTGTGCTGCACTTAATACTGATCTTAAACCTAAATCTACATTTTATCCTTATCATTTTAAATCAGCTCCATTTGTGATGTTTGAGAAGTCTGTATTGAGATTTTAACAAAATTAGGTATAACAAATATGACACTCAGAATTTAAATACACTAGAAAAAAACAGCCATGAAGCAACTCCAAGAGGATAAAGACATTGTCGTAAAACCTGCTGACAAGGGTGGAGGTCTAGTCATTCAATCAAGTATTATGTATATCAAAGAAGCATATAAACAATTAAATGATACTGCTGTATATGATAAATTACTTAAAGATCCAACTTCTTCCATACAACATAAATTATCTATCTTTTTAAAAAAGGGATTAGATGAAAATATTTTAAACAAAAAAGAATTTGACTATTTATTTATTAAATATCCCAAAATTCCGGTAATTTATTTTTTGCCGAAAATAAATAAAGACGCACAACACCCTCCTGCTAGACCTATAGTGTCAGGGATTAATTCCCCTTTATGCAATTTATCTCAATACATAGACACTTTACTCCAACCCTCAGTAAAACTTATGAAGTCCTATTTGAAAGACTCAATGACATTATTAAGGTTTTTAAATGGATTTTATTGGAAATCTGATTTTATACTTGTCACATGTGATGTTACCTCTTTATACACCATTATTCCCCATCAACTAGGCTGTCAGGCTGTTAAAACCATTTATCAAATGAAAAAATAATCCCAGAATCTCAGATGGATTTTATTGTGGAGGGTATTAATATTATTTTAAATAATAATTATTTTTGTTTTTTTGATTCCTTTTATCTTCAGAAGAGAGGGACAGCTATGGGGACCAGGTTTGCTCCCAGCTATGCCAACCTCTTCATGGCAGACTGGGAATCCAATGCCATCTGAGGACAGCATGCCTGGGAGCATAGCCTGGTCTCCTATTTTAGCGATGTCCTGAACGGTTCGCTGGCGAATAGTTCCCGGCGAACATCGCCACAGATGGCGAACATATGCGATGTTCGGTCCGCCCCCTATTAATTTACTAATACTAAGTAAAAATTACTTAGTATTAGTAAATTGTGCCTCTATTCGCAATACCGCGAGTAGGGGCATGTCTATTAAACAGTGAGCAGCCTGTGGCTGCTCACTTTAAAAAAAAAAAAAAGGGTCCCCCCCCGGTGGGGGCCCTAAATACTAATAGGGAGGGGACCTATTGTCCTCCCCCTGGCCCCCACCCCTGAGTGGTGGGTGGGGGCCCTAAAAATAACAATAAGGAGGGGATCCCTGAGCGGTGGGTGGGGGCCCTAAAATTAACAATAAGGGGGGGACCTATTGTCCCCCCCGGCCCCCACCCCTGAGCGGTGGGTGGGGGACCTAAATACAAAGGGGGGGGACCCTAGTCACCCCTCCCCCCCAAAAAAAAATTATCTCCCTACCTACCCCCCTCACCCTAAAAATAATGAGGGGGGACCTTTAACTAAAAACCTGTAAAAAAAAAAAATTATATAAAAATAACTTACCATTGGATGTTTTCTTTCTTCTACAATCTTCTTTTTTCAGCCCCAAAAAAGGCCAAATAAAAAGCCATAAGAACCGACGCAATTAAAAAAAAACCAAAAAAAAAACCGAGTGCACAAAAAAATAATCCATCTTTACCCATGGAGGGCTCCGCGCAGACTGAGCTCTGCAGGGCGGGGGAAGGCTTATAAAGCCTTGCCACGCCCTGCAATTAGGCTAAGAACACTCTGATTGGCTGGTTTAATTCAAAAGAACTTTCCCACGCTGTGTAAAATGACACAGAGCACTGTGATTGTTTGGCTTGAAATCCATCCAATCACGGTGCTCTGTGTCATTTTACACAGCGTGGGTAAATTGAACTTTCCCACGCTGTGTAAATTGATACAGAGCACTGTGATTGGATGGATTTCAAGCCATCCAGTCACAGTGCTCTGTGTCATTTTACACAGCGTGGAAAATTGAACTGTGAGCGGTGGGGGGCCGGGGGGAGGACAGTAGGTCCCCCGTTATTGTTATTTTTAGGGCCCCCACCTACCGCTCAGGGGTGGGGGCCGGGGGGGGACAATAGGGGCTTGGGGGGGACAGTAGGTCCCCCCTTATTGTTATTTTTACAATAGGTCCCCCCCGTTGCTAATTTTAGGGCCCCCACCCACCGCTCAGTGGTGGGGGCCGGGGGGGGACAATAGGTTCCCCCCCTTGTTATTTTTAGGGCCCCCACCCACCGCTCAGGGGTGGGGGCCGGGGGGGGACAGTAGGTCCCCCCCTTATTTTATTTTTTAGTGCCCCCACCCACCGCTCAGGGGTGGGGGCCGGGGGGGACAATAGGTCCCCCCCTTATTGTTATTAGGGCCCCCACCCACCGCTCAGGGGTGGGGGACAGGGGGGACAGTAGGTCCCCCCTTTATTGTTAATTTTAGGGCCCCCACCCACCGCTCAGGGGTAGGGGACAGGGGGGACAATAGGTCCCCCCCTTATTGTTATTAGGGCCCCCACCCACTGCTCAGGGATGGGGGCCGGGGGGGACAGTAGGTCCCCCCCTTATTGTTATTTTTAGGGCCCCCACCCGCCGCACAGGGGTGGGGGCCGGAGAGGTGGAGGACTGTAGGTCCCCTCCTCATTATCTTTATGGCCCTGTGGGTTTTAAAATTCGCCTGCCTATTGAAGTCTATGGCGGTTCGCCAGGTTCGCCCGGTTCGCGAACATTTGCGGAATTTCGCGTTCGCGGTTCGCGAACCGAAAATTTTGTGTTCGCGACATCACTAATCCAATGCCATCTGGGGACAGCATGCCTGGGAGCATAGCCTGGTCTCCTATTTTAGATATATCGACGATCTGTTTTTTATATGGAAGGGCTCTGAGGATTCCCTCAATTCTTTTATATCACATCTTAATTCTAATAACAGAGGGATTGTTTTAACTTGCGAATACAGTAAACACAATAAATTTTTTAAATTTACGGTAAACATTTTTACTAAAGATGTAATAGTACACACTAAAACATTTTTTTTAAAAGTATGTACTAACACAGCAATTGACCAAACTAACTGTCATTACAAGCCTTGGCTTGAAAGTGCCCCTAAAAGTCAATTTTTACAAATACGCAGAAACTGCTCCCATATAGATGATTTTAATGAACAATCGTTGGTTTTAAAGAAACAATTTATAGATAAAAATACTCACCCACACAGTTGAACAATACCATAGAAACAGTGAGAAACAAACCTAGGGAAAGCCTTTTAACCTACAAGGACAGAAATACCTCAGAAATCCCTACCTTACCTATAATATTTAACTATAATAATAAAAGCGGTTTTATTAAAAAAACAATAAAAAAACATTGGCACCTTTTGAGACAAGATAACCTTCTTAAAGAGATTTTACCAATACAACCTAAAATTGTCTTTAGAGGTGCCCCAAATTTTAGATCTATTTTAACTAATAATTACACTAAAGAAATTAAAAACACTAATCATACTTTTTTAAATTGAGCAACAGGTTTTTATAAATATAAACGCTGTATTATGTGTAAGAACACCGATCCCTCCCACACTCTAAAGTTACTAGTTTTAAGTCTAATATAACCAATAAGAATTATACCATAAAAGACTTCATTGGATGTAATACAACCAATGTAATTTACCTACTGGAGTGCCCATGTGGCCTCCAATATGTAGGTATGACTACCAGGTGCCTAAAAACAAGATTAGCAGAACATTGCAGAAATATAAAAAATGGGTACTGTTACGGCTCCCCCGGTATGCGAGGGATTACAGCCGTATGAGACGTTCCCTTACCGAATGCGTGTTAGAAAGCACTGAACAGTGGCCATACGGATGCAGCAGTTCCCTAGTAACCAAACAGCCAGTATACAAATGCAATATTCCTCCCAAACAGTCGAACAGCCACCATACGAATCAAGTATTCCTCCAAACAGCCGAACACGCTTACTCCATATGAATAATCCCTCCAAAGACGAGACACAGCTCCGTATTGAGGGTCAGCAGTAATCTGTTTAATGGGGGCTACATGCCTGGCTTTTATGCAAGTCCCTCACCCGGTGGACACTCCCCTCGGGGACCGAATGGGGGACTGTGACAAGGACAATACATCAGCCAATCACAGAAGACACAATAAGCCATTCCTCTTTTCTTGCCCAGAACCCCCTGCTCTGCCTGGGAAGATAATTGTGAAGTAATTCAATTATCTCCCCGGACAGAGCCTAAACGCCATTTTGAGTACTAAAAACATAAGTACATAAAAACACATAAAATTCTATAACTGTTACATTTTACACATTTATATAGGCATTCCACAGGTCCCCAGATAGCTGGAATCTGAGCACACCAAAGTACCGAATAGCGCTCAGATCCTATACACACAGTCTAATCGCCGTGGAGCCAAAGTGTTCACACAGTCAGTTTTCATACGAATGGGCTCCACGGGATTCTTATCTGGGGTACGGTGTATTCTGTTTAAATCCACCGAATATATAGTCATTCGTGCCAATCTACCGAACAAGAAGGGAGGTCGGCAGCTTCAGCGGTGTTCGTGCCAAAATGTGTCCGTTTTTAGTTCCATGAGATAGGCGTCGAACACCGCTGTGCGTTCGTGTGTTTTAAAATGGCCGCGACCTCGTGTTCGACATTCGAATGGCGGCCACCCAACTGCTGTATCAATTACGAGGTGTCTGCGGTTAATCCTGAACGTTCGAATGGGGCCAAGAGGTTAATCAGCAGCATACTACTCTACTGTGTGGCCTGCCGTTCGGTAGTTTGTTCGGTTAGAAACAGGGGAATGCCATAGAGTCCACAGGAACGAGAAAAAGGAATTAAATAAACGAACAAGCCATACGGTTATTTTAGTCCAAGACAGAGGGATCTGTCACAGGTACCCAAATCATTCTGTATCTAAGCATTTCTTGAAACATAATCGAGATCCTAAACTTCTTAAATGCATCGGAATTAGAATTAATTTTTATTTTTTATATTTCATACATTTTTACAATTAATATATGTATTGTTTTTTTGCTGTCAAGTTGGGGCTATCCCATCTATAGTTGTTATTTACGGCATTATGGTCTGGGATGCCCCCGGCTTGACCGCAATCTTATCAATATGTGCTTCCATAACGTTTTTTTTTTTTATTTGTTACAGCTGCTAGTTTTATTTTGGTTTAAATTGTTTAATCCAATTGTTTTTATCATTATTCATGCAATTCATTTCTCTTTTAACTTATGCCCACAGTTAACATGGCTTACTTCATCTATGCTTTTACTTATATATATCTATTCTTTTGTATTGGTTTATAAATTAGTTCCAAGATTAGCTCAGATGCTTTTAATTTGTATTTCATCTATGTTTTTATTTATATATATCTATTTTTGGTATTGGTTTATAAATTACTTCTATAATTAGCTCAGATGCTTTTGATTTGTATTTCTCTTTAATATTATGGATGTGGATATGGGTTGCCCACAGCAATGGCGGACGTACGCTTAGTGACTACAATACCCTTGCGGCAATGCGCCGCTATAATTCCCTCAAGTATGCTGATCACGTGACCCGCGCACCATGCCCTCTTACGTGACGCGGGTCACGTGACGCGTGCTATACCCACCCCTTACTACGTGCGTGCCGCCTATGATTAGGGCAGGCGCACAAACTACACTTCCCATGTTGCCCCCTTCCGGTCTCAGCATATCTCTATGGGCGCCGGTCACGTGACTCGCGCACCACATTTCCCATAGGCTGCGCAAGTCACGTGACGTGTTATAACTATATTCATCTAATTTTATGATTTGCAAATTTCATTTTTCACAGATTCCAATTGCAAATGATTATGTCTGTCAATATGTGGCGAAACGCGTGAATGGTTTTATAATATTGTGTATTTTATAATAAAAGATTTTTTGGCTAGATTTCTGTGCCATTATCTTTTTATGCACTTTTTTTTATTATTATTATTTTTTCCTGGCATTTTATTAAACTATCCTGAGGTGGGGATCATACCATCAACACTATTATCAGTTAGGCTTGCACTCTACTTGTGAGTATATTTTATTTTATCCACTTTTATATTGTGTCATCAGAGAGCACTATTGGTTGTTTTTATGTTCTTCTTCTCCTGAGAGTTGGACACCATTTCCTTCTGGAGGACAAGCATCTGTATATCCTACAAGCGGGGATTGTTCTGCTATATGCCCATTACACCTCAGCTGGCCATAGCTCATCTAAATGTGAGTGAAAAATTTATATTTTAATTCACATATATTCATCATATACACTCCGTACGATTGGTCCTCTTTTCTTGTGTCTTCCTTTTCACGAGACGATCTGCACTTCTATAAACAGAGAAGATACTCCACCAGCTGAAATATTGGGTTAGAAGGTTACCCTCTGTCAGGCCGCTGCCTATTTATTGTATTATTAGCGCTAACCTATTTTCTGTTTTACTTCCTATACATCCTGACTGTTTTGGTTCATTGGGTTTTCAATTCGAAGGAGGATTTTATTTTGACAAATGTATGCTTACGGGTTGTTCTGCTTCGTGTTTTTATTTTGAAAGTTTTTCAAGTTTCCTGAAATGGGTTCTTAAACAGGTTTCGGGTTTACATTCAGTTATTCATTATTGGGACATATTTTCTGTCCATTGCTCAACAATTTGGCATTTCATTGGCAAAGAAAAGACAGTTTGGCCTGGTACATGTTTACAATTTTTAGGTATAATGATTGATTCTGAGCGAATGGAGTTTCGTTTGCCTGAAGATAACATTTTCAGAATGAAGTGCAAAATTTCTCATTTATTAGATGTTAACAAAACGACAGTAAGTAAATTGCAATCTGTGTTAGGTTTACTAAATTTTGCTTCAAGAGTAATGCCAATGGCTAGGGTTTTTTCCAGACATATGTCAAGAGCTATAGCTGGTTTTAAAAATCCGCATCACCATGTTAGAATTTCTAGACAGATCAAGGAAGATTTGTATGTCTGGAATGCCTTTTTATGCAACTTTAATGGTTCCATGATTTGGCAAAGTGATTTTGTATCCAATTGGGATTTGGATATTTTCACGGATGCAGCTGGGTCTCAAGGCTTTGGTATATTCTTTCATGGCAGATGGGCAGCAGCTGGTTGGCCCCAGTCGTGGGTTGAGAAGGGTTGGACAAGAATGTTTACTCTTTTGGAGCTATTTCCAATAGTCATATCCCTGGAAGTTTGGGGCCTTGATTTAGCTAACAGGAGGATTACTTTTCATTGTCACAATTTAGGGGTGTTTTGGGTAATCAATTCTCTTAGGGCAAATGTATCCCGGTGATCAATTTATTGAGATGTTTGGTTTTTATTTGTTTGGTAAATAATATATGGGCAAAAGCTAAACATGTAGGTGTGTAAAGTAATCGTATAGCTGATGCCTTGTCCCATTTGACTTCAAGTCTTTCAGATCCCTTGCACCTCTAGCGGACGAAGTTGTAACGAGGTTGCCAGAACGCATCTGGGAGCTAATTTCACCCAGACAAGCCAATTGCTGGATTTATCATTATCTACAACCACTTGGGGAGCATACTTGAAGGCATGGGAAGAATGGCAGCAGTTTATGGTTAATTTAAAGAGGGACGCTACTGATCCCACTATACAGGATGCAATTCTATATGTGGTTACAAAAATTCAGGCTGGTGTATCCAAGTTTTCATTTAAAAGAGCCCTATTAGGCATTTCCTTTTTCCTTAAAGTATTAGGGAAGAAGGCTGTTTTTAAAGAATTCATTATTCAGTAAATGTTAAAGGGGTCCTGGTTACAGAAAGCACCAGTCCAAGATGACAGGTGATGGGCGTCCGCAGGAATTTTTCCAGGGGGAGCATTATTGTAATGACATCCATGCGTGGCCCCTTTTTGACAATGTCATGAAGGGGAGGAGCATAGTCATTATCACATAAAGCCAGGGTAAGGAGCGTTTTCACAACTATGGTGTCAGGAATACATGTTTGTTTTCCTGACACTGTAGCGTTCCTTTAATCAAATTAAAGAAGCATTCTGGCCATCATAACAACTTCATCTAAATGAAAATGCTATGATGCAAGGAGGCCCCTGGGCGCTCTCTTTCCTTTAAGGGGTGAAACCGCTCTCAAATTGTTTAACCCCAAAGGCTTCCTCCAGCTCCAGATCTCCAGGTCGCTCAGTGGTATTTGGCTTCTGAAACGGAGTGTCAGGAAGTGTAGATTGACGTCAGGCATGTGTGCCGATGATTGGCTAGAGTGGTCAGCTGACGCTCTAAGTCAATTGCTAGTTCCCGATTCATAAAACGTTTTAAGTATTTAGGAATGGGGAGCTACTGATTGGCTTAGAGTGCCAGCTGAACGGTGTAGCCAATCACATTATTTCATTAACACTGATATGTCTTTTACCTGGGGAGATGAGAAGGTCCAAAGTTTCCTGCAAGGCCCAGGTACCAAAGCCTTATGATGTGGTGTCCAGAATGAAATGGAGGGATCACGTCACTTGTCCTTCCTGCTCCAATCTCATTTTCTTCTCCTTCATTTGACACAGTCTTCTTTTTCTTCTGACACAGACTTCTCTCCTCCTTCGCACCTTTTGCTCCTTTACCTTTCTGCCTATTTTGTGCCCTTATGCTCCTTTCTCTTTCTGATCCCTTTCTGCTCCTTGCAGACCCTTCCTTCTCCTTGCAGCCCCTTCCTGCAGACCCTTCCTGCTCCTTGCTGCCCCTTTCTGCACCCTCCTGCTTCTTGCAAACCCTTCCTGCTCCTTGCTGCTCATTTCTGTTCCTTTTCCTACTTTACCTTTGTGATCCTTCTGCCCCTTCCAGATAATTGTTGACCCTTTCTGCTCGTTGATTTCCCTTCCTGCTCATTTCTGCTCATTGCAGACCCTTCCTCCTTCTTGCTGCCCTTTCCTGCTTCTTTCTTCCCCTTCCAGCTTCTTGCTGACCCTTTCTGTTCCATGTAGACCCTTTCTGTTCCTTCTCCTACTATACCTTTGTGCTCCTTCTGATTCTTTCTGCCCCTTCCTGCTCCTTGCTGCCCCTCGCTGCCCCTTCTTTCTCCTGCTGCCCCTTTCTGCTCCTTGCTGACCCCTCCTGCTCCATGCTAACCCCTCCTGCCCCTTGCAGACCGCTCCTGCCCCATTCAGAACCTTTCTGCTCATTTCTGCTCCTTCTAGTTTACCTTCCTGTAGGCTGTCTCCCCCCATCCCTCGCTTACCTGATCTGTAGGCTGCACCCCATCCCTCACTTACCTGATCTGTAGGCTGCCCTAATCCCTCACTTATCTGATCTGTAGGCTTCACCCCACATGCCTCACTTACTTGATCTGTAGGCTGCCCCCCACATGCCTCACTTACCTGATCTGTAGGCTGCCACCCACATGCTTCACTTACCTGATCTGTAGGCTGCCCCCCACATGCCTCACTTACCTGATCTGTAGGCTGCACCCTCCTATGTCTCACTTACCTGATCTGAAGGCTGCCCTCCCCCCATGTCTCACTTTCCTGATCTGTAGGCTGCCCCCTCCCCCCATTTCTCACTTATCTGATCTGTAGGCTGACCCCCTATGCCTCACTTACCTGATCTGTAGGCTGCCCCCCATGTCTCACTTATCTGATCTGTAGTCTGCCCCCCCATGCCTCACTAACCTGATCTGTAGGCTGCCCCTCATCCCTCACTTACCTGATCTGTAGGCTGTCCCCTCCCCCCATGTCTCGCTTATCTGATCTGTAGGCTGCCCTCCCCCCATGTCTCACTTACCTGATCTGTAGGCTGCCCTCCCCCCATGTCTCACTTACTTGATCTGTAGGTTGCCCCCCATGTCTCACTTACTTGATCTGTAGGCTGCCCTCCCCACATGTCTCACTTACCTGATCTGTAGGCTCCCCTCCCCCCATGTCTCACCTGATCTGTAGGCTGCCCTTACCCCCATGACTCACCTGATCTGTAGGCTGCCCCCCCCATGCCTCACTTACCTGATCTGTAGTCTGCCGCCCCCATATCCCTCACTTACCTAAACTGTAGTCTGCTCACTCCCCATGCCTCACTTACCTGATCTGTAGGCTGTCTCTGCAGTTTCTCGCTGCTGCTCCCCTGTGGATGCAGTCATGAGAAAGAAGCAGGAATAAGCTGTAGCTTCCTTTGCCTGCCTTTCTCTATTCACAGCGCCAGTATTGCAGTGTATTCTCACACTGAAACAAAAAATAGCAGCACAAGCTGGAAAATCCAAGTGTCCCCCCTTGACCTCCCCTGCGGACGCCCATGTACAGGTCCCCTATCTCTTTTCAATTTTTGGGTGATTCGGTAAATAATTTGAGCTCCATTTGTAAAGATACATTTGAGACCCAGCTTTTTACCACTGCTTTTATTTAAAAAAAATTGGGAACTTTTAGAATCAGCAAATTAGTTTCTGCTAACAAGTCTTGCTATTCAGGGCATCCAATTTATAGACATACATTTACAAGATGTTTTTTGTTTTTTTAAAATGTTATCATTTATTTATTATTTTATTATTTATTCATTCAAAAACTGACCAGCAACAAGAAGGTCAATGGGTTCAGTTACGGGCTATACATGATTTGTTATGCCCGTTTAAGGCAGTCAGGGTTTATTTAAGTATTCATCCGAAAGGTCAAAGTAGTCTTTTAATACACCAGTCAGGGGTCCCTCTTTCTAATTTTCAATTTTGAAAAGTTCTTCAGTTATCATGTAAAGGGCTGGGTATTAATTATAAAAGGATTACATCTCATTCGTTTCGTATAGGTGCTGCAACAGAGGCTGTATCACATGGTCTCTTGAATGAGGTGGTTAAAAAAGTTGTTTAATGGTCCTCGAGGAGATTTAAATTTATGTTAGAACTTAATGCTTTTATAATGCTGACTTGTTTATTTCTGTTTCAGATACGAGACCTGTGATTATATGGATAGTAGGCCATTCTTTCATCCACTGGGCACATAGAAGAGCTGTGGAAAGGTTATATGGCGAGAACTTGAGTTTTGATAAGGAGTCTGTATTCATTTATTGGGTTGGTGTAAGGGGTCTATTAAGGGATGATGTTTTTAAAGTTTTACAAGGCTGTTTTGGCCAAATTCCTTGGCCACATGTTATTATTTTTCATTATGGTGGAAATGATGTGGGCCAGGTTAAGTCAGTGGTTTTGTTTCATCAACTTAAGGAGGATGTTTTTCATTTTAAGCAAATGTTCTCGGACTCACTAATTATTTGGTCTGAAATAGTCCCAAGGTTAATTTGGTTGCGCAATGCTAAGCTTAAAGCGTTAGAGAGAGTTTGGGGCAAGCTTAATAAAGCCGTGGAGAAATTTATGCTATCAGTCGGTGGTTTTTCTTTTTACCATGTTGACATTGAGGGGCAGTGCGAAGGCTTGTTCATAAGAGATGGTATTCATTTATCTGATGTCGGGTTGGATATTTTTAATAACGATTTACAGTGCATGATTGATAAGGCTGTGGTCTGGTGGATGTGTGGGGTTGTGGTCCCCTGCCTAATTTAATGGGGGAGGGGGTGGGGGTGGACTAAGTGAGTTTTGTTATCATTTTGTTTAAGTTCTGGCTAGTAGGGTGGAACTTTGGTGAGTTATGTGTTAAATCTCTGGGGGTTTAAAGACCGGAGATGTTTAGTTAAATCTCTGGGGGTTTAAAGACCGGAGGTATTTGCTTACAAATTATGTGTTTTAAAGTAAATAAGTTAAGTTTGTATAATTTGTAAACTAAATAAAAGACCACAGCCTTTTCAGCACACATCTGAGTCTGTGTTTTATTATCATGTTTCAGTGCCTTACTATGTATTACTTGCTGTTATTATGTGTCGGTCTGAATTAACCCCTGCTAAGCACATGCTGTGGCTGCAAAAAGCCGCAAGACAGGAAAGATATTTCCTGTCTTATTCTTGCCTTCCCTCCCATGGCCACAAGAGTGCAGGCCAGACACTCCCCCTTCCCTCCTGCTCGCAGTGCCAAAGAAGAGCAGGGCTGGAACTGGAGGAGAGGGCAGCTCAACTTAAGGTAGGAGAAGAGGGGACTTGCTTTTCCCACAGATATCACAAATCTGCAGTGATGTTACTACCGCAAAGGATTCTGGGTGGGCATATGCAAATTATTTTAACAAAGAATCACATTTTTGCCTCATTCCATTTTAAACATGTATTCCTTTGAGTCTGTATTTGCTGTATACAACAGTTCTGAAACACAACTTAGGGTCTGTGTGTCTCTTTCTCCCCCCCTCAACCCCTCTTTGTGTCTATTTCTTTCTCCAGCCCCACTGTGTGTCTTTGTCCCCCCCCAACCCCTCTGTGTCTTTGTCCCCCCCAAAATACCTCTGCGTCTCATTGTCACCCCAACCCTTCTGTGTGTCTCTTTCTCTCTTTTTTCTCACCACATGGGTGCAATCAGTGGACATTGTGCAATCTCCCCAGTTGTTATCAATCCCTATTTCTACTGCCCCAGTCTTCAGAAATAAATTTCTGACAGTGGAGCCTCATGGCAGCCATAAAGATAGGTAGTACCTGTGGACTCTGTCATCCCATAGGAAAGGCTCATGCTTCTTTGGCTAACAGCCAGCAGACAAAATAATGTATGTATAGAAAAAAAAAAGTATGGGTATCCAAACTTATAAATTACTGTATAAATTACAAAACTATTCATATTTAGAAAATTAAGCCTTGATTTAAATATTTTTGGTATAAGCTTTTCAAATGATTTTATACTTTTGGATAACATTTTTAAATGATTTCATATGAAAAATGATTAAATATTTTGATGTTTTTAAATATATTGATGTGTTGTTTTTTATATATGATATTATTTTATGTTTTAATATTTTGAAGAAAAAATAAATCCTCTAAAAATGTATCCAAAAATATTAAATTGAGGCCATAATGTAGCTTGTAGTGAAAGGATTAAAATACCCGAAAAGCATATTTTTTTTCTTTTAAACCTTTTTTGAAATAGGTACCTATGTTGATAATGACCAGTGAGACAGAGAAGACATCCCCTAGTGTTTAGACTTAATTCAACAAGAGCTATATAAATTATGTAACATAGTATTATTGGATGAAAAAATATCATCAGTGAAATATTTTTAATGCTTTTTTGCAGTTTGTAGAAGAAGAGCTATGTTAGAGCAACCTTTTCATCCTATCCTAGCATTGTCTGCCAAATTGTGCTGCTGTAAATTACATCACACACATTAGGATTTTGTTATAATTATTTTTCTTTCTACCTTTTTTTTTAAGGTGATGTAAATGTCTGACTAACAATCTGTTTCTAGTGAACGAACCTTGATTAATATGTTTTTCATATTTTGGCACAGCTGCAAGTACAGAATGATGCAGTGGTGGAAAATTATATTTAATTTTAACAGTAACAGATTATCTCTGAAATTGCAGCAGTGTGATTGCATCATAAAGCTGTGATCTCACCCTGCCTATATTTAAATACTTTGAAATGCATTTTAAATTCAATCATATACATCGAGTTTAATTTAATGATAATTGCTTATTCCAAGTAATTTTTCTGAAAACATAGATTAGATATAGTGAATGCAAGCTAATTTGTAGCAGCAAGTGGCTAGATGTCACAGAGTTGTCTAAATCAATGAAATCAAACAGCAATTACAAGTAAAATATAAACTGTGTAGCTGGAGCTCCAATAACTAGCATAGGTATCTCCACTATATGATCCTTGTAGCTGAAGAAGCAGTAAAATATCCAAAACAAAATCCCCCAGTAACTGGACAACACACAGTTCTGGGAGTCAACTGAGATTTATTTGGCCACACACGGCTTTTATGCACTGACCCTCTACATGGGGTCTCTCACACAACATTACAGGGGTTTCCCTCCCAAAATCCTCTGTGCCTGAGAGATGATTGCATGAGAAGAACACCGACGAGAGCTCCCCCTGGCTGTTTGCATACAAATGTTCCCCTGTTCGGTAGTCTATGTCTCCCGAACACCATTCTTATAACGGTTCGGGAAGTTGGATGGGCAGTGGTACCAGTTTACCAGCGTTCACGGGTTTGTGTAGCTGAAAACAGTTCCATGCCGTTGACGACCATGTACCGCTGCCCGCGTTCGAGAGGCAAAATGGCTGCCATTTGTGTGCACATGTGTCTTCGGTTACAGGTCACAGGGGAAACACTCTCCTTAACAAGCAATCTGCAGTTAACAGCCAGGGGTGGTCAGGGGTTTGGTAAACAAACGGGGGTACGGACAGCAGAACAAAGGGAATAAAAAGTATATAAAAGACGTTTGTTCTGCTACATACTGTGTGTACACAAGTTTGAATGCACAAACCTTTTTATGAAATGCAGGGTCTTTTATAAATCCAGATTAACTCTATGATCCCATATTAATGTAACTTGGTTAAGCCACTATAAATAATATAGTTGAAATGACAAAGACAGAGTCAAGGTTTTTACATTTTTAAGAAGACTGAGACATGGATCATCTATGTATTGCAATATAATGAAAAATTGTCAAGAGACAAAAGATCTAGTCACATAGTTACAAAGCAATCTATGTTGAAAAAAGACTGAAGCCCATTAAATTCAACCGTTCCTGCTTGACTAAGATGACAGCTTCTTGCAAAACAAAACAGAGACATTGGGCTATCTCCCCAGTTTTTAACAGCAGATTTTGGAACTGCAGAATTGTCAGGTGTTGAGGAAAAATAAATAAATGTATGTCGGTGTGTCCTCATGACAGCCATTAAGACGGGCAGAAAGGCCCATTCTTCTATGGGTGCTGCCAGTGGACTTATGATGTCAATTCAGGGGGCGAGCTATTAACCCCTAGATTGTTCAGTGCCATCCTCCGTGGGACCCACCTGCTCAGAGCACTAACTTGCCAGAGTAGGCACCTGCCTAGCCACAGGAGAATACAGGTGGCGAAGAAGCTCTTTACTTACTGTGCTCCTTCTGCATAGCTCCTGCATACCTTACAGTATGCTGGCAGCCTGGATATCACGTCATCTCGGCATCGGCATCACTAAAGGGTGTCCATGGGACCTGTGCAGGGAGAGCATAGTGATCCTACTGGAAAACACTGGCCACCAGGGAGATGATCCACTCCAGCCCTTTAAAAAATAAAACAAAAGTGCTTGCCTGAGCTTCTGTGTGTGTGTTTATGATTATGTGTGTGCAGGTATGTGATTCTGTGCATGTGTTTAGGTCTGTGATGGTGTGTGTGTCTGTGATTATGTGTGTGATTGTGTATATGTCTGTTATTTTCTGTAGTGCTGTGATTGTGTGTGTGTCTGGGGTTAATGTGTGTTATTGTGTATTTCTGTTGCTGTATGTATGTCTGTGGTTATGTGTGTGCATATATCTTTGGTTATAAAGGTGTGTCTGTTATAGTGTGTGTATCTGTGGTTATGTGTATATATGATTGGGTGTGCAGGAAAATGTGTTTAGTGGATAGCTTCTTAATTTGGTATTATTAAATATGGCAATCCCACATGAGGATAGTAAATAAGGGAATTACGTTTCTTAATTTAGGTTTTTCAGCTGTGTAGTAAATTCTTTCTTTCAAGAATTGGACCGGAGGACTGGAGAATGGCAGATGTGGTTCTTATATTCAAAACGTTTTTTCTTTGCCTGAAATCTACATACCTGCAAGCTTAACTTTTATGACTGGAAAGTATTTGAAGAGTTATTAAAGGGATAATTTTCAGTAAATTATCGGGAAGAACATTGTTATTAGCAAAAATCAGCATGGTCATAGGTCATGTCAAATGAACTTAATTGTATTCTAGGAAGGAAGAAGTAAGTAGAAGTATAAATCAGGACGTTGCAGTGTATGTGATCTACTTGGATTTTTCCCAAGGCATTCAATACAGTTTCGCACAATAGGTGTGTATAATTCCACACAATAGTGTTAAAATCTAAAAGAAATTGGTCTAGGTTAAAATTCTTGTTCTTGAATAGAACATTGGTTTACAGATTACATAGTTACATAGCTGAAAAGAGACTTGCGTCCATCATGTTCAGCCTTCCTCACATTTGTTTTTTGCTGTTGATCCAAAAGAAGGCAAAAAAACCCAGTTTGAAGCACAATTTTGCAACAAGCTATGAAAAATATTCCTTCTTGACCACAGAATGGCAGTCAGATTTATCCTTGGATCAAGCAGTTATTACCCTACATTTAAAGATTATATCCTTGAATATTCTGTTTTTGCAAGTATGCATCAGTAGCTGTTTGAACATCTGTATGGACTCTGATAAAACCACTTCTTCAGGCAGAGAATTCCACATCCTGATTGTTCTTACAGTAAAAAAGCCTTTCCTTTGCCTTAGACGAAATCTTCTTTCTTCCAGTCTAAACGCATGGCCGGTTTGTGAATAGATTTCCACACAATGGTTTGTATTGGCCCTGAATATATTTGTATAATGTTATCATATCCCCTCTCAGGTGACGTTTTTCTAAACTAAATAGGTTTAAATTTGTTAACCTTTCTTCATAGCTGATATGTTCCATTCCTTTTATTAATTTTGTAGCCAGCCTCTGCACTTTTTCTAGTGCCATAATATCCTTCTATAGAACAGGTGCCAAAAATTGCACAGCATATTCAATATGGGGTCTTACCAGTGATTTATAAAGCGGCAAAATGATATTCTCGTCCCGAGAATGTATGCCCTTTTTCATGCATGACAATACCTTACTGGCCTTGGCCACTGCTGATTGACATTGCACATTATTGGATAGTTTGTTGTCTATAACAATTTCCAAGTCCTTTTCGTGTGTTGTTATCCCTAATTCGCTTCCATTAAAGGACCACTCTAGGCACCCAGACCACTTCAGCTTAATGAAGTGGTCTGGGTGCCAGGTCCTTCTAGGGTTAACCCATTTTTTTATAAACATAGCAGTTTCAGAGAAACTGCTATGTTTATGAATGGGTTAAGCCTTCCCCCAAAGCCTCGAGTTGCTGTCTTATTGACAGCCACTAGAGGCGCTTGCGTGCTTCTCACTGTGATTTTCACAGTGAGAGCACGCCAGCGTCCATAGGAAAGCATTATGAATGCTTTTCTATGTGACCGGCTGAATGCGCGCACAGCTCTTGCTGGAACGGAGGAGGAGAGGAGGCAGAGAGCTCTCCGCCCAGCGCTGGAAAAAGGTAAGTTTAAACCCCTTTCCCCCTTCCAGAGCCGGGCGGGAGGGGGACCCTGAGGGTGGGGGCACCCTCAGGGCACTATAGTGCCAGGAAAACAAGTATGTTTTCCTGGCACTATAGTGGTCCTTTAAGGGTATACGTTGCTTGTGTATTCTTTACGCCGAAGTGCATAACTTTGCATTTTTCAACATTAAATTTCATCTGCCATTTGAGTGCCCAGTCCCCCAGTCTATCTAAATCCCTCTGCAGCAAATTAATATCTTGCTCACATTGTATTATTTTACAAAGTTTTGTGTCATCTGCAAACACTGAAACGTGACTTTCAATGCTGTCAAGATCATTTATAAACATGTTAAATAGAAGGGCTCCCAGAACAGACCCCAGAGGGACACAACTTGCCATCTCTGTCCAGCTTGAAAATTTACCATTAATGACTACTCTTTGTACTCTGTTTTTAAGCCAATGTTCTACCCAAGAACAAGCATTTTCATCTAGACCGATTTCCTTGAGTTTGAACACTAATCTATTGTGTGGAACTGTATCAAATGCATTGGCAAAATCCAAAAAGATCACATCCATGGCAACACCCTGATCTATTCTTCTACTTACTTCTTTGTAGAACGCAATCAAGTTAGTTTGCCATGACCTGTGCTTCATAAAACCGTGCTGATTTTTGCTCATAACCACGTTCCTCTCAAGGAATTCTTGAATATTACCCCTTAATAACCTTTCGAATATTTTACCAGCCACAGAAGCTAAGCTCACAGGTCTATAATTTCCAGGCAAGGATTTTGAACCCTTTTTGAATATAGGAACCACATGTGCCTTCCTCCAATCCTCCGGAACACTTCCTGAAAGAAAAGAATCTTGAAAGATTAAAAACAGAGGTTTCACTTATTTCTACACTTAGTTCCTTAAGTACATGTGGATGGATACCGTCAGGCCCTGGAGCTTTGTTTATATTAACTTTCTTTAGTTGCTGCAGCACCTTGTCTTGAGTTAACCAATTACAATTATTCTGCAAGTTTTTAGTAGCAATCATTTGCACATCTATTGCCATGGGTTCTTCCTTAATATATAGGGAGGAGAAATAGTTATTAAAAATTCCTGCCTTTTCCTGGTCTTCATTAACTAACACCCCCGTTTCAGTTTTTAGTGTACCTACACTTTCATTTTTGGGTTTTTTAAAATTTATGATAGCGTGCAAAGAGTTGTCATTAATGGTACATTTTCAGGCTAGAGGAAGTGGTAAGTGGTATTTCTCAGGGTTCTGTTCAGGGATCGCTTACATTGAACATATTAATAAATTATCATGAAATAGGCATTGAAAGCCATGTTTCAGTGTTTGCAGATAATAGTAATACAATGTGAGCAGGATATTACTTTGTGGCAGAGGGCTTTAGATACTGTAGATTTGGGGACTGGGCACTTAAATGATAAATGAAATGTAATGTAGATAAATGTTAAGTTATGCACATTGGGGTAAAGAATGCAAAAGTAACGCACACCCTAAATGGTAGTGTACTAGGGATAACAACACACGAGAAAGATTTGGGAATTGTTCTAGACATAATATTTAAGGATATAATTTTTGATATTTGGGGTAACAGTTTCTTAAACCAACGGGAGATCTGACTGCCATTCTGGGGCTAAAAAGGCATTTTTTTCCTTGTTTGTTGCAACATTTTAAAGCACTTTAAATTTCTATATTTTAGGATACCAAATTAAGGCACTGTTTATCAGATTGCTCCCCTATTTGGTGCCCTTAAATATGGCAACCCCACATAAAGATAGCACATAGAAAGCTACTTGCTAAACAGTTGAAATATCAAAAGTAAGAATTATCAGTAACCAACTAAGAACAAGAATTCTATAATTATAAGCCATTATAATCAAATTAGTTGTCTGAAGCCAGTATTCATAGTATGCTGGCACCAGACAGCTAGTGGCGGAACATTACCCCACCCCCAGTGTATTATAAGGCCGCAGTTTTGACTGTTATCTTATATGTGCTCCTTTTTTCTTCCTAGAGTCACCACTGCAGAGAATCAAAAATGTATGTATAGAAGAAATGTTTCGGCAGGGGCGTACCTAGAGCATTTGGCACCCGGGGCGGATCCTGTGCTTGGCACCCCCTCACATGCACACAGTCACAGACAGATAGTCACACACGGTTACAGACAACATCAAACAGTCACAGGCAGACAGTCACACACACAGTTATAGGCAGACAGTTACACACACAGTCATAGGCAGACAGTTACACACACAGTCAGTTACAGGTAGTCACACACAGTCATAGCCAGACAGTCACGCACACAGTTACAGACAGTCACATATACAGTCACTCAGACACACAGTAACAGGCAGAGAGTTACACACACACACACACACACACACAGTTACATGCAGACAGTCTTACAGGCACACAGTCTCACACACACACACACACACACAAAGTTACATTCAGACAGTTACACGCAGACAGTCTCTCTCTCACACACACACACACACACACACACACACACACACAGCTACAGGCAGACAGTTTTACACACAGTCACACACACACACACACACAGTCACACACACACAGACACATACTCTTACTTACAGACAGTGGGCTGGAGGAGGACTGGATTCCCTGAAGTCCTTCTCTGAAGCCTGTGGAGAAGCAGAGATTCCATCTTGCTGCACCTCCATGTGCAGCAGTAACAGCAGCGGGTAAGGGCCATATTAAGCCTCGCCCCCGCTGCCGGTTTGGCTCCGCCCTGAATTTTATTAGCTCCTCCCCCACTTTACCTCTGTGCGACCAGTTCAGCTGCTGTTCTGGCCGCCCGGCACCCTAACTACCATGGGGCACTGTGCGACAGTACAGTTCACACAGCCCCCAGACCAGGGTCATGGCACCCCCTACCCTGGTGGCACCTGGGGCGGACCGCCCCCTCTGCCCCCCCTTAGTACGCCACTGTGTATGGGTATCCAAAGATAATGTCAAATTGTTTAGAAATATAATAAAAGGATTAAAAATAACTGAGAGATATACGTTTTCAAATATTAAATGTATTTTGCAAAAGTGTAGATAATGGCCAGTGAGATAAAGGAGATAGTGCTTGGACTGAATGCAACAATAAAAGCTATAGCTATAATGGCTTTCTAATTGGACCAACAAGCTGTTCCCACATATATTAATTATATCCTTGAATATTCTGTTGTTTTTTTTAAATCAAATATCCAGATGGGTTTTAAAAATATTTACAAAATCTGATCAATCAACCTCTTTGGATCAGAAATTCTATATCTGTATTGTTCCTATTGTAATGAATTCTTTCCTCTGTTGTAGGCTAAATCATTTTTCTACCTAGTCCGGAGGTGCACTTTTTCTAATCCTTTTCTAATATCTTTCCTTTTAACTGGTGCTCAAGGTACACACATATGTCATAGATGGCGACTGGACATGTTAACACTGAGCTGATCATTTAGGCCTTGATTTTGTCCAATTGCTCTTACCATTTACACTTTACTTGAATCAATCTGAGACTCCTTTCCATCCTGCATTGTTGACCGACTCGGGGTTGCTTCCAGCAGTCACTGACAACTGTTCTTCGCTGATTGAGTGTGAGGCATGGCAGGCACAGTAGTAGGGAGAAGCGGCCTGACACATGCTGACTCCACCCACCAAAAGCTGATGCCCCACTACCCCATCTTTGAACCAGTGGGAGTGACCCTGGTCTCCACCCTGTGGGTTCCTACACTCCACGGGAGACTCATGACCCTGCTTTACTCCGCGACTCAACCGCAGGCTTACCTAACATTGTGGATGCCGCGTATCCCCTGACGCACCAGAATGAGTTGTTTGGAGTCGAGTCCAAGCTAGATGCCCTCTTTGACAGGTTCTGGAGAGAGCTACATGTGAGGTACCTCAAGTCCACTACGTAAGCGGTAAAAACTCCCATACGCCCTAAGGGCAGAAGAGTTTCCTTCCCCAAACAAAGATGGGCTGAAGAGCAGGGCCACCATCAGAAATTTTGGGACCCCTAACACAGTTCAAGGTCTGGGCCCCCGGGGCCCTGCCTCTAACCCACCCCCAGGGCCCGCCTTCAAATCCCACCCACATGACACCCCATCAAATCTGCCCATAAGGAAGCAGTGTTTGTAGAGTGCATACAAGGTGTATGTTTTTTGGATGCAGTGTGTGTTTGTGTATTGGCTGCAGTGTGTGTAAAGTGGACAAGGTGCATGTTGCAGTGTATATATATATACACACACACACACACACATATGCAAATTGTGCTTGAATGTAAGCATATTTTTGTTATTTTTATATGGAGTATGTGTGTGAATGTTTGTGTTTGAATGCAGGTGTGGATTTGTGTGTATTTCCACACACAATGATACACAGACACATACACTGACACACATGCAAATACACAGACACACAAATACCCACACTGACACACACAGATACACACTCAAACATTGACACAGAATACATACACTGACACACATATACATACACACTGATACACAGAGACATACATACTGGCACACAGATAGGCACAGACATTCCTGACACACACATACACTGACACACATATGCACATAGACATTCCTGACACAAACACACACATTGACACACAGATACACACATATTGACACACACACATACTAACAGGCACACACACACATACATAAGGATATACAGACACACACATACATGCATACAGACACACATATATGCATACTAACACACACATACATACATTCATACTGACATACAGGGAGTGCAGAATTATTAGGCAAGTTGTATTTTTGAGGATTAATTTTATTATTGAACAACAACCATGTTCTCAATGAACCCAAAAAACTCATTAATATCAAAGCTGAATATTTTTGGAAGTAGTTTTTAGTTTGTTTTTAGTTATAGCTATGTTAGGGGGATATCTGTGTGTGCAGGTGACTATTACTGTGCATAATTATTAGGCAACTTAACAAAAAACAAATATATACCCATTTCAATTATTTATTATTACCAGTGAAACCAATATAACATCTCAACATTCACAAATATACATTTCTGACATTCAAAAACAAAACAAAAACAAATCAGTGACCAATATAGCCACCTTTCTTTGCAAGGACACTCAAAAGCCTGCCATCCATGGATTCTGTCAGTGTTTTGATCTGTTCACCATCAACATTGCGTGCAGCAGCAACCACAGCCTCCCAGACACTGTTCAGAGAGGTGTACTGTTTTCCCTCCTTGTAAATCTCACATTTGATGATGGACCACAGGTTCTCAATGGGGTTCAGATCAGGTGAACAAGGAGGCCATGTCATTAGATTTTCTTCTTTTATACCCTTTCTTGCCAGCCACGCTGTGGAGTACTTGGACGCGTGTGATGGAGCATTGTCCTGCATGAAAATCATGTTTTTCTTGAAGGATGCAGACTTCTTCCTGTACCACTGCTTGAAGAAGGTGTCTTCCAGGAACTGGCAGTAGGACTGGGAGTTGAGCTTGACTCCATCCTCAACCCGAAAAGGCCCCACAAGCTCATCTTTGATGATACCAGCCCAAACCAGTACTCCACCTCCACCTTGCTGGCGTCTGAGTCGGACTGGAGCTCTCTGCCCTTTACCAATCCAGCCACGGGCCCATCCATCTGGCCCATCAAGACTCACTCTCATTTCATCAGTCCATAAAACCTTAGAAAAATCAGTCTTGAGATATTTCTTGGCCCAGTCTTGACGTTTCAGCTTCTGTGTCTTGTTCAGTGGTGGTCATCTTTCAGCCTTTCTTACCTTGGCCATGTCTCTGAGTATTGCACACCTTGTGCTTTTGGGCACTCCAGTGATGTTGCAGCTCTGAAATATGGCCAAACTGGTGGCAAGTGGCATCGTGGCAGCTGCACGCTTGACTTTTCTCAGTTCATGGGCAGTTATTTTGCGCCTTGGTTTTTCCACACGCTTCTTGCGACCCTGTTGACTATTTTGAATGAAACGCTTGATTGTTCGATGATCACGCTTCAGAAGCTTTGCAATTTTAAGAGTGCTGCATCCCTCTGCAAGATATCTCACTATTTTTTACTTTTCTGAGCCTGTCAAGTCCTTCTTTTGACCCATTTTGCCAAAGGAAAGGAAGTTGCCTAATAATTATGCACACCTGATATAGGGTGTTGATGTCATTAGACCACACCCCTTCTCATTACAGAGATGCACATCACCTAATATGCTTAATTGGTAGTAGGCTTTCGAGCCTATACAGCTTGGAGTAAGACAACATGCATAAAGAGGATGATGTGGTCAAAATACTCATTTGCCTAATAATTCTGCACTCCCTGTACACACATGCTGACATACACATACATACATACTGACATACATACATTCAAAGTGACATACACATTGACATACACACATACATGCATCTCATTTTTTAGCTACCCTCCTGTTTCTTACATTTTCAGTGCAGTCGGGTGGCTGAGGCTGACGGGAATCAGTGTGGACTCTCCCTCTTCATGGCCTGGCTGTCTCTCCTCCTTCCCACGTGGAGTGAGAAGGGAGGGAGTAAACAGCCATCACTTCCTCCCAGCAATACTTGCAGCAGCTATTTCTTTTAAAGGGGCCCGGACGCGCTATTATACGACCGCAGCGCAGTTCCGCCTCTGCACGTGTAGCCAGTGTCGCCGGGCCCATGACAACCGTCCTGCAGAAGAGTGTTCATGGAGCCATGGCTGCCATCAGGGGGTGACGACTCATATGTCAGCGGAAATGCTGCCGGTTGCGCTGTGGCCATGTAATAGCGCGACCGGGCACCTTTAAAAAAATTGCAGCCGCACCGCAAGTGCTGCTGGGAGGAAGTGATGGCTGGTCACTTCATTCCAGCTCACTCCACGCAGGAGGAGAAACAGTGTGGAGGCCTTGAAGAGGTAAAGTCAAGCCAACTCCATCAGCCCCAGCCACCCTCCTGCAAGGAAAATGTAAGAAACGGGAGGGTGGCTAAAAAATGAGATGTGTGTGTCAGTATGTCTGTCAGTATGTATGTCTGTATGCATGTATGTCATGTGTACCCATGTATGTCTGTATGTCTGTCTTTATGTCTGTCTGTATATCTGTCAGCATGCATGTCAGTATGCATGTATGTATGTCTGTATGAATGTATCTCAGTATGTATGAATATATGTAAGTCTGTATATATGTATGTATGTATGTATGTATGTCAGTATGTCTGCATGTTTCTATGAATGTCTGTATGTATGTGTATGTATGTGTGTATGTGTGTGTATGTATGTCTGTATGTATGAATGTATGTATTTGTCTGCATGTATGTATGTCAGTGTCTGTATGTATGTATGTATTGTAAGGAAACCAAGTATATTTAACCTCATTCGGTAGTTTCCTCCTGAACCACCAGAGCCTTAGTGATTATAGCCCTCCTTTCGGTAGTTAGGGTAGACGAATCCTATAGCAATTCCAATAGTCTCACCAGATGAATCCCCAAACATCAGCCAAAGTCAAGAAGAAGGGTACAAAATGAACTGTCCTTTAATGGGTGCACACAACTTTTATGCAAGTCCCCATGCAAGGGGACTGCCCTCAGGGAGGGACAAACAATAACCAATCACAAACAGTAAAATTTTAACACACACCTACAATTCCCTCCCCTAGCCCAGGAGATAATTTAGTCTGATAAAATAGTAACTTAATTATCTCCGGGCTGAAAAATCACTTTTCCCCCAACTTTCAGAACACCCCTTTATACTGGGGGGTATCCCCATAAATTATGTGTCCCCTGAAAGCCCCGATCTGGGTGACCAATATATTCGAATTTCACCCAGATCGGTTCAAGGGTTCGCAAATGTTATGGAAGTCTTGCGTGACCGGCTCACCCTGGGCTGCATGCCCAAAACAGTTCCACGAATTTGGTGGGTTTTGCCGGTCACTTTCGAAAAACATAAAAATGAATAAAAGTACCGAATGGATCCCTCTGGCTCCTAGCAGCATTCGTGCCCATCTGTCGAATGCACCAAAGTACCGAATAGCGCTTTTCTAGCTATTCGGTAAATCGAGTTCCAGCGTTCATCTGTTTGGGACCGGTGTTCGGGAAGTCGAGTGTCCGTAAAACAGTTCCAGGCACTCGACGACCAGGTCCCGCTGCCTTTGTTCGCATGAACAAAGATGGCCGCGGTTTTCTCTGCCACGTGGCGTTCGACTAACGAATGCTGGCCGCACAGACAGAGGTAGCAATTTCACCTAAACCTTTGATGTTTAATGAGCCAGAGGGTGGTCCCTGTTCGGTAGTTTCATCTACCGAATGCAATAGGCAGCAAATAGAGGATAAAAAGGGAATGCAAACTGTAAATCACATAGGGAACAGGGGGGTTTCTTCACATGTATGTATGTATGTTCTTATGCGTGTGTGTGGGTGTGTGTTTATCTGTATGTATGTTAGTATGTGTCTGTGTGTCACTATGTATGTCTGTATATGTATGTATGTCTCAGTATGTGTATGTCAGTATGTATGCCTATATATGTGTATGTCTGTTTCACTATGTGTGTCTGTTAGTATGTATGTGTGTATGTGTCAGTATGTTTGTATCTTTGTGCGTGTGTGTGTATCTGTGTCATTTTTGAATTACTGCGTGTGTTAGTGTCTGTGTGTATATTCCAGTGGGCGGGATTTGGAGGTGGTCCCTGTGGGCGGGCTTGGAGGCTGGCCCCTGGGGTCCAGACCCTGAGCTGAGTTAGGGGCCCCAAAATTTCTGATGGCGGCCCTGCATGGGCCTCTTGTTCTATTTTGCCTTTCTACTAATCTGTGATGATACAGCTTGGTGTCCTGTGTTCAGGACTTTCCCATCCATATAGAGGGTCCTATGGGGTAGTAATCTCATGTTGCTGATCAGATAGAAACAGAGACTGTGACGGCAGATAAGAATCATTTGGCCCATGTAAACTGCCCAATTTTCGAAATACTCTCATTAGGTCCCTGACTTTATCGTAAAGCTAGGATAGCCTTATGCCTATCCCACGCATGCTTAAACTCTTTCACTGTGTTAACCTCTACCACTTTAGCTGGAAACCTATTCCATGCATCCACTACCCTCTCAGTTATACTTCCTGATAAAATTTTTTACCTTTGACCCTCTAATTTAAGACTATGTCCTATTGTTGTGGTAGTTTTTCTTCTTTTAAATATAGTCTCCCCCTTTACTGTGTTGATTCCATTTATGTATTAAAATGTGTCTCTCATATCCCCCTGTTTCATCTTTCCTCCAAACTAAACATGTTAAGATCCTTTCACCTTTCCTTGTAAGTTTTATCCTGTAAGATCCTTAAACCTTTCCTTGTAAGTTTTATCCTGTAATCCATGAACTAGTTTAGTAGCCCCTCTCTGAACTCTCCCCTTCTGGAGATACGGTCTCCAGTACTGCGTACAGAAACATAGAAACATAGAAACATAGAATGTGACGGCAGATAAGAACCATTCGGCCCATCTAGTCTGCCCAATTTTCTAAATACTTTCATTAGTCCCTAGTCTTATCTTATAGTTAGGATAGCCTTATGCCTATCCCACACATGCTTAAACTCCTTTACTGTGTTAACTTCTACCACTTCAGCTGGAAGGCTATTCCATGCATCCAGGGCCGGCCTTAGGGGTGTGCGAGCTGTGCGGCCGCACAGGGCGCCATGAAGCAGGGGGTGCCCTGCGGCCGACACTGCTCACACATGGCCGGCTGGAATGTAAAAATAAATAAATAATAATTTGCGGCGGGGGTGGAGCTTACCGTGCGGCAGGGACGGAGCTTACCCTTTGACGGGGCGGAGCTAAAAGTGCCGGATAACTGCTGCAGGGGAAGATGGAAGGAGTCCCTGCTTCCCCACCAAACAGTCTCCAGGAGCTGCACTGCCTCCACAATGAACTCCACAGGTGTGACTGTCTGCCTGTGTGTCTGTGTGTGTATGACTGCCTGTGTGTGTCTGTGTGTATGACTGTCTGTGTGTGTATGGCTGCCTGTGTGTGTGTGTCTGTGTATGACTGTCTGTGTGTGTCTGTGTGTGTGACTGTCTGTGTGTGTATGACTGCCTGTGTGTGTGTGTCTGTGTATGACTGTCTGCCTGTGTGTGTGTGTCTGTGTGTATGACTGTCTGCCTGTGTGTGTGTGTGTGTTTGTCTGTGTGTATGACTGCCTGTGGTTATCTGTGCTTGTGACTGCCTGTGTGTATCTGTGTGTGCATGACTGCCTGTGTGTGTGTGTGTGTCTGTGTGTATGACTGTCTGCCTGTGTGTGTGTCTGTGTGTATGACTGTCTGCCTGTGTGTGTGTGTGTATGACTGCCTGCCTGTGTGTGTGTGTGTGTGTGTGTATGACTGTCTGCCTGTGTGTGTGTGTGTGTTTGTGTGTATGACTACCTGTGTCTGTGTGTCTGTGTGTATGGTTGTGTGTGTGTGTGTATGACTGCCTGTGTCTTTGTGTGTCTGTGTGTATGGCTGTTTGTGTGTGTATGACTGCCTGTGTCTTTGTGTGTGTGTATGGCTGTGTGTGTCTGTATGACTTCCTGTGTGTGTGTGTGTCTGTGTGTATGACCGTCTGCCTGTGTGTGTGTGTGTCTGTGTGTATGACTGTCTGCCTGTGTGTGTGTGTGTGTCTGTGTGCATGACTGTCTGCCTGTGTGTGACTGTCTGTGTGTATGACTGTCTGCCTGTGTGTTTGTATGACTCTCTGCCTGTGTCTGTGTGTGTCTGTGTGTGTGAGACTGTCTGCCTATGTGTCTGTGTGTATGTATGACTGTCTGCCTATGTGTGTGTGTGTGTGTGTGCGTGCGTGACTGTCTGCCTGTGTGTGTGTGACTGTCTGCCTGTGTGTCTTTGGCTGTATGCCTGTGTGTGTGTGACTGCCTGCCTCTGTGTGTGGATGTCTTCCTGTGTGTGTATGGCCGTCTGACTCTGTGTGTGTGTGTGGCTGTCTGCCTGTGTGTATGTGTGTGTCTGTCTGCTTGTAAGTATGTGTGTGTAAGACTGTATGTGTGGCTGTGTGTGTGTGTGGCTGTCTGCCTGTAATTGTGTGTGAGTGTGTTTATCTACCTGTAACTGTGTATGTGTGTTACTGCCTGTACCTGTGTGTTTCTGCCTGATCCTGTGTATGTGACTATCTGCCTGCGACTGTGTGCATGTGGTGGATTTGACAGTGTATATGTATAACTGTGTCCTTCTGACTGTGTGCACATAGACTACTTATCCATTGTTCTAAATCGTATTGAGAGTTCAGTTCCTTTTGCCATGCCCAAAAGGTTTTTGTTTATACCCTTTTTCCAAGTCCTCCAGTATGCTGTACCATTTGCTCATAACTTTTTTTTTAACTATTTCGCCATTCAAAATTAGAGAAATGTTATGGCAGGTTTTGTTACTATTATTATTATTATTATTATAAAGAAATAGATCAGGGAAACCTCATGTGAGAATCCCTGGTTTGGTATTTCATAAATGTCTTTAACAGTAAACAATGTGTGAGAAGATTGCTGCAATATAGCAAAAGATAACCATTTAACCGTCTATTCAATGTTATTAGACACTTTATTATCCATTGCCAAAAATAAACATAAAACTAACAGTATTATAATAGGGAGAGATCACCTAAATTGTCAATTGGCTGAAATATGGTTATTGGAGTTTAAAAGTAGGGTAATAAATGTGAGATAAGTATACAAAGTGAGATGACATTGGAAGATCTGGAGCGATAGAAGGAGGGAGAAGGTAAGTAACGTTAGACACAGCTTAGGTAAGTATGATAGAAATCAAAGAGCAATTGTCTGAAGGCTTAAAAGTGCATATTTCTATACATATATGCTGCTCCTTATCCTGCAAAAAGTCCACATATCTATAGTCTGGACTATTAAATAAAATTGCCAAAATCCCTCAATTACTGCTCCTTCAATGGTGCAAAAAAACAGAAGTATAATCTCCTGCACCTACACGGGTTCTATAATGCCTTGTTTCCACTGAGCGGATCGGTTCGGTACGGTATGCTGTTTTGAGTGTTTCCATTATGAAAGTGGCCCATACAACCGAACTGCACCATTCAGGGTCCTGCTTCAGATGCATAGGTTAACCCCCTGGAACTTCCCCACAAGTGATCCTAAAAAAAAAGACAACAGGTGATATATTATGTCTCTATATATTCCCTATTAGTATGATAAACATCACTTCAGAATCATTTCATGATTTACAATGTACAAATAATCTAAAGCAATCGTTGAAAAAGGAGGGGAGTTTCATTGAAAAAAACAGCATTATATTATTATTGGTATTTATATAATGCCAACAAATTCCACAGCGCGTTACAATATTATAAAAGTTGTGAAAATTTACAATACATTAGACAATTACACAGTGACACAGGAACAATAGGTAGATGAGGACCCTGTTCAAACTAACTTACAGTCTAGATGAGGTGGGGTACAAATACACTACAGGGCAGCAAGGGTGACAGCCACCAAAAAAGGTGGAAAAGTAACATAACTGGAGGAGAGAGTGGAGTATGGCTCTTTAGGAGATCAAGAGACAGACTTGGGTAAGTATAGATAAGTTACTGTCAGGTATAACTTAAAATACATTCGCCGTAAGAACCCACTTCCGGGTTCACGGCGCTTAGCTCCTCCCCTTTCTCTGACGCGGTCCCTCCTCGATACTTAGGGAGACCGCGCCAGATTCAAAACGCTGGATTATTACACAGGTACCTGAAAAGTGATCAGCTGTTTTACTCCATCCTGCCTGTATCAAACCACGGATTGCTAAACGGACTTCCACTCTCTTCACTCCAAGGCCACGGATTGCTAAACGGACTTCCACTCTCTCCACTCCTAAACCACGGAATGCTAAACGGACTTCCACTCTCTTCACTCCAAGGCCACAGATTGCTAAACGGACTTCCACTCTCTCCACTCCTAGACCACGGATTGCTAAACGGACTTCCACTCTCTCCACTCCTAGACCACGGATTGCTAAACGGACTTCCACTCTCTCCACTCCTAGACCACGGATTGCTAAACGGACTGCTCCTCTCTCCACTCCTAGACCACGGCTTGCTTAAAGGACTATCTTCTCATTCCATCGGGTGAAAATAACCCTTAAGTTCCAGAACTTGCCTTATTAAGTTAAGTATTTCTGTTCCAATTAATCCACTGTGTCATTCTCTCTAATTAAGTTTCTTATTCTAATTGATCTACTTATAACAATAATTCACCCTCCAATAATCAACTCAATTATTATTACAACTTCTCCTGCTTCATTTATTACTATTGATTCCACAGAAGGGAATTTAAGTGACATCTGAAAATTCTTTTAGTTACACACAAATTCTAAGCTACATGTGTAATTAAGGTAATAGTAATTACTCCTTTTTCAATATAAAAAGAGGTGAATCTAACAAATACTTCAATTAGGAAACTCTGCAGTTGTGTTCCAATTAACAAATAAGTATCACAGTTACTTTGGAAGCCCATAAGCATTTCTGGACAGATGTGTTTTGAGGGACTTCTTAAACAATTGAAGACTAGGGGAATGTCTGATGGGGTAGGCAGGCTGTTCAAAAAGAAGGGAGCCACCTGCGAGAAGTCCTGCAAGTACGAGTTAGCAGTAAGGGTGCGAGCAGTGGACAGAAGAAGGTCACCGGCAAAGAGGAGAGACAGAGAAGGGGCATATCTATGAATCAGGGAAGAAATGTAAGAGGGGCTAAAGTTGGTTAGAGCTTTATAGGTAAGGGCTAGTATATTGATTTGACACCTATATGATACAGGAAGCCAGTGTATGGATCAACAGAGGAGCGAGGTATGGGAGGAACGACGGGTGAGAATATGAGCATGGCGGCAGCATTCGTTACCGATCGTAGCAGGGCAGTTCGGCTTTTGGGGTGACCAACTAGGAGGGAATTACAGTAATCCATGCATGAGATTACCAGAGCATGAAAAAGCTCCTTGGCAGCATCTTGCGTGAGAAAGGTGGAGATGCTAGTGATATTTTTAAGGTGGAATCGACAGGTTTTAGCAACATACTGGATTTGTGGGGCAAAAGTGAGCCCAGGATAGCACCAAGACAACAAGCTTGCAAGGATGGACTGATGCAAGCACCATCAGCTTGCAGAGAGAGCGAAGGAGGAGTATCAGAATTATGAGGGTGAAAAATAAGAAGCTCAGTCTTAGAGAGATTGACTTTCAGAAATCAGACATCCAATCAGAAATAGAAGAAAGGCAAGCAGTGACACATTGCAGGACCGCGGGGGAGAGATCAGGGAAGGAGAGATATATCTGGGTGTCGTTGGAAAAGAAGACACTGAACGAACGTTGGGAGAGATAGGAGGAGAACCACAAGAAGACAGTGTCACAGAGGATGAGGGATTGAAGAGTTTGGAGAAGGAGGGCATGATCACCAGTGTCAAAGGCAGCAGAGAGGGCAAGAAGAATTAGTATGGATAATAGGAAGAGATCACATAAATTGTCAATTGGCTGTAATTGTAGTACAGGGGGTTATTGGAGTAGAAATGTAGGGTAATAAATGTAAGATAAGTGCACAATGCGAGATGATATTGGAAGATGTGGAGAGATAGAAGGAGGGAGAAGATAAGTAACTTTAGACACAGCTTAGGTAAGTATGACAGAAATCAAAGGTAGCAATTGTCTGGAGGCTTAAAAGTGCATATTTCTATACATATATGCTGCTCCTTATCCTGCAAAAAGTCCACCTATCTATAGTCTGGACTATGAAATACAATCGCCAAAATCCCTCAATTACGGCACCTTGAAGGATGCAAAAAAACAGAAATAAGTATAATCTTCTGCACCTACGCAGGTTCTATTAGTGCCTGATACTGATATCCTATAGCACATTTATGGACAAATAATGATGTTATTTTATTAGAGCTTACATAATCCAATGAATTGATTATTTTCCTAGTATTATCATTAGATTGTCGCTCTTTAAAAAAATCCAGCCTGCTCTTTTTGTATAAGTACCAGGCAGATATTTTTTAGACGTGCAGCAACAATAGCCGAGTATTTCTTTGTCTGTATTAATCGGGGAAACAGGTCTATAGTCGGATAATTTTGTAGCATCTTTCCATGTCTTTGTATAGGTCATATAAATGCTTGTAGCATACCTAGAGAACGGAATCTCTAACTCCATTGAATATGCCTTTCATATATGGACACAAAGTATCCAATATTTTTTAAATACAATTCAGCAGGGAATCCATCAGGGCCAGAAGCCTTCTGAGGCCTCTGTGCTCTGATTGCAAGCATAACCTCTGTATTGTCTATAGGAGCATCTAAACAACTAGATTGTTTATTAGACAATCTTTTTAACTTAGAATCAATTAGATCTTTTTTATGTGTTCTCTATCTTTTACTTAATCTGAAATGTTATATAATTTTGAGTAGAATGTTTTAAATGTTCTCCCTATTTCATCTGGACTAATATAATCTCTATCCTCTTCAGTTAATTTAAATATTCTATTCCTTAAATTACATTTTTTTAATTACGTCATCATCGTATATGCTCTATTACGCAGATATTAACATTTTTGTTTCATTTTCAATATATTATTATTGACTTTTATAATTATTAGTTCTTTAATTTTTTTTGAATACAATAATTTATTGAATAACTTTAGAATCTATATTATTATCACTCTTTTTCTTTAGAATACTTAGAATCATATATAAATCTTATTTGATTATTTTTTTTATAAAGGGCTTCCTTCTTAATTAAATAATTAATACGCACTTATATGCTGCCCAAACATTAACCATAAAAGTTGAAGTTTTACTGTGCCATTGGGGTCCTTTTGGTTCTGTCATCCCTACAGCTACTATCTTAAAAAGATTGCCACTAGTGGAATCCACAGTCTGGCTGCCTGAGCGGTGTGGGAGTTATGCCCTATCAAAGAAGATCCTTTCTCACTCAGAGGCAAGTTTGATAGCGCTCTGGCACATGTGAATGTAACCCCCGCACATATGTATCTGTAATATATTATTTAATTGATAAGGATAATCTGCATTATAGTGTATTTTTTCATTTTTTCTGAATTTACTACAAATTTGATATTATTTGACATTTAATTCACGTGTTTATAAAGTGCATTATTTCTTTTATACTTATGTTCTTCTACATATATTCCCCCCAAATGTTAATAAAGATAATTTAAATCCTACCCTTTCTCAATATATTGAGCAAAAATTCAAAATGTTAAATTTAAAATATCTTGTCCACTATTCACCATTATATCAAACTATCCAATTTCCTCTTAGTTTCTTCAAATTGTATGAAATTAGATATCTTATTAATTAATTACATCAATCAAAATATTCAAAAAGTGCTTTACATTTCTGTTATCCAAGTGTTTTTATCCTCATAATTCTTTTCCCTCACCTTATCCCTCCCCTACATGCACCCCTCAGTCATCACCAAACCTATAACTAAGTCCAACTTTTTCCCAAAGATATTGAACCACTATATAAATATTAGATTTCGAATTTTAGATATTAATATTATTTTAGATATTAATTATTAAATATGTTTGTTTGTAAGAACCCTTTCAACCATTATATATTCTGCGATAGACTTCTAAAAAACTGTATGTAGGCAAGAAAAAGGAGAGAGCTCATATATGTGGATTGTGTCTAACAAATAGAATATTATTATTACTTTCCCCTTAGCTCTATCACAGAATGAGGAAGAAGTAGAAAAAAAAAAAGAACAAACACTCTCTTTATCTTCAGACAATATCCATGACTCTAGATTGTATGACTTTCGGAGTCCATTACCCTTAAAGCGGCAGTGTCATGGCCGAATCCCGTTTCTTTTTTAACCCCCCTTCCCAACTCCAATACATCTAACTGACCCCCTAGTCACCCCCAAATGCCCCTAAGCTCCCCATATTACCTATTTTTAATCTTTATTTTCTGCCCCGATCTATATTCAGGGCACCGCCATCTTTGTGTGGGTAGAGGAAGTCCCTGTGGCACACGTCACCTGCCCACACTAGATAGTGCTGTGAGATTCCCGCACATGCCCAGTTAAACACCTGGGCATGCGAACGGGAATTTCATCTATTCATTCATTTGTCAGAAAGACGAATGAATGAATAGCATTGTCAGACAAACAAACACTGAGAATCAGTGTTCGTTTGTTTGTTCAGTTTATTACTAGGAGGGAGCTACCGGCGCACAGCTCCCTCCTTGTAATATGTAAAGATAGAAGCGGCAGGGATCAGTGTTCCCCGCCACTTCCTAACCCCCCCATGTCCCCTCTCACTCTATGGGGGTCAATATAACCCCCATAATAGCATAAGAGAGATTAAAATCTCCCGAATGCCCCTACTCGCTACCCTATGCGGCGGGTGGGGGCCCTAAATAACCTATTGTCCTCTCCCTGGCCCCCACCCCTACGTGGTGGGTGGGGGCCATAAATTACAATGGGTGGGACCAACTGTCCTCCCCCCAACCCCTACCCCTGCGCGGTGGGTGGGGGCCATAAATTACAATGGGAGACAAACTGACCTCCCCTCCTGGCCCCCACCCTTGAGCGGTGGGTGGGGGCCATAAAGATAATGAGGGGGGGACCTACAGTCATCTCCCCCCCCGGCCTCCACCCCTGGGTGGTGGGTAGGGGCCATAAAGGTAATGGGGGGGACCTACTGTACTCCCCCACTGGCCCCCACCCCTGCACGGTGGGTGGGGGCCATAAATTACAATGGGAAAGGACCTACTGTCCTCCCCCGCCCCCACCCCTGGGCGGCGGGTGGGGGCCCTAAGACAAATCCCCCCCCAAAGGTGACTAGGTGTCCCCAAGCCACACCCCCCACCCCAAAAAAAAGTTACCCCCTACCTACTCCCCTCACCCTAAAAAATAGTGAGGGGAGAATAAAATAACTAACCTGTAAAGAAAAATTTAACGTATTCTTTTTTCTAAAATCTTCATTTTTCAGCCCCCAAAAAGGCCAAATACACACCCCTCGAACTTAAAATAAAATAAAAAACCAGAGCGCAAAAAAAAATAATCCATCTTCACCCATAGAGGGCTCCGCGGACACTGAGCACTGCAGGGCAGGGCAAGGCTTATAAATTACAGTGGGGGGACCTACTATCCTCCCCCCGGCCCCCATCCCTGCGCGGTAGGTGGGGGCCATAAATTACAATGGGGTAACCTACTGTCCTCCCCCGGCCCCCACCCTTGAGCGGTGGGTGGTGGC
>OW240917.1:202691855-202736569 GCA_933207985.1 Pelobates cultripes | reverse complement strand
ATCCATTGACGATATGTGTACTGGCTGGCTTTTGCCAGCATTAAATATGGAGATCGGCAGAGACCGGAAGTGACGTTGCGGCCGTTGCGATACGTCACTTCCGGTTTCGAGTGTACCAGCAACGGAAGCCCTGAAGGACTCTATTAGGATTGGACGACCAATGGCGGGTAAATTAAAGCATTTTGACCAACGAGGAAGCACTTTACAGTATTTAAAACGGAATACCATAACAGCAGGAAATCGATTGAAAAAGCCTTGGTATAAGGTGAAACGCGTCTCGGACAACAAGGACTCCTTTTTTATTTGACCATTATTTAATGGTATTTTATTTATCTTTTATATATGTAAGTTTGATAAATTTATTTTATTTTCTTCATCCAAGTTCCTTGAATTGTCATTTTCCTGCTGCTAAAAAGAAGAGTTGTGCCCTCTTAAAGGCACAGTGCTGTTTAGGAATACAGACCAAATGAAAGAGTACCAAACGATCATAAAAAACAGGGTGTACATTTTGAGAGACACCATATGAGGACTAATGCAATAATGAGAAGAACAGAGGATAGGGTACCCTTACATAACAGTTTTTCATGTTTAGACCGGTCACCAGGACAGGAGGATTTTTGTGAGCTTCAAGAGAGAGAGAGATACAAGGGACCCCTCTCCTTCCAGAGATCACCGGGGAAAAGGAGGAGGTCTCTGGAAGAAGGGGAGTTATAGGAGGAATGTCTCTGCAAAAGAGGAAAAAGAGACAAAAAGTAATTAAAAATGGCATCTTTAATTTAACTAGTAGAGTGCTTTCCAAATCCCAATTGTCATTACTTGAAAAGGACTTAAAATTCGCCCCCACTAGAACGTTAGATAAATTTAACGTCTATTTGGACCTTAACAAGTTCAAAAGAAAGATGTGTTTAAATAAATTTTTCCATAGAAATTCATCACAGAGATTGACTCCTATTGAAACAAATGATGACTTTATACACACGGAACTAAAGGAAAAATCTAATTTCTTTCCCAAATTCTGTCTCAAATGAGATGTCAACATTTGAGAAAATGGTTATGAAGGATATTAATCGGATTAAACCCATTGGTAAAAACGATTACAATTAAACCTTCCAAGAGAGAAAGTCCTTAAAGGACTTTAAAGACGACAACACACTGGTTATAAAACCAGCCGATAAGGGAGGGGGCATTGTCCTTATTGAAAGAACTGACTATATAGATGAATCCAACAGGCTGCTAAATGACCCTATGACCTACACAATTTTGAACAAAGATCCAACAAATGAAATTAAAACAAGCTATATCAAATTGATAGACAAAGGGAAGTTACTGGGCATTCTTAACAAAAAAGAATCGGAATTTCTGAACATACAGTATGCTAAAATTCCGGTATTCTATTATTTGCCCAAAATTCATACAAATTTAATTAAACCACCCGGACGTCCTATCATTTCGGGAATTGGGTCTATATCCAGCAGACTGTCTCAATATATAGATCAATGTCTACAACCTATAGTTAAGGATTGTGTCGGTTATTTGAAAGATACCATTAATATCCTTCAAGTTCTTAAAGACATTAAATGGGAAGAGGAATACTGGCTAGTTACAGCTGACGTTAATTCTCTCTATACTATTATACAGCATGGCAAAGGATGTGAAGCAACTAAATTTTTCCTCGAGAAGTCAGACATTTTTCCTCAACTCCAAATTGATTTTTAATAAATTTATTTTATTTTTTTCATCCAAGTTCCTTGAATTGTCATTTTCCTGCTGCTAAAAAGAAGAGTTGTGCCCTCTTAAAGGCACAGTGCTGTTTAAACTGAGAGCCCAGTGTACATTGGCTCTTAATAAGGTGAGCAAATATCTTTATTCATTTGTATTGCTCCATTGATCTAAAGGATACTACACTAGGGTCTTTTGTCCCTCTGCTTCTCTTTTTGAGCATTTGAAAAACAGCTTAGAAGAAGTTGGGTATTCACTATAAATACCACTGTGATTGTGATTTGAGCCTACCCTCTCCAGGCTCTCAACCATGTGAGTTTGCTACAATTCAAGTTTCATCTCAATCCCTCAAAGCCTTTATATACTGCACCAATTGTTTTTCCTTATTGCTTCTCCCTAGATACCTTTATGTACATATTTGTATCCCTTATTATAAGGGTAAGTTGTACTTTATTACATTAGCGCTCCACTGGGCTTTGTTGGTTGTGACAATTGGTCTCACTCAAAACGCTCTATTCTTTCTCTGCATGTTTTTGTGTTAAGGTTAGAGGTACCTACACACGTGTTGAGCTGCTTACCACAATTTGGATTTTATATTATATCACACTTTAAGCGCCTGTACTTCACAGATAATTGTATTCTTTTTCTTGTTGTATATTTACCTCTGTATCTGTGTTGGCTGCTAGTATGACATTGTTTGAAAATAGAAGTAGATGTGGTAAAAATATTGATGCACTGTTTAATGATGAAGAATAAGTATCAATTAACACACATTAAACAAATAGAATGAAAGTATACAGGGTTGATGTTCCAGGAGGGATAAGCCAAATGACAAATGATTTAGGTAAACTAGAAAAATGGTCAGAATTGTGGCAACTGACATTTAATGTGGATAAGTGCAAGATAATGCATCTTGGACGTAAAAACCCAAGGGCAGAGTACAGAATATTTGATAGAGTCCTAACCTCAACATATGAGGAAAGGGATTTAGGGGTGATTATTTCTGATGACTTAAAGGTAGGCAGACAATGTAATAGAGCAGCAGGAAATGCTAGCAGAATGCTTGGTTGTATAGGGAGAGGTATTAGCAGTAGAAAGAAGGAAGTGCTCATGCCATTGTACAGAACACTGGTGAGACCTCACTTGGAGTATTGTACAAAGTACCTTAGAGAGAGTTCAGAGAAGGGCTACTAAACTGGTTCATGGATTGCAGGATAAAACTTACCAGGAAAGGTTACAGGATCTTAACATGTATAGCTTGGAGGAAAGACGAGACAGGGGGGATATGATAGAAACATTTAAATATATAAAGGGAATCAACACAGTAAAGGAGGAGACTATATTTAAAAGAAGAAAAACTACCACAACAAGAGGACATAGTCTTAAATTAGAGGGACAAAGGTTTAAAAATAATATCAGGAAGTATTACTTTACTGAGAGGGTAGTGGATGCATGGAATAGCCTTCCAGCTGAAGTGGTAGAGGTTAACACAGTAAAGGAGTTTAAGCATGCGTGGGATAGGCATAAGGCTATCCTAACTATAAGATAAGGCCAGGGACTAATGAAAGTATTTAGAAAATTGGGCAGACTAGATGGGCCGAATGGTTCTTATCTGCCGTCACATTCTATGTTTCTATCTGCGCAATTTATTTTTATTTTTTAAAAGAACATTAGATGCAAATTCTGTGATTTTTATTACGCATGTTTAAAGGAACACACTAAGCATTCAAAAGCGCTGCTCTCTGTCTTCACTACATCCTTCACTAGATCCGGAAGCGCTCAATCTGAGCTAGGTCGAGCAGTGCAACGCCTAGCTTTTTGCCTGAGAGTAATCAGCTTTCACTCTGATCCTATACTGCAAGGTTTCACACAGGAGAAGTAGCAGTAGTTCCAAAAGTAGTTCCTGCTTTCTTGGCTGCTGAGAAGAGGCAAGGACCACTACCGTATCACTAGGTAAGAAGGACTACTTACAATGGGAGTGCACCAAGGCAATTCTGGAACCATAACCACTACAGTGCAATGTAGTGCATATGGTGCTTTGAGTATTCATTTAGTTAGGCTTCAAATGACTACAATTGCAAAATACCTGAATAATGGTACAGTTTTATGTCTCTATTCGGTGATGAGATCATATAGCAGCAGAATGTATTGCTAAAGACCTCTCTGTGGCCCCAAATAGGAAAATGCTGGGAACATATCCTGCCAAGCAAGCACAACGTACAAATAATAACTATTTAGTAAAATAGCACGGCACTCAGTCATTTTACATGACATAGCCCCTGTAAGTTTCTGCTTAAAATATACCAGGTTAATTGATGGAGTCTAATGTGCAACTCAGCTAAATTAAAATTAGTGGTAAAATGGAAAAAAAAAAGTTTTCCATTACTATATGCTCTAAAAACTGCAAATGCACCCGCAAACAATTTACATAGTGAGTTCTGCTCCCCATCCATGACAAGTTGTTACCTTGCATTAAACAAATTAACTCTTTCTAAACATGACTTTCCAAAAGAAAGAAAAATATATATCCTGTACTATAAAAATCCATTCACCAAGTATTATTAAGTTTTCTTTAGGAGTGGATATTAAGAATACCTTTCACCATCAAGTGGGGAATTTGCAGGATGCTGAGGAAATTAATCAGAACGTTCTTAACATGGAATATATAATTAAATCGGTTTTCTATGAAAGTATGTATTGATAGATGTATTTCTGCGAATATTAAGACAACCAGACATTAAACTGGTTATTTAGTAGAGTCTCAATTGCCGGCAGAAAATTAGGCTAAAATAATTTAATAATTTAAAGCATTAAGGAGATTTTCAATTGGTGTGCAATTCACAAAATGTGTTTTTTCAACTGAAAAATCTGCAGATTACAGCACATTTATCTCTACTGAATAAACCTTAAATTGAGCTAGTTTAAGGAGGCACTGGTCTAACGCAATCCTGATTAGGGTGTTGGATAACTGGGAAATTGCTTAAATATACAAATCTGAAATGTCCCAAAGTAAATACATTGATATATAAACCCATTGAGTGGGTCCCCAGTATTACCACTTACTGAGATGGAATCAGGATTAGACTTCCTACCGTGTCTTCTACGTAGCAGGTTGCCAGGTGTATCATCTGTGGATCGATGTGTTGTTCCAGCACATCCCATAGATGCTGAATCGGATTGAGATCTTGGGAATTTGAAGGATAAGGCTTAAACTGCTAGTCATGTTCCTCAAAAATTTCCTGAACATTTTTTGCGGTGTGGCAGTGTGCATTATCCTGCTGATAGAGACCACTGCCATCAGGAATCACCATTGCTATGAAGGTGTACACATTGCTATGAAGGTGTACACCATTGCTATGAAGGTGTACCTGGTCTCTCTAGATGGTACACATCAAAGTAACATCCACATGAATGCCCGGTCCCAAGGTTTCCCAGCAGAACATTGGCCAGAGCATAACATTGCCTCTGCAGGACTGTCTTCTTCCCTCAGCTGCCATTTCTTCCCCAAGCCCTAGCCCCCGCCATCTGCCTGATGTAAATTAACACGTGATTCATCAAACCAGGCAACGTTCTCCTATTGAACCGTGGTCCAGAAAACTGCAATGCACTGTGTGTTCTGATACTTTTCTATCATGTCCAGTTTTGAGTTCTTCAGCAATCTGAGCTACAATAGTAACAATATAATTAATTAAATAATTAATGTTTTTTACTTCACCTGGCAGTGGTTTTAATGTCGTGGCTGATCAATGTATATACACCAAATGGTTCTCTCTCATCTGCACTTCTCTATATATCTCATCTCATCCCAACAGCAGAGTCCAATGAATAAGATGGACATGTCATCTGTCACATGCTTCTTTTCCTGTCATAAACATTGGCTTTTTTCTATATCTGCTACCCATTTTCCTTTGTTTGCTGCCTCTGAGTCTTTCAACATTAGTTCGCCTGTCTCTTTGTATGTCAGCTCATTTGATTTTTTTCATCTCTAGTGTTTCACTCTAACCTGAAATATCATTTGTATCTTTTTTGTCTTTCTTTCGCTTTCAGCTACCTCTGTTCATTTTTTTTTCTCATGGCTTTTTATAGCCCTTATATCTCTTTCAGTCTATATATATATATATATATATATATATATATATATATATATCTTTCTTTCAATTTCCTATCACTCTTTCATTTGTCAGTGTCAGCAGTTTTATCTACCTCACTACAGCAAGCCCCTCAAATGTATCCTTCACTTTATTATGCTATCTACCAGGTAGATCAGATGATGTCCTTGTGTAGCTCACAGGGTGCAAGCCATGCTGTCATCTATGAAGATGCCAATCAGTCATTGTAGATGTCCATGTAAACCACTGCAGAGAAAAAGCATAAGGGTCTACAAAAAAGCAATTACTAACCCCTGTTTTCCCTTGGCCACTTTGACATGAGCATTGATGTTGAACAAAGGAATAAAAGCCCCTGAGATCTTACCCCTTAATGGAGTTGTGTCCTTGATAAATTTTATATGTAATATAATGTGTGAGTGCATGTCAACTTGTTCACAATCATGGAACATGTAGCTAATCCACAAATGAAAATACAATAAAAGGTTTGTGGGATGACAGCAATTAGGCTTGACACAATTTCTTCGTGTAATTAGCTGGTTCTCTTCTGACTATGTAAAAATGAACATAAATTTACATCACTGTCTAACACATTGAGAATCATCTACAACCTGTGTTAACCATTTTATAAGAAATGCCTGTTTTCTTTTAAAGTTGAACTATTTAGCAAATCACATCATAATACATATAAGACAAATGAAAGTCATGGCAAACTTTGCAAAATAAAAGGAAAAGTAGAAATTTAAATTTAGAAATTTAGAAGTTTAATTTGCCCTCTCCACTGAATGCTTTCTCTATTCTGTCTGAGAGGTACAAAAGGACAAAACTTATAACAATAATTGACAAGGAGCTAAGATAAGGGTGCACAGTAGCAAGATACAGAGGTGTACATTTCTACATTTCAATTTATTTATCACACCTCACAAAAAGATATTTGCTAAATGAAAGGTTAAGTAAACATAATTCTAAAAATACTGGGAAGTAGCAGTTCCCCTTTAACCCCTTAAGGACACATGACATGTGTGACATGTCATGATTTCCTTTTATTCCAGAAGTTTGGTCCTTAAGGGGTTTAAAAAAAAATGACATATGTTTACTGTTAAGCATGATCTATTATAATAATGTATTATTTAAATTAGTTAATGATTGTTTCGTATTATTGCCAATATATCTCCCTGGAAGCAGGCCAGATTTAAATATGAATTATGTAAAAGGGATTGTTTTGCATTTTATTTATGCAAAGATTAGGATAATAGCTTGACCGGGGAACCCTATTGTTGGCATAACAAATTCAGATGCTCCCTTTTCTCAAAATTTTGAGTTTAGGATTTTAATTGTTAAAATACAATAAATGTTGTCAAAAGGATCATTACCTCTTTAGTCTAGTAAAAATCCAAAAAACAGAAAATGGTGTTGCACTAAAATATTATTATACGTAAATGGTCAATTTCATATCTCACCAATATAATGTCATTAAACCATCTGAAAAAAATATACAGACAAATATAGTGCAGAAAATCTGATATAAGATTTATAATTTTGCAGACTTATTATAAAACATTGGGAGTTTGCACTCACATTTCCCAGAGCCTAATCAACCCTGGCTCTGGGAGAGAAAGGCTCCTATGGAGAGGGAAAAGATCCCACAATCAGATGTTTCAGCAAAACCAAATCAAACACGATCTGCAGCATTTACAAGAAATACAAAGCCTCTTGAAGAAATGAATACGTTGAAAATATTAAATACATTGGAAATTCACTGGAGGCAGCTCCGACTTCCCACAATCCCTCACGGTAAATTCAATGGAAGCAGCAGACAGACTGACAGTGATCAGGTGGTCTGCACTATATTTGTCTGTATAGCTCTTTTTCAGATTGTATTATGATATTATATTAATGAGATATGAAATTGACCATTGACGTATAATATTTTAGCGTAACACCATTTTCTGTTTTTTGTATTTTTACGTCACAAATTTAGGTGATTGCTGCTGATTTTATCTCTTTTATATTCTTTTGTGCTGCATTATTAAGAATTTTTAGCTCTATCCACTGCTTTGGTCACTTTGGTCTTTAGTCAAGTTAGATTATATAACAAAAAGTGCATTAAACCAAATTTTTTCTATGAATAAGCAGGATTAGTAAAATATAATATGATGTCAATATATTTTCTTCAAGGATAATATAACCTGCTAAGAAAGGACCATTAAATATTCATGATATCTCTAAATGTATATTATACTTCTGGGATTTGTCTTTGCAATGGACTTATGTAAGTTTGTGTGCACATTCATATGGTTATCATTTAGACTGTTTGTTCTTTAAGTCTTTTTAGCAGTGGTTAGCTTGTTATAACACAGATGTTGAATGAATGGCTTTATATTTGGTAAGGAGTGTCTAAGACTTCCATAAAGCACATTTTTTCTTTGCTTTCATTCACACAAGTCCTGGGTCTTCCTGGAGTACCAGTTATCAAACACCGGTACAGACTTTTTACTTTTATTCTACTCTATTTTGTGGGTCTTCTTTTGCATTGTCCATAGGAAACATGGCTGACTATGTGGGAATGCCTACATGTCTATGAAGCAAATGTTTTTGGGTTTGGGCATTCTATTCAGTACCATACTGCCCATAACTGGTACCCACCTCTGCCCTTAACTGGTTATAGCAGCAAGCCTCCCACAGTCTAGATTAAGGCAAGACAGTCACTCTTTTAGGTCCTGTCCCACCATCCCAGGTTTGTATCCTGATGTTTTGCTTTTGGGGACACCAGGGAACTGCCCCATCATTAGACATGATTGTGCTACTCTCTGGACACTAACACCCTGCAGAGAGTGCTGAAAGTGCACTCTCTGTATGGTCTGTCCTTACAGGCCGTAAATCGTAGTTGGCAGGTAGCCTAGTGTGCAGCCACGCCAGACTGACATGTCTATTCTTTGGGCAAACCCGCACCCTTTCCATGGGCCATTTTAAGACTGAGAAATCCTAAAAAGCAGCATAGTGACCTTTCAGAAAAACACCAAACAAACAGTACAGACCAGTGTTTTTGATTCAATGTGCAGTGACACACAATTGTGTAACAAGACACCTCAAAGTGCTCTGCGAGTTTTGAGCTGTTGGTTAAAATAATAAAATGCTTTGGCAAATCAGATCCAATTATAAGCACTACTCATACAAGCAGATGAAGCAAGCAATATTATGTCTTATCTCCAATGCTATGATAGATTTAGCTGGAGGTCAATGTATTGTGTACTAAGACACAAACCTCCCAGAACATCCTCTTGCACCAGGTTCGCTGTCCAGTACACAGAGATAGGTAAATACAGTCTTGCACACTGTGTCAGGCTACATTTACAGGACAAATATGGAGTTCTGAGACATCTTACTCAGTTGTACATTAAGCAAACAACTCATGTCATAGAAGAGTAAAGCAGTTTAAACCATGTTCCTTCTTTATATTGAGATGGGAAAGGACAATTTGAGATATATGTGAGATGCTGATGGAAGTGGTTAATTCACTAATCAATGTGAGGAAATAAAGAACACTAAAAAATAGGGGCATAAAGAAAGCTACTAAAGGGAGAGTTACTAGGAGAGGAATAAAAGGGTAAAGAAATTGTAAAATATTGAATAAATACATGAGATAGCTTGGAAAAGAATAGAGAATGGGGAGCTAGGTCAAGTGAAAGTAGAAATGTGAGAATTGGGAAAAGTCACTGAGAAAACAAAATAGTGCTGCAGTGATTATGGTGCATGGAGTGTTTCTTTAAATGGATCATTGACGTATACTATATATTTTTTAAAATATTTATAAGTGTCTCTAATTTCATCCGGCAACCTTAATAATAACTAATTTTGCTATAGGGGATATTTTTAAATGTTACTGTTTTAGTCCATGATAAAAGTATGCAATTAAAAATATTGAAAAGTTTTCTTTTTGGTATTTACGGTTACAGTTACTGATTTGCAAAATGCCACCATAAACCAGGGAGAGTGAACAGTTATTTTATGATATAGGAGTGAAGATTAGTGATGTCCCGAACTGTTCGCCGAACGGTTTGCGAACGGTTCGCCACGAACGGTTCGCCACGGACTCATCATTGAGTAAACTTTGACCGTGTACCTCACAGTCAGCAGACACATTCCAGCCAATAAGCATCACTAGTGAAGATCACAATGCAATTTTTTTCTGTAAAGAGTTTTACAGTGTCCGTCCTTTGGACAGGGTGTTTTGCCTTATTTATTTTGCTATCATACTTCTCCAGAATATGACATGGAACAGAGATGGTATACATCCTTAAAGAACACAACACCCATCAGTGACCAGCAGGCTGTAAAGGATCAAGTAAAAAGTTTAAGAAAAGCTTTGATTGGAGTCAAAATTTTGTTCAATTCACAATAAAATTGCTGTTCACATATGTGTCCAATCCCCCTATATTCTGTTACTCTTCTGTTGATCATTCCGAATAAGGACAATTGTTACACTGTTTAAGTCTGTTTTTTTTGCTGGTACATTTTTAACTGGCAGTGATTTCTTATAATAATTAAAAAATTTATTTTTGACAATGATACTGCTTGACCTTATCCTAGAGAAACCTAGGACAATCAAAAATCAATCTGGAATGTATTAATTTTCAAAACAGGAAGAAGAAAGTTCAAAGGACTTGATATTAACAATCCTCAGAAAAAAAAAACATACTTAATTTGCAGCAGGAAAATTAAGGTAGGGCCAAATTAGGACCGCTCCTTTTTTTTTTGTCCCTGTCCTGTTACTCTACAAACTGATTTGACATTTGGCTGTTCGAAGCCAGGGCTCTTAACCTTATGGAGAATAGTCACCTTGTGCAGGGTTCATCTACCCTCTTGCACCTGCATTATATTTTTTAAAGTCGCCACTGAGTCCATTCATGTACCTGAATCCATAACACTTAGTACATGAATTCCGTACCATAGAGATCATCCATCTCAAGTTATGAATCCTTGTTTTGAAAGAATTAAATGGGTGTATAGATTAACTACATACAAAAAAAGGTCATGTTTGACACCACCACCACATAAATGGCAGAGTTTTTGTTTGAGCAAGTTTAATATAAATAAGAATGTTGAAATGAATTGGAAAAATGAAATATACTTAGTAACAAAATTAATTCAGAAAGTAACATTTTCCAGCCTGTGGTTCTACTGTGTGTACAAATTGGCAAGCTGCCTCATTCAAGCATGTGAAAACTGTAAAAAGGTACATTGTTAACTTTCTTCTTACTAGACAGCAAAATTTACATGTGCTGCCGAAATGTCTGCCAGAAGATAAAGAACTTTATAATGTGGTCAATATAACTTCAAGTGAAAGCCGAGCGACTGAGTGATGGAGGTCAAAACTTAGTGAAATAAAATTTCTGTTGAATAAGCAACATTATTTGTTCTTGCCCAAGTATTAATGATATTGCTGCAAATTATCTTTTTTGCTGCTGGAGCAGATATTGAGAATTTCAAAATAGAAAAAATAACTTTGAATCTTGCTAATAACGAAAAACATTTTATCACTGATTTTCCATTAGGAATGAGTAGACTGGCAGTGTACCAGGTCAAACTCAAAGTTCCTGCTCAAGGTTTGTCTTTCGAGGTGGATTAATGGACTTGCAATGCCGGTTTTAGGTCTTTTTTTTAGCTTAACTTGTTATTTTATTTTCATAAGTTACTGGCTTCAGACATTTGGCTTAATCCATGCATCAAACAAAGCAGAAAAGAGGACAAATTATTTTTAAAGCAAGTTAACATAGCAATATGATGGAGATATTGACAGGAGCAGTAATTACTAGTAGTTATTTTTCTTTTATTACCTTTATATATATATATATATATATATGCCTTACATCTTGTACACTGGGCTTATTGGATGCTTATTTAAAAGTGTTGCCATATTTACATTGCAAACTATTTGGTTATGCTGTGTTCCTTGAGAAGAAAGTGGAGAAGACATCAATGCAGTGAGGTCCGCACAAGCAATATATGAGCTATGTTATACTTAAATATTTTGAGTGATGAGGGATAAAAGAGAAAGCACATTTTTAACAAAATAAGGTTATCCAGATGGTGTTGGGTTTAACTTGAACATCACTTAAAATAAGAATTATTAAACTATTAGAATGGTAAAAAAAAAAAAAAAGAAAGAAAGAAATCAGCTGGTTTGTCAATCAAATGATTAGCCCAGGATTATTATTAATTGAATAACACTTCACAGGTAAATCCTGGACAAATTTTGATGAGGACATACCAGCCGAAATAAATGTTTGCACAATCTATAAATTACCAACATGAATAGAACAGAACTTATGTAAAGTTAAAGCTCTTTTCAAAACTATGGGGAATAAGGATGATCTAATTTTAAGTAAATTTCATAAGCAAAATCTAAGCATCTCTCATCTTTTAAATGATTTATTTCTCCCATACATTTTACAACACAGATATGCCAAATTTATGTGGCAATGCATTAGGTACTAATATTAGACAAGAGGAATCTTTGAACATAGGAAATAAATCATTTACATAAGATAAATAAATTAGAAATAAATAGATTGCACAAAGGTAAAAAGTAGTCAATGATAATCAACATAAGAGAAAGGATATTTTTTATTTTCATTTGTATTTTCTTTTTCTTTGTACCATTTGTTTATTGTTTGAAAGTTGTTGTTTTTTTCTTTATAATATGAATGTGTCTGTATGTTCTAACATAGAGTGATTTGGGCTAATTCTAAAGGAACTGTCAACTCATTTCACAGAATCCCAGAACCCCTGCCAAACACATGCACATTATGTTTGACCAAGCATTAGTAATGCCATGAGCATATATTTTGATTGTTTACTTGTAGATTTACATGTCTGGTGTCATTTCAGCAACGTTTAGAAATCACCATAGAATGTTGTGACCTTAAACAACCTTTACTGTTTAAGTTTGCTCCTATGCCAAAAGAGTAATGTTTGGTTAGGGATATAGAGATTTATTTCTCAAGTAAACATTCTAGAAATATTTAACCTTATATCTTATTAGACCCTGCACATTACTATCTCCAACCTGTACCCAACTATGATACCAGGGGTGTTGCTCGGTCACAAGTCTGAGAAATAAGCGATGTATTGTCATCGTTGCAATGCTTATGTAAGGAGTAGCCGTAAATAACTAGAAAAAGAAGTGGCTTTGAAAAGTGCCCTTTGCAAGGTTTTAACCCTCTGGTGTGGGGGTGGAGGGGTTGACTCAGTTTAATAAATAATATAAATTATGCTGCGTTCTGACATGACGAGAGAGGGTCTGTAGAATATTGCACATTTTATTCACACATTCACATTAGATATGGATGTCTGGATTGAGCATAAATGACTGATGATATCAATAAGTTACATGGCTTTTCCTTGTCTGAGAATTCTGGAATGTCAGAGTATATCAAGAGGAAAACTGGTCTTTTTATGTCCTTATATTGCCAGAGTTTTAGCTGAATGTAAATAAGAAATAAAGGAAGTATAATACATAATACTACAGAGACCAATGCAATTTTACTACCTGGCATCTAGGTTTTACTTGTTCCAGAGAGATACTACTCCAAAGCATCCTTGGTGGGGATTATACGACTTACGTCCTATCATTAAGCAGTGCATCTGACCAATTATATGTGAGTAACCATTTGGTATTTTTATACACTCTCCTGGTTTTATCACTGTGAGCACTATTGTTGTTTTTTATGTTACATATGGTCCCCATCTGATGAGATAACTACTTACAACACTTCCTCACGTATCCCATAAGTGGGGAATATATTAATGTACGCTGTTTATACTAGAGCTAGTTTTTAGCTTTTAGAAATGCGAGTAGGACCATATAGACATTTTTTATCAGGTGTTACCTATTTTGGTTTTATTGCACTATTAGATTTTCTTTTCTCTGTCATACGGATCCCACGAACCCCTCGATCCCACTACTCCATAGACGTCTCTGCCTCAGATAGATCTGTGATTGTTATCTCATCCAAAGGTTTTACTGGACTCTTTTTGTAGTGGAGTAGTGGGATCTGTATGACAGAGAAAAGAAAATCTAATAGTGCAAGTTCGTGGGATCCGTATGGCAGAGAAAAGAAAATCTAATAGTGCAATAAAACCCAAATAGGTAGCAGCCGCTAAAAAAAGGTCTATATGGTCCTACTCATGTTTTTGAGAGCTAAAAAACAACTCTAGTATAAACAACGTACAGTGGTTTAATCCCCACTTATGGGATACGTGAGGGAGTTTTGTAAGTAGATATCTCGTCAGATGGGGACCATATGTAACATAAATACAACAATAGTGCTCACTGTGATAAATCCAGGAGAGTGTATAAAAATACTAAATGATTACTCACATTTAATTGGTGAGATGCACTGCTCAATGATAGGACGTAAGTGGTATAATCCCCACCAAGGATGCTTTGGAGTAGTATCTCTCTGGAACAAGTAAAACTCAGATGCCAGTTATTAAAATAATAAAAATAGTAAAAAAAAAAAAAGGATAAAATAGCTAACAAAAAATAAAGTGGCCAAAATACCTTTATTAAAATACAGTTAGTTAAAATTTCCACAATGCGTTTCTCCCCTTATGGCTTTCTCAAGTGGATGAAAACATGTACCTGACAATACTGGCTTTATATAGGCCTCAAATTACTTACCGTATATACTCGAGTATAAGACGAGTATTTCAGCACATTTTTTGTGCTGAAAAACCCCCACTCGGCTTATACTCAAATCAGTCTGTATTATGGCAACTTACATTGCCATAATACAGACCAGGACCGCTAGGCTCATTACAAGCCCAGCGGTCCTGTTGGGGGCTGGCAGTGAGCTCTTACTTACCTTCCTGCAGCTCCTGTCAGCTCCCTCCTCCTCCTTGCAGCTCCTCGGTCAGCTCCGTTCTGCTCACAGTGTAAGTCTCGCGAGAGCCGCGGGTCTCGCGAGACTTACACTGTAAACAGAACGGAGGTGACCGAGGAGCTGCACGGAGGAGGAGGGAGCTGACAGGAGCTGCAGGAAAGTAAGTAAGATCTCACTGCCAGCCCCCCCACTGAACTGCCAATCCCACTGGACCACCAGGGATTCGATATTATTATTTTAATATTGTTTTATTTTAATAATATTATTAAAATAATATTAAAATAATAACATTATTTTATTATTATATTATTATTATTATTGTAATATTTGCATTATTTTTTATTTTATTTTTTTAAACATTTTTTGTCCCCCTCCCTGCTTGTTGCCTGGCCAGGGAGGGGGGACAAAAAAACACTTAAAAAAAAATAATGCAAATATTAAAATAATAATAATATAGTAATATTATTATTTTAATATTATATTATTTTAATAACAATATTTTATTATTATATTATTATTATTTTAATATTTGCATTATTTATTTTAAATGTTTTTTGTCCCCCCTCCCTGGCCAGGCAACAAGCAGGGAGAGGGGACAAAAAAACATTTAAAAAAAAATAATGCAAATATTAATATAATAATAATATAATAATAAAATAATATTATTAAAATAATATAATAAAATAATATAATATTAAAATAAAAAAATTAAAATGCCCTCCCCTCACCCAGTTTACACACACTGCACAAACACACACACTGCATTATATACACACTGCATTCATTATATACACACACAACACACAAACGCACACACTGCATTTATTATATATACACACACAAACGCACACACTGCATTCATTATATACACACACAGTGGCGTACATACCCGGTATGTAGCCACAGGGCCAGCCTCTTCCCCTGGGGGGCCCAGGAGGATACCAGAGCCGGAATATGACGTCATCTTCCAGCGCCGGCATCCTTACGCGGCGCGCGAGGGAGCTGAAGAGGAAGCACTGAGTGCTCCCTCGCGCGCCCGCCTGCCCGCCCACCCAGTGACCTGCCGCCCAGGAGCCCCTGGACCCCAGGGAACCCCCCCAGCACTCCAAAAGGGTAAGGAGGCTGGGGGGATTAAATTTGAAAAAAAAATGTGTGTTTGTGTTAGTGTATGTGTGTGTGTGTTAGAGTGTGTGTTAGTGTGTGTGTGTGTTAGTGTATGTGTGTGTGTTAGTGTGTGTGTGTGTTAGAGTGTGTTTGAGGGGATGTGTGTGTGTTAGAGTGTGTGTTAGTGTATGTGTGTGTGTGTTAGTGTGTGTGTTAGTGTGTGTGTGTGTTAGTGTGTGTGTGTTGTGTGTTGTGTAGTGTGTGTGTGTGTGTTAGGTGTGTGTTAGTGTGTGTGTGTGTGTTAGTGTGTGTGTGTGTGTGTTGTGTGTTGTGTATGTGTGTGTGTTGGTGTATGTGTGTGTGTTAGTGTGTGTGTGTGTTAGTGTATGTGTGTGTGTGTTAGTGTGTGTGTTAGTGTGTGTGTGTGTGTCAGTGTTTGTTTGTGTTAGTGCGTGTGTTGGTGTGTGTGTCAGTGAATGTGTCTGTTATTGGGTGTGTGTCTGCTAGTGAGTGTGTTACTGTGTGTGTCTGTTACTGAGTGTGTTTGATGTCTGTTAGTGAGTGTGTGTTTGTCAGTGAAAGTGTATGTATGTCTGTCGCTGAGTGTGTCTCTGTCAGTAAATGTGTGTGTCTGTTAGCTAGTGTGTATGCGTCTGTTCGTGAGAGTGTGTGTGTGTCTTCAGCATTTACCTTTCTCCAGCGTCGGACTCCCCAGTGTCCGCCACTCAGCTCCGAAATGCACATGCGCGGCAAGAGGCGCGCGCGCGCATTTAAACCACCCATAGGAAAGCATTACTCAATGCTTTCCTATGGACGTTCAGTGTCTTCTCACTGTGATTTTCACAGTGAGAATCGCGGAAGCTCCTCTAGCAGCTGTCAATGAGACAGCCACCAGAGGCTGGATTAACCATCAGTGAAACATAGCCGTTTCTCTGAAACGGCTATGTTTTCAGCTGCAGGGTTAAAACTAGAGGGACCTGGCACCCAGACCACTTCATTGAGCTGATGTGATCTGAGTGTCTGTAGTGGTCCTTTAAGTGTGTGTGAATACCGTGGTCGCGGTGTCGCAGCCCTGCAACCCCTGCAACCAGGTGCCCGCCACCATGTGTTGCGACCCCGACCCGCGCCAAGTAAGCGCGGGGGGGGGGGGCCACGGATCAATTTTTGCACCGGGGCCCCATGGGTCATGTGTACGCCACTGTACACACACACAAACGCACACACTGCATTCATTATATACACACACAAACACACACTCTGCATTCATTATATACACACACAACACACAAACACACACTGCATTCATTATATACACACACAAACACACACTCTGCATTCATTCTATACACACACTGTAAATAAATATTCAATTAATGTAATTTTATTGGGATCTAATTTTATTTAGAAATTTACCAGTAGCTGCTGCATTTTCCACCCTAGGCTTATACTCGAGTCAATAAGTTTTCCCATTTTTTGGGGGCCTCGGCTTATATTCGGGTCGGCTTATACTCGAGTATATACGGTAATTTTGACGCCAAAATGACATCATGGTCACATGACTTTTCTTTTTTCCCATCAACCCTGGTTAGAAGGAGTTCCTAAAAGTCATTTTTTTACGTTCACATAGAAACTGTTCCTGTATGGCTGACTTTGAGCAACAATCCCAAAACCTCAAAGAAAAATTTGTTAACAAAAACAACTTGTTAGCAAAACTTAATAAAACATTGGAGATAGCAAAACAAAAAAGTAGAAAGGATCTCCTAGAATACAACGACCCACTTTTTATACTAGTCATTTTTAATTTCAACAATAAAAGTAAAACTATTAAGAAAATCAACAAACAATGGCACATTCTAAAGCAGGACAACATATTAAAAGACCTTATCCCAACAAAACCCAATGTCATTTTCAGAGGAGTCCCTAATTTTAGTTCGATTCTCACCAAAAATTATTCCAAGGACCCTGCTGCTACCAATTCATCCTTCCTATCCAAATCAAAAGTTTTTTTTGTTTTTTTTAAGTGTAATATGTGTTATTGTATGTAGAACAACAGATCCACAGATCAAATCCAAAACCTCACATTTTACTTCCAATAATACTAATATTACTTATCCTATCAAAGACCTCATCTGCTTTAACACTAAGAATGTTATCTACCTATTGCCTTGTGGCCTCCAAAATGTAGGAATGACTACAAGATGCCTCAAAATTAGACTGGCAAACATATCATCAAAGGCTATCCTAATCATTCAGTTTCAAAACACTTCATCCAACATGACAAAACCCCCAAATATCTTAAATGCATCGGTATCCAAAAATGCAAGATTCCATGGAGGGATGATGATTTTAGAAAATTTCTTGGAAAAAATGAAATGTCCTGGGTATTCTTTTTAAAAACCCTTGCCCCTGAAGGACTAAATGCTGATTTTGATCTTTTTAATTTTCTGTAATTTTCTGTGTGTTTTCATATCCATTTTTATTTTATTTTATTTTTACAGTTTTTATCTGTTATTTTATTTATTATTATTTTCCATTATTTCTATTATTTGTACTCACACTTTTCAGCAATTTTTCTGTGACATTTGCATTTTACTATGGCCCTTTATATTTATTTTTATTATAATCTTATACGATCATGTTTTAAAATGTATGCTACAAATCCCTGGTCTGAGAAACCATATTTGCACTTGTTATTTGTCACATATCTATTTTATTCACTCATTTAAATATATGTTTTGTGGTTTATTCCTTGTGGATGTTAATGCTATACCCAACCAGTTTACTAGTCCCTTTTTTTGTTTATTATTCTTATCAGCTGTTATTTATTATACTCTCTCCCCATCATTCACTCTTTTTCTATTAGATTTATCTAGTTCCCCCTTCTCCCTTTCCCCTTCCAATATGGTTCCTCCCCTCCTTCCACTCTTTTTTTATTGCCCTCCCTAACATGGTTGATACATGTTCTATAACAAAGTTATGCAAAAAAAAAAGTAATGTGACCATGACATAATAATGGCACCAAAATGAAGTAATTTGAGGCCTATATAGGCCAGTGTTGTCAGGTACATGTTGTTATTTACATGAGAAAGCCCTAAGGGGAGAAACGCGTTATGGACATTTTAACTAGCTGTATTTTAATAAAGGTATTTTGGCCACTTTCTTTGTTGTGAGTTAGCCATTTTATCTTTACCATTTTTATTATTTTACTACCTAGCATCTGAGTTTTACTTGTTCCAGAGAGATTCTACAAAGCATTCTTGGTGGGGATTATACCACTTACACCCTATCATTGAGCAGTGCTTCTGCACAATTAAATGTGAGTAACCATTTGGTATTTTTATACATTCTCCTGGTTTTATCACAGTGAGCACTATTGTTGTTTTTTATGTTACATATGGTCCCCATCTAACAAGATATCTACTTACAACACTCCCTCACGTATCCCATAAATGGGGATTATACCAATGTAGGTTGTTTATACTAGATCTAGATTTTAGCTCTCAAAAACGTGAGTAGGACCATATAGACCTTTATCGGCTGCTACCTATTTGGGTTTTATTGCACTATAAGATTTTCTTTTCTCTTTCATACAGATCCCACTACTCCATAGAGGTCTCTACCTCAGATAGAACTGTGATTGTTCTCTCATCCAAAGGTTTTACTGGACTCTTTTTGGACTGTTAGGCATATATTTAATTTTATATATTATCTCTGTGGTGCCACCTTTTTCTCCTTCCTTATACCTATAGGGCCTGTGAGGGAGCCCTATCCTTTAGGTGCACTGCCTTTATTTAAGCGCTGATCCTTCTGTACACTTTTCACTAGAATTTTTAAAGACATTTGTATTCTTATGTCTCTGTTCCCGCAGTCTTTTTCTTACCATTTCTCTGCCAGTATCACTGTAATTTTTCAATTGTATTAATGAATTGAATTGATGGATGGATTTTAGACAAAATAAAAGAAAATTCAGATGGACAAGTAGATAACTGAGTGGACATTTACTTTCTGTAGATTCGGACGTACAATTAGATTACTGAGTGGACATTCACTTTCAGTAGATGCCTACTTATACAAAGATGAGTTAACAGACACATACTTCAGATATTAATTTCCTTTGATGTATAATCTAATTTTGTTATATATGCATCATGCCCAACAGTGGCACTTTAGAAGAAAAAGGATGTGTACATACCTACAGTTAGGCAATAATACTCATCTCTGTTTACATGCACCCTTTAATATAAGACAAATGACTCTGTAGTGATATTCCATTGCCATCTTTTTTTTTTATTATTCTTTATTTTGGTTGACAATGTAGAAACAATGTGTTGACATAACTTTCTGGATTATATGTTTTAACAATAGTATAAAATGAGTCGAGGCATGCACTCTGCCCCTGATAACCGGCATAAAAAAGAGTTGAATAATCTTGCGTACAGAAATCTAATACATAATACATGAAGTTTATACACTATGTTGTGAATTTGCATGTCTGTGGCGTCCAGTGGCGTATCGGGTAGTGTCACAATTGGGGCATTGGTTGGAACAGGCAAGACCAGTATTTCTTTAACAGTTTTCAGTTAAAAAGACTGGTAGTTACCAAAGGCTGTAGTACGTGGTGTCGTTATGGTGAGGTGCGTGTGGTTGCATCTCCAGTATAAGGTGAGGTTTAGGTGTGTGCAAGGGAGTTTCCCGGTTTGTCCCGGTTGTCCCCATCCATCCTCTGCTCCCTTCAATAGTGTTCTACCTTATCCTTCTGTGTTTGAGTTGAGTGTTTTCCTGGGTTACAATGTCATGGCGGGTCATAAAAGTATCTGTAGGTGGGGAAGGGAAGGGAAAGAAAAAAAAAAAAAAGAGGGGGGGGTGATAAGGGAATGGGGGTAGAGCAGAGGGGGAGAAGATGTAAAAAAAAAGGAGCAAGGGGAAACATAAGTATTGGTGGGGAGGGTAGGCCCTCGCGTCTCTCAAGGTAAAGGTGTGTGTCCCAGTATCCATGGATCCCATATTCTATGGAAAGATTTTGAGGTGTCATGGACCAGGGCTGACAGTTTGTCCATCTCCATAGCCTCCTTTGATTTTAGGAATACTTCCAACGTGGAAGGAAGTTTGTTACTTCCCTAGTGCCTAGCTATGGTTCTCCGGGTGGCCAGTGCGATCCTTATCGTGAGTTTGTTTTGAGCCCTGGTTAAGAACTCATGAGGTTTGGATAGGAGCCAGATCCATGGCTCCATTGGGAGATTGCTGTGTAATGTCCTATTGACGGTTTGGACCTGGTCGCACCAGAGTTGGGCAATATGAGGGCGTAAGTGGATGTAGGTTTCCTGTTCCCCACTACCCTTCCAGCAGTGATCGGAGTTAACCTCTACCACTTCAGCTAGAAGCATGCTGCATGCATTCACTACCCTCTCAGTAAAGTAATACTTCCTAATATTATTTTAAAACTTTACCTTTATCTTCTTTGAAATATTATCTCCTCCTTTACGGTGTTGATTCCCTTTATGTATTTAAATGCTCCTATCATTTTCCCCCTGTCTAGGCTTTCCTCCAAACTATACATGTTAACGTTTCCTTGTAAATTGTATCCTGCAATCCATGAACCAGTTTTGTAGACCTTCTCTGAACTCTCTCCAACGTATCACTATCCCCTCTGTACTGTGTACAATACTCCAAGTGAGGGCTCACCAGTGCTCTGTACAATGGCTTGAGCACTTCCGTCTTTTTTACTGATAATACCACTCCCTATAAAACTAATAATTCTGCTAGCATAAAGGTAGGCAGACTATTACATTGTCTGCCTACCTTTAAGTCATCTGAAATTATTACCCCTAAATCCATTTACTTTGATGTTGAGGTTAGGACTGTATCAAATATTCTATATTCTGCCCTTCGGTTTTACCGACTACCTGTCACGTATTCCGCACATAAAAATGTGATTAATGGCATTTACTGTTCTGACAGGAAAAGTTGTGCCGAGCAGTGATCAATCCACAGGAGGGTTTGTGCTGAGCAGCAATCATGCAAATAGGAATCTGGTAATTGCCTTTGGGGTCAAAGGCCGGTTACAACCAATCCGATCCACAGGCGGGGTATTTAGGCCCAGTTCTCCACTTGCTCAGTGCCCTGTCGTGCTTTCTCTTGTGGTTGTTCGAGAGCGCGTTATTGATTCTGTTTTTTCTGGTTATTTAACTTTGGCATTGATTTTGACTTCCCTGTTTTCTGGCATCCCTGTACCCTGGCTTTTCCTTATTGTTGTGTCTCTTTCTGTGTCCCTTGACCTTGGCTATTCCTGACTATTCTTTGGTACGTTAGTCCGGCCATTCTAAGGTCCGGTATACGTTACCTACCAGTCCTCTGTGTTACACAATTCCTGACACTACCTCTACCTCCACTTGGGGAGCTAGTGTGGTGACAAAGATCTCCATTCCAGGTGGTTGAGAATCTAAGCCAGCTGCCCAGCATCCCTGTAATTCAGGTGTGGAGAAAATGGTTATCTCCCTACCTGGCCAACATCCTCAGATGTAAAGTCTGTTAAATCCTCAGTCTCTGGGACCTGCTGCTGTACAGAGTCAAATAATCACTTGTAATTCAGTTCAAGCTCCCACTTCTTGGTGGCCAGGTAGGTCAAATTGGGTTCCGGGTCAGTTGCTTCTGAGAGATCCAGTAGGTGTTAACTATTTTCCAGAAATTAAATTTTATCCTCAAGGGCCTCCCACAATAGGCCAGGGCCATCATAGCCCTCACTCTCTGTAGGGTTGTCATTTGCTAGCCATAGGTACTGCTGGACAACATACCAACTTAAAGCCCGGCAAGAATTATCCAGCCAAAATTCTTTCTGGACCAAGTCCTCTAATTGGAACATCCATTCTGCCAGGGGTTCCTCTGCCCCCATGTGACATCACAATGCCCCACCCATATGATCTGCCATGTTAACTAACACCAGTGCTGCAGTGCCGCCGTGTTTACATTAAAAGGCCTGCAGGGACAGGCTTGACACCAGAACCACTACATTAAGCTGCAGTGGTTCTGGGGACTATAGTGTCCCTTTAATGTGAGGTAAATTAGAGATTAGTGCCACAAATAATATATTAGATTGCCTACTTACAACCAGATGAGGATGATGATGGGCTCTAGCTGCCGTCTGGCTCCACTGGTCTGGTGTAGAACAGGCTCTCTGGAGGCGGTTTGTAACTGTGGTAACAAAAATCAATGTTCTGGGAGAACGGGAAGCAGCTCCATTTTTTGAGGGCCCTTTACACAGCTCAAGGTCTGGGTCCCAGGGTCCACCTTCATGTTCCACCAATGAGTTTGTTTACAGGGGGTGGAGTGTGTGTGTGGGGGATGTCCTGATGTGTGTAAGGAATGCATTGTGTGAATCTGTGTTTGTATGTGTAAGGGCTGCAAGGTGAGTTTGTGTATGGATGGGATGCAGTGTGTGCGTCTGTAAGCGATGCATTGAGTGTGTGTAAGGGGTGCATTGTGTGTTGCTGTGTGTAAGGGATGCATTGCTTGTGTATGTGTGTCTGTGTGTAATGCATTGTGTGTTTTTCTGTGTGCAAGGGGTGCATTGTGTGTGTTTGATGGATGTCAATTTCTCCCCCCCCCGTCAATTTCCTTTCCCCCCTCCCCTTGTCAATTTCCTTCTCCCCCCCTCTCCAATTACCTTCTCCCCTCCCTCCAATTTCCTTCTCCCCCTCTCCCTCCAATTTCCTTCTTCTCCCCCTCCCTCTCCCTCCAATTTCTTTCTTCTCACCCTCCCTCTCCCTCCAATTTCCTTCTTCTCCCCCTCCCTCTCCAACTTCCTTCTTATACCACCTCTCCAATTTCCTTCTTCTCCCCCTCCCTCTCATTTCCTTCTCCCCCCTCCAATTTCCTTCTCCCCCCTCCAATTTCCTTCTTCTCCAACTTCCTTCTTCTCCCCCACTCCCTCAAATTTCCTTCCTCTCCCCCCCTCCCTCAAATTTCCTTCCTCTCCCCTCCCTCAAAAAGTTTCCTTCCTCTGCCCCCTCCCTCAAATTCCTTCCTCCTCCCCCTCAAATTTCCTTCCTCTCCCCCTCCCTCAAATTTCCTTCCTCTCCCCACCCCCTCCCTCAAATTTCCTTCCTCCCCCTCCCTCATGTTACCTGTAGGAGTGCTGAGGGAATTCCCTGGGGTCCAGTGGTGTCACCCGGCGGCCGGTCCTGCGGGCGCGCAGACGCGCGAGGGAGCACTCTTCCTGGCTGAGTGCTTCTCCTTCAGCTCCCTTGCATGCCGCGTACTGATGCCGGTGCTGGAATATGACGTCATCTTCCGGCTCCGGCATCAGTGCGGTGCGCGAGGGAGCTGAAGAGGAAGCACTCAGCCAGGAAGAGTGCTCCCTTGCATGCCCGCCGGGTGTCAGCAGGGCCAGCCTCTGGGGGCCCTGAGGTGACCGGCTGCTGGGCCCCCCAGGAGAAGAGGCTGGCCCAGTGGGTACATACCAGGGTCACAGGGCCCCCTGCGACCCGGTATGTACACCACTGAATGTGGGGCCCGGACGACCTGAGCAGTCCGGGCCCCCCAGGACCGCCGGGCCCATGACAACCATTACGGTTGTCATGCCCTGATGGCGGCCCTGGCGCTGACCTATTTCAACTTTTGCATCATGATCCCAATCTCCACCTTCTTGTCTCCATTGCCCCAGTCGAGGTGGGGCTGTGGGCAGGTAGTAAAGTTTCCCACCTGCTACCCGGACAGCGACTGTTCCGCAGTTCTTCTTGGCCTCTTAACAAGCCGGCTTTGTACCAGAGTCAGGGTAGCCCCAGAGTCCCATGGCCCCTGAATGGTGTGCCTGTTCAGCCAGACTGGCTGCCTGTGATGAGCTCTGTTGTCGTTGGCAGCTTGGAGGGGGTCCGCTTCGTGCAGGATGGGCCAGGCGTCTTCACTGGGATCGGTGGGTACAAAGAGGCAGCCTAATAGCAGTGGGCTGCAGTGTGTGGGGCCTGGGCAGCCACTGGGCAAACAAACTAGGATCGGCTTCTGAGGCGGGGGAAGTCTCTCTTGAAGTGGCCAGGTTGGTTGCACTGAGGGCACCGGAACCCGCCTGCGGTGGCCCCCTCAGGTTTGGCCAAGGGGCTGGTGGCTTTCTTGGGAGTGGGTAGGTCAGGATTGCCAGGTTCAGGGGAAGGTCGATGGCTGAGAGAAGTATTGGGGTGTTGGGCCCGCCGGGTATCTGCATCTGCCTCAGTTAAAGTCTTGGGTTGCCGGTCTCTCAAGCATAAATAGCTGGAGGATCTCTTCAGGGGATATTTCCTGCTGGGAGTTCATCCAGTTCTGGGTAGCTCTGGTAATGTGGTAAGCCCACTCCATTTGAATATCCAGCGGTATGCCTCCGGAGTGACGGCAGACCTGGCCATCAGGACTGTCTTCACAAAGGGGTATTCCCAGAGTTGCTGTTAGTTTCCTGGCCAATATTGTGATCCAGTCAGTGGGAGCGACTTTTTGGAGTTGTCGATACCCTCCTCCACCTCTTTGAGCTCCTTGAATGCGTCGAAGGGTAGCTTGTGTTTGGTGGCAGGGATTGCACGACTCTCGGGGAACCTGTCTCCTGACCGTCGTTTCTCAGGTTGAGTGGGGATCGACCCATTCTTCCGAGCCAGGACACAGGCTAGGACCTCGGAGAAAATTTTGGTTAGGGTTTCTTCTGAGGGGGTTTCCATGCAGTAGGCCAGCAAAGCACCGGGCTACTTCTTTGTGAATGGTCTTCATCTTGTCTTCTGGCTGTGGTACGGTTGGTTCACTGCTTTGATGGTCACCCCTAGGTGGCGGGTGGGAGCCCTAAGACAAATCCCCCCATCAAAGGTGACTAGGGGTCCCCAAGCCCCTAGTCACCCACCCCCCCATCCAAACAAAAAGTTACCCCCTACCTACCCCCCTCACCCTAAAAAATTGTGAGGGGGGAATAAAATAACTAACTGTAACAAATGGAGGAGCCTAACCTGCTTTATGGAGACTTTGTGCTAATATTCAGTTCGGGACATTTGAAGCATTCCCTATACGAATGCTAACTACCGAACACCGGGCCACCCTGCTTCATAATTATCCAAGGAGAGCGTGTCAGGAACAAGCTCTTAAAAGAGCTAAGTGATTCAAGCTCAGGGGAGTATGCAGAGCATAGCAATCCCCAGTGTGATTATAACAGCTCCCTCCAATAAGGCTACGTTTAGAGGGATCAAGAAGAACTGGCTTTTAATGACAGGCACTTTCCTTTTATGTGATTCTGCCCATGCAAGGGAGACACATACATAATTGACAGTACAACCAATAAACATAATATACATCCCACACATCTCCTCCCATCAGATAACCAAATAACATAATTAAAAAGAACACATTTTTCCCCAAAGTTTGGATGTACCCCAAATACTTGGGGATAGCCCTGTTCTGGGGGACCAACATAGTCAAAAATCCGCTAATTCGGTTCAGCCGCTCGGGAGATATGGAGCTTGAAAGGTTTGACCGACCGCACGGGCAAAGTAGCCGAAAACAGTTCCATGAATTCTGGCCTTGCGGTCGGTCTTAGTTCATGCGTAAAAAGTCCCGAACAGCTTGTCATCCGTGCGTAATCCAACGTTCGCTGGAATAAGCTATTAAGTCTTTCTACCGAACGCCTGTAGTTCGGTAGTTGTTGCACGATTTCCCGGTGTTATGGAGGTCTCAGTGGTGTTCACCTACTCGAGTGTCTGATTTTAGTTCCAGACACTGGACGGCAAAACACCGCTGTTCGGGAATTAAGATGGCCGCGAACACGTGTCCCGAAATGGCGGCCACCCAGGCACTTTGTACAGCGTTCGTGGGTTTCTTTATACAACAGTACTTGTGGATCAGGGAGGTAAATGATCTGTAATTATGAAGCAGGGTGGCCCGGTGTTCGGTAGTTAGCATTCGTATAGGGAATGCTTCAAATGTCCCGAACTGAATATTAGCACAAAGTCTCCATAAAGCAGGTTAGGCTCCTCCATTTGTTACACTAACACTAAAAATTAAACTTACCATTTGACGTCTTGTTTTTTCTAAAAATCTTCATTTTGCAGCCCCAAAAAAGGCCAAATAAAAAAAACATCATACCTGTCGAACTTAAAATAAAATAAAAAACTGCAAAAGCGCCAAAAAAAAAAAAACAGACGAAAAAGAAAAAACCAGAGCGCAAAAAAAAATCTATCTTCACCCTTGGAGGGCTACGCACAGACTGAGCTCTGCAAGGTGGGGGAAGGCTTATAAAGCCTTGCCCCGCCCTGAAATTAGGCTAGGAACACTCTGGTTGGTTTAAGCCAATCAGAGTGCTCTTTGTCATTTTACACAGCGTGGGAAAATTCCAAAGAACTTTCCCACGCTGTGTAAAATGACACAGAGCACTCTGGTTGGGTGTCTTAAAATACATCCAATCCCAGTGCTCTATGTCATTTTACACAGCATGGGAAAGTTCTTTGGAATTTCCCCACGCTGTGTAAAATGACAAAGAGCACTCTGATTAGCTTAAACCAACTAATCAGAGTGTTCTTAGCGTAATTACAGGGCGGGGCAATGCTTTATAAGCCACCACCCACCGCTCAAGGGTGGGGGCCGGGGGAGGACAGTAGGTTACCCCATTGTAATTTATGGCCCCCACCTACCGCGCAGGGATGGGGGCCGGGGGGAGGATAGTAGGTCCCCCCACTGTAATTTATAAGCCTTGCCCTGCCCTGCAGTGCTCAGTGTCCGCGGAGCCCTCTATGGGTGAAGATGGATTATTTTTTTTTGCGCTCTGGTTTTTTATTTTATTTTAAGTTCGAGGGGTGTGTATTTGGCCTTTTTGGGGGCTGAAAAATGAAGATTTTAGAAAAAAGAATACGTTAAATTTTTCTTTACAGGTTAGTTATTTTATTCTCCCCTCACTATTTTTTAGGGTGAGGGGAGTAGGTAGGGGGTAACTTTTTTTTGGGGTGGGGGGTGTGGCTTGGGGACACCTAGTCACCTTTGGGGGGGGATTTGTCTTAGGGCCCCCACCCGCCGCCCAGGGGTGGGGGCGGGGGAGGACAGTAGGTCCTTTCCCATTGTAATTTATGGCCCCCACCCACCGTGCAGGGGTGGGGGCCAGTGGGGGAGTACAGTAGGTCCCCCCCATTACCTTTATGGCCCCTACCCACCACCCAGGGGTGGAGGCCGGGGGGGGAGATGACTGTAGGTCCCCCCCTCATTATCTTTATGGCCCCCACCCACCGCTCAAGGGTGGGGGCCAGGAGGGGAGGTCAGTTTGTCTCCCATTGTAATTTATGGCCCCCACCCACCGCGCAGGGGTAGGGGTTGGGGGGAGGACAGTTGGTCCCACCCATTGTAATTTATGGCCCCCACCCACCACGTAGGGGTGGGGGCCAGGGAGAGGACAATAGGTTATTTAGGGCCCCCACCCGCCGCATAGGGTAGCGAGTAGGGGCATTCGGGAGATTTTAATCTCTCTTATGCTATTATGGGGGTTATATTGACCCCCATAGAGTGAGAGGGGACATGGGGGGGTTAGGAAGTGGCGGGGAACACTGATCCCTGCCGCTTCTATCTTTACATATTACAAGGAGGGAGCTGTGCGCCGGTAGCTCCCTCCTAGTAATAAACTGAACAAACAAACGAACACTGATTCTCAGTGTTTGTTTGTCTGACAATGCTATTCATTCATTCGTCTTTCTGACAAATGAATGAATAGATGAAATTCCCGTTCGCATGCCCAGGTGTTTAACTGGGCATGTGCGGGAATCTCACAGCACTATCTAGTGTGGGCAGGTGACGTGTGCCACAGGGACTTCCTCTACCCACACAAAGATGGCGGTGCCCTGAATATAGATCGGGGCAGAAAATAAAGATTAAAAATAGGTAATATGGGGAGCTTAGGGGCATTTGGGGGTGACTAGGGGGTCAGTTAGATGTATTGGAGTTGGGAAGGGGGGTTAAAAAAGAAACGGGATTCGGCCATGACACTGCCGCTTTAAGGGTAATGGACTCCGAAAGTCATACAATCTAGAGTCATGGATATTGTCTGAAGATAAAGAGAGTGTTTGTTCTTTTTTTTTTTCTACTTCTTCCTCATTCTGTGATAGAGCTAAGGGGAAAGTAATAATAATATTCTATTTGTTAGACACAATCCACATATATGAGCTCTCTCCTTTTTCTTGCCTACATACAGTTTTTTAGAAGTCTATCGCAGAATATATAATGGTTGAAAGGGTTCTTACAAACAAACATATTTAATAATTAATATCTAAAATAATATTAATATCTAAAATTCGAAATCTAATATTTATATAGTGGTTCAATATCTTTGGGAAAAAGTTGGACTTAGTTATAGGTTTGGTGATGACTGAGGGGTGCATGTAGGGGAGGGATAAGGTGAGGGAAAAGAATTATGAGGATAAAAACACTTGGATAACAGAAATGTAAAGCACTTTTTGAATATTTTGATTGATGTAATTAATTAATAAGATATCTAATTTCATACAATTTGAAGAAACTAAGAGGAAATTGGATAGTTTGATATAATGGTGAATAGTGGACAAGATATTTTAAATTTAACATTTTGAATTTTTGCTCAATATATTGAGAAAGGGTAGGATTTAAATTATCTTTATTAACATTTGGGGGGAATATATGTAGAAGAACATAAGTATAAAAGAAATAATGCACTTTATAAACACGTGAATTAAATGTCAAATAATATCAAATTTGTAGTAAATTCAGAAAAAATGAAAAAATACACTATAATGCAGATTATCCTTATCAATTAAATAATATATTACAGATACATATGTGCGGGGGTTACATTCACATGTGCCAGAGCGCTATCAAACTTGCCTCTGAGTGAGAAAGGATCTTCTTTGATAGGGCATAACTCCCACACCGCTCAGGCAGCCAGACTGTGGATTCCACTAGTGGCAATCTTTTTAAGATAGTAGCTGTAGGGATGACAGAACCAAAAGGACCCCAATGGCACAGTAAAACTTCAACTTTTATGGTTAATGTTTGGGCAGCATATAAGTGCGTATTAATTATTTAATTAAGAAGGAAGCCCTTTATAAAAAAAATAATCAAATAAGATTTATATATGATTCTAAGTATTCTAAAGAAAAAGAGTGATAATAATATAGATTCTAAAGTTATTCAATAAATTATTGTATTCAAAAAAAATTAAAGAACTAATAATTATAAAAGTCAATAATAATATATTGAAAATGAAACAAAAATGTTAATATCTGCGTAATAGAGCATATACGATGATGACGTAATTAAAAAAATGTAATTTAAGGAATAGAATATTTAAATTAACTGAAGAGGATAGAGATTATATTAGTCCAGATGAAATAGGGAGAACATTTAAAACATTCTACTCAAAATTATATAACATTTCAGATTAAGTAAAAGATAGAGAACACATAAAAAAGATCTAATTGATTCTAAGTTAAAAAGATTGTCTAATAAACAATCTAGTTGTTTAGATGCTCCTATAGACAATACAGAGGTTATGCTTGCAATCAGAGCACAGAGGCCTCAGAAGGCTTCTGGCCCTGATGGATTCCCTGCTGAATTGTATTTAAAAAATATTGGATACTTTGTGTCCATATATGAAAGGCATATTCAATGGAGTTAGAGATTCCGTTCTCTAGGTATGCTACAAGCATTTATATGACCTATACAAAGACATGGAAAGATGCTACAAAATTATCCGACTATAGACCTGTTTCCCCGATTAATACAGACAAAGAAATACTCGGCTATTGTTGCTGCACGTCTAAAAAATATCTGCCTGGTACTTATACAAAAAGAGCAGGCTGGATTTTTTTAAAGAGCGACAATCTAATGATAATACTAGGAAAATAATCAATTCATTGGATTATGTAAGCTCTAATAAAATAACATCATTATTTGTCCATAAATGTGCTATAGGATATCAGTATCAGGCACTAATAGAACCTGCGTAGGTGCAGAAGATTATACTTATTTCTGTTTTTTTGCATCCTTCAAGGTGCCGTAATTGAGGGATTTTGGCGATTGTATTTCATAGTCCAGACTATAGATAGGTGGACTTTTTGCAGGATAAGGAGCAGCATATATGTATAGAAATATGCACTTTTAAGCCTCCAGACAATTGCTACCTTTGATTTCTGTCATACTTACCTAAGCTGTGTCTAAAGTTACTTATCTTCTCCCTCCTTCTATCTCTCCACATCTTCCAATATCATCTCGCATTGTGCACTTATCTTACATTTATTACCCTACATTTCTACTCCAATAACCCCCTGTACTACAATTACAGCCAATTGACAATTTATGTGATCTCTTCCTATTATCCATACTAATTCTTCTTGCCCTCTCTGCTGCCTTTGACACTGGTGATCATGCCCTCCTTCTCCAAACTCTTCAATCCCTCATCCTCTGTGACACTGTCTTCTTGTGGTTCTCCTCCTATCTCTCCCAACGTTCGTTCAGTGTCTTCTTTTCCAACGACACCCAGATATATCTCTCCTTCCCTGATCTCTCCCCCGCGGTCCTGCAATGTGTCACTGCTTGCCTTTCTTCTATTTCTGATTGGATGTCTGATTTCTGAAAGTCAATCTCTCTAAGACTGAGCTTCTTATTTTTCACCCTCATAATTCTGATACTCCTCCTTCGCTCTCTCTGCAAGCTGATGGTGCTTGCATCAGTCCATCCTTGCAAGCTTGTTGTCTTGGTGCTATCCTGGGCTCACTTTTGCCCCACAAATCCAGTATGTTGCTAAAACCTGTCGATTCCACCTTAAAAATATCACTAGCATCTCCACCTTTCTCACGCAAGATGCTGCCAAGGAGCTTTTTCATGCTCTGGTAATCTCATGCATGGATTACTGTAATTCCCTCCTAGTTGGTCACCCCAAAAGCCGAACTGCCCTGCTACGATCGGTAACGAATGCTGCCGCCATGCTCATATTCTCACCCGTCGTTCCTCCCATACCTCGCTCCTCTGTTGATCCATACACTGGCTTCCTGTATCATATAGGTGTCAAATCAATATACTAGCCCTTACCTATAAAGCTCTAACCAACTTTAGCCCCTCTTACATTTCTTCCCTGATTCATAGATATGCCCCTTCTCTGTCTCTCCTCTTTGCCGGTGACCTTCTTCTGTCCACTGCTCGCACCCTTACTGCTAACTCGTACTTGCAGGACTTCTCGCAGGTGGCTCCCTTCTTTTTGAACAGCCTGCCTACCCCATCAGACATTCCCCTAGTCTTCAATTGTTTAAGAAGTCCCTCAAAACACATCTGTCCAGAAATGCTTATGGGCTTCCAAAGTAACTGTGATACTTATTTGTTAATTGGAACACAACTGCAGAGTTTCCTAATTGAAGTATTTGTTAGATTCACCTCTTTTTATATTGAAAAAGGAGTAATTACTATTACCTTAATTACACATGTAGCTTAGAATTTGTGTGTAACTAAAAGAATTTTCAGATGTCACTTAAATTCCCTTCTGTGGAATCAATAGTAATAAATGAAGCAGGAGAAGTTGTAATAATAATTGAGTTGATTATTGGAGGGTGAATTATTGTTATAAGTAGATCAATTAGAATAGGAAACTTAATTAGAGAGAATGACACAGTGGATTAATTGGAACAGAAATACTTAACTTAATAAGGCAAGTTCTGGAACTTAAGGGTTATTTTCACCCGATGGAATGAGAAGATAGTCCTTTAAGCAAGCCGTGGTCTAGGAGTGGAGAGAGGAGCAGTCCGTTTAGCAATCCGTGGTCTAGGAGTGGAGAGAGGAGCAGTCCGTTTAGCAATCCGTGGTCTAGGAGTGGAGAGAGTGGAAGTCCGTTTAGCAATCCGTGGTCTAGGAGTGGAGAGAGTGGAAGTCCGTTTAGCAATCCGTGGTCTAGGAGTGGAGAGAGTGGAAGTCCGTTTAGCAATCCGTGGCCTTGGAGTGAAGAGAGTGGAAGTCCGTTTAGCAATCCGTGGTTTAGGAGTGGAGAGAGTGGAAGTCCGTTTAGCAATCCGTGGCCTTGGAGTGAAGAGAGTGGAAGTCCGTTTAGCAATCCGTGGTTTGATACAGGCAGGATGGAGTAAAACAGCTGATCACTTTTCAGGTACCTGTGTAATAATCCAGCGTTTTGAATCTGGCGCGGTCTCCCTAAGTATCGTGGAGGGACCGCGTCAGAGAAAGGGGAGGAGCTAAGCGCCGTGAACCCGGAAGTGGGTTCTTACGGCGAATGTATTTTAAGTTATACCTGACAGTACCCCCTTCTCATGGGGCATCCTCTGGGTGCACTTATCTCGGTTTGGAGGGATAACGTTTGTGAAATGCAGCAACTAACCTCTTAGCATGTACATTAGATGAATCTTCCCAAGTGTCTTCATCAATACCATAACCCTTCCATCTAATAAGGTATTGTAAGGAGCCACGGTGGATACGTGAATCCAAAATTCTATGTATTTCATATTCTTCTTCACCTTGAACAATGATAGGATCAGGAGTTGTTACTAAATCCCTATTGAAAGGATCAGGGAGGTGAGGTTTAAGCAAAGAGACATGGAATACAGGATGAAGTTTAAAACTTGGAGGGAGGTCCAGTTTAACAACGTTATCATTGATAATCGTATTTACTTTAAAAGGACCAAGAAAAAGAGAGCTTAATTTCTTTGAAGGACGGTTTGTGGTAATATTCCTAGAGGAAAGCCAGACCAGATCCCCTACATTATAAGGAGGGGGAATTCTTCTTTTATTGTCAAAATATCTTTTCTGGTTATTTTGGGCAAGTTGAAGATTCTCCCGTAATTTGAGGAATAGTGAGGACATAAATTCGTTTTTTGATGTAACAGTAGGATTGGATGAAATATTATTTTGGATGGAAAATGAAGATGGATGGAATCCATAGTTCGAGAAGAAAGGAGTCATTTTTGTACTAGAATGAATAGTATTGTTGTAAGAGAATTCGGCCATAGGTAACCATGTGGTCCAGTCATCCTGTAGGTATGAACAATAACATCGAAGATACTGTTCCAGACATTGATTAACTCTCTCTGTTTGTCCATTAGTTTGAGGATGGTAGGCAGATGAGAGTTTGCGTTGAATTTGAAGGGAGAGACACATCTCTTTCCAGAATTTGGAGGTAAACTGTGTCCCTCTATCAGAAATAATTTCTTCAGGAAGACCATGAAGTTTTACAATATTATCTATAAAGACTTTGGATAATTCTACGGAGGAGGGTAATTTCTTTAAAGGAATAAAATGGGCCATTTTTGTGAAGCGGTCCACAACGACAAGAATAGTGGTGGAATGCTGAGATGGTGGAAGATCTACAAGAAAATCCATAGAAATGGATTGCCAAGGTTTTTCTGGAATAGGTAAGTTAAGTAGTAACCCAAAAGGTTGATTATGTTCAGTTTTGGACCTTTGACAGATAGGGCAAGTTTTGACATATAATTCAATGGTTTTATTTTGACGAGGCCACCAATAATATCGTGAAGTTAGTTCAAGAGTTTTTTTAATCCCAGGATGTCCGGCTAGTGGTGAGTCATGAACCATTTTAAGTAATTTATTTCTAAAAATAGGAGGGATATAAATTTTATTTTTAAAGTAAAATATACCATCCTTTTTTGTTAATATAGGTGTTTTGGGAAGTTCAAGATCTTTTTGATTCAAATTCTTTAAGTCATCTTGAAGAGAGGAAAGGATTCCAATTATTTTGTTAGAAGGATAATCATCAATAGAAGTTTTATAAGAAATTCGAGAGAGGGCGTCAGCTTTTTGATTTCTAGTTCCAGGTCTGTATACTAATTGGAAGTTAAAGCGGTTAAAAAAGAGGTTCCATCTAACTTGTCTAGCTGTAAGGGTTTTGTTAGTATACAGATATTCGAGATTTTTATGATCAGTATAAACAACTATAGGTTGTTTTGTATCTTCAAGAAGATGACGCCAATTTTCATGGGCAGCTTTAACGCTTAACAATTCTTTTTCACCAATAGGATAATTTTTCTCAGCAGAACTCAAGGATCTTGAAAAGAAGGCAACTGGATGAAGTGGATCTTGAGGTGTCTTTTGTTGAGAAAGAACTGCTCCGATAGCTGAATCTGATGCATCTACTTCAAGAACATATAAGAATGTTGGATTAGGTAGTTGTAGAATAGGTGCGGTTGTAAATCTTTTTTTAAATTCAGTAAAGGCTTTTTGGGCTTCTTTATTCCAATTAAAAGGACGTTTATTACTGTTAAGAAGATTAAGTGGACGTGATACATCTGAGTAGTTTCTAATAAATTTCCTATAGAAATTTGCAAATCCAAGAAATCGCTGTAATTCTTTAGTAGTAGCAGGAACGGGCCAGTTAATAATACATTCAATTTTTGAGTTATCCATTTTTAAGGAATGAGGTGAAATAATATATCCTAGGAAAGATAATTTGGTAACCTCAAAAAGGCATTTCTCAGGTTTAGCGTATAATTTGTGAGTTCTCAATCTAGATAGAACCCATCTTACATGCTTCCTATGTTCATCCAGATTGTTAGAATATATTAAGATATCATCTAAATAGATAATAACACATATATCCAGGAGATCTCTAAAGATATCATTTATGAAATGTTGGAATGTAGCAGGGGCATTACAAAGCCCAAAAGGCATTACAAGATATTCGTATAGACCATATCTTGTTCGGAAAGCGGTCTTCCATTCATCATCCTGTTTTATTCTAATGAGGTTATAAGCGCCCCGAAGGTCGAGTTTAGTGAATATAGTTGCAGTTCTTAATCTTTCAATTAATTCATTTATTAGCGGAAGAGGATAACGGTTTTTTATTGTTATTTTATTTAAGGCTCTGTAATCTATAATGGGACGGATGGTTTGATCTTTATTTCTCACGAAGAATATACTAGAAGCAGCCGGGGATGTCGAGGGTCTGATGAACCCTTTACGTAAATTTTCATTAAGATATTCCTTTAAGATTTCTAATTCCTTTTCAGAAAGTGGGTAGATGTGACCATAAGGAATGGGAGCTCCAGGTATTAGATCAATTGGGCAATCATATACCCGATGAGGTGGAAGTGTTTCTGCTTCTTTTTTACAGAAGACATCTGAAAAATCGGAGTAGAATGTAGGTATAACTGGTTCTTTAGTAATTTGGAGAATAGGAATATGTTGAAAACACGTTTTTTTACAGAAATCAGAGGAGAAAGAGATGGTAAAAGGAGACCATTCAATTAGAGGATTATGGGTTTTTAACCAATTAATTCCTAAAATGACCGGATAAAGTGGAGATTTAATAACATCAAATGTAAGGAATTCGGTATGAACGTTGTTGGTAGTTACTTTTATAGGAATTGTCTCATCTTTTATGGGTCCAGAGGATATAAATGAACCATCAATAACTCTGATTGGAACAAAGTGAGTTTTTCGAACACAAGGAATTTTATTTTTTATAACAAAAGAAAAATCAAGAAAGGTTCCATTGGCACCAGAATCGATTATAGCCTCAGTCACGATTCTTTTTGTATCCCACTGTAATATGAGAGATATAGAAAAATAAGTAGATGTTTTTCTTTTTTGTAGTACGTTCAATATTGAAGTAGATGAATGATGCTTACCACTTTTTGAATGTTTCAGTAGAGGACAATCGGGAATTATATGTTCTTTCGAGGCACAATACATACATAAGTTTAATTGTCTCCTTCTTATTCTTTCTTCAGAAGTAAGAGGACTTCTTATTATACCTACTTCCATAGGTTCGGTTTGAGTAGAGAATTTTTCAGTGATTTTAGGAGAAGTGATAGGTTTTCTCCAGGTAGAATTAGTAAGAACTTTTTCAGCTCTTCTTTCTCTTAGACGTCTATCAATACTAATGGAAAGTTGAATCAATGCATTTAAGGTGGGAGGAAGTTCAGTACGAGAGAGTTCATCCTTCACAGCTTCTGATAATCCGAGACGGAATTGATTGCGTAAAGAAATGTAATTCCATTGGGTTTCTGTAGCCCATCTTTTGAATTCTGCAATATAGTCTTCAACAGGTCTATTCTTTTGGTGGAGAGTTCTGATGGTTAAATCAGCAGTAGCCTGTTTATAAGGGTCTTCATAAAGTAAAGACATAGCTTCAAAGAACTCATCCAATGAATCTAATATGGGATCATCATTCTCTAAAAAGGAATGGGCCCATGCCATACGTTCACCTCTTAAAAAAGAGATCACTGAACAAACTTTGGATCTTTCGGTGAGATAAGATCTAGGTTTTAAGGCTATTAGGAGTTTGCAAGAATTCAAAAACTCTCTGTACTTTGTTCTATCTCCATAAAATTTTTCAGGATTACAGACAGCAGGATCGCCAGCCGATTGAAGAGTGGCATGAGGAAGGTGACCTTGCATGTCTCTAACATAAGTTAATATTCTCTCATTTGTAATTTGCAGTTCCTGTAAACCCTGAGCAATCGTATCCACTCTATTGGTTAGGGCAGAAACTTGAGCGTTAATATCTGCTGGTTCCATTGTAAAAGGCTGGATTATTCTGTGATACTTATTTGTTAATTGGAACACAACTGCAGAGTTTCCTAATTGAAGTATTTGCTAGATTCACCTCTTTTTATATTGAAAAAGGAGTAATTACTATTACCTTAATTACACATGTAGCTTAGAATTTGTGTGTAACTAAAAGAATCTGTTAATTTTCAGATGTCACTTAAATTCCCTTCTGTGGAATCAATAGTAATAAATGAAGCAGGAGAAGTTGTAATAATAATTGAGTTGATTATTTGAGGGTGAATTATTGTTATAAGTAGATCAATTAGAATAAGAAACTTAATTAGAGAGAATGACACAGTGGATTAATTGGAACAGAAATACTTAACTTAATAAGGCAAGTTCTGGAACTTAAGGGTTATTTTCACCCGATGGAAATGAGAAGATAGTCCATTAAGCAAGCCGTGGTCTAGGAGTGGAGAGAGGAGCAGTCCGTTTAGCAATCCGTGGTCTAGGAGTGGAGAGAGTGGAAGTCCGTTTAGCAATCCGTGGTCTAGGAGTGGAGAGAGTGGAAGTCCGTTTAGCAATCCATGGTCTAGGAGTGGAGAGAGTGGAAGTCCGTTTAGCAATCCGTGGCCTTGGAGTGAAGAGAGTGGAAGTCCGTTTAGCAATCCGTGGTTTAGGAGTGGAGAGAGTGGAAGTCCGTTTAGCAATCCGTGGTTTGATACAGGCAGGATGGAGTAAAACAGCTGATCACTTTTCAGGTACCTGTGTAATAATCCAGCGTTTTGAATCTGGCGCGGTCTCCCTAAGTATCGTGGAGGGACCGCGTCAGAGAAAGGGGAGGAGCTAAGCGCTGTGAACCCGGAAGTGGGTTCTTACGGCGAATGTATTTTAAGTTATACCTGACAGCTCGTCTGTAGTAAGCATGTGTGTATGAGCTTTTCTGTAGGGAGCATGTGTGTGTGTGTCAGTGAGCTTGATTGCAGTGAATTTGTGTGTGTGTGTCAGTGAACTTGTCTGTAGAGAGCATGTGTGTGTGCCAGTAAGCTTGTCTGTAATGAGCATGCGTATGTGCCAGTGAGCCTGTCTGGAGTAAGCAAGTGTGTGTCAGTAAGCTTCTCTGTAGTGAGCATGTGTGTGCCAGTGAGCTTGACTGTAGTGCGTTTGTGTGTGTCAGTGAACTTTTTTGTAGTGAGCATGTGTATGTGTCTGTGAGCTTTATGTGTGTCAATGAGCTCGTCCATAGTTAGCATGTATGTGTCAGTGAGCTTGTCAATAGTGAAAATTTGTGTGTCAGTGAGCTTGTCTGTAGTAAGCATGTGTGTATGAGCTTTTCTGTAGGGAGCATGTGTGTGTGTGTCAGTGAGCTTGATTGCAGTGAATTTGTGTGTGTGTGTCAGTGAGCGTGACTATAGTGAGCATGTGTGTGTCATAGAGATTTTCTGTATGGAGCATGTGTGTGTCAGTCAGCTCTTCTGTAGGGAGCGTGTGTCAATAGGCTTGTCTGTAGTGAGTATGTGTGCATCAGTGAGTTTGTCTGTAGTGAGCATGTGTGCATCAGTGAGCTTGTCTGTAGTGAGCATGGGGTTGCCAGTGAGCTTGTCTGTAATAAGCATGTGTGTGTGTCACTGTGCTTGTCTGTAGGGAGTGTGTGTGTCAGTGAGATTTTCTGTGGGGAGCATGTGTGAGTCAGTGAGCTTGTCTGTAGGGAACATGTTTGTGTCAGTGAGGTTGTCTGTAGTGAGTTTGTTGGTGTATAAGTTGTAACGGATCACCTGGCACCCCGACTGGGTACCTCCGTTGAAAGATGCTCCTAGCGCTTCCTGAGGACTCCAAGCACTGCAGCCGACACCACAATCACCGAACCAGAGAAGCGTATACCTTCTCTCAAGCATATGAATGCTGTAGACAGTTGAATAGGAACCATACGAATAGGTTTACTCTCCTAGCAATCAAACTGGAACAGCATACAATAAATCCTTCCCCCACTAATGAGACGACACTTCACTTTGAGGGTTAAAACAGGAACTCCCTGTACTGTCACATACAGTCTCTTTTATTCCCAATCCACAAACATAGTACAGCCCACAGGGCGTTACAAAACAACCAATCACATATCAGTTACATCCCACATATTCCCTCCCCTTATCCTGAGAGGAAACTCAATTACACATACAGTTAAAAACATACTTTCTACCCAACTTTCATAACTCTAAAACCATACATCACATTCACATAAAATTACATATTCACAATCAATCCATTCAGGGGAACAACATATTCAAAAATGGCACAAATCAGACAAGGGGTTCAAAAGTTAGTAAAAGTCCTTTGTGACTAAATGAAGCATGGCTTTCTGGCCCAAACCAGTTTCAGAGTCTTCTATCCTGGAGATAAGTAATTCAATTATCTCAGGACAGACACAAGACTCCATTAAGCACATGGTTGCAAAAAGACACAAAACACTTTAAAATACATAAAGTCACATTTTACACATAACACACAGACATTACACATATCCCCAGATAGCTCAGGTCTGAGCGCACATTATTAAGTGAATGGCGCTCGGACCACACAAATACAGTTTAATCGCCATGGAGCCAAAGTCTTTACAGCCAGTTTCATACGAATGGGCTCCATGGGATTCCTATCTGGGGTATAACACATTCACATAAAGTCTGGTCCATAGTCCAAAGGCAAGAGGCGGGCAAGCAGCCCCCTCCAAGGACACGTGGCGAGGCCGGTTTCGCCACATAAGTGAACTTGTCTGTAGTGTGTATGTCATTGAACTTGTCTGTAGTGAGCATGTGTGTGTGTCAGTAAGCTTGTCTGTAATGGGCATTTGTATGTGCCAGTGACCTTGTCTGGAATGAGCAAGTGTTTGTCAGTGAGCTTCTCTGTATTGAGCTTGACTGTAGTGCTTTTGTGTGTGTCAGTGAACTAATTTGTAGTGAGCATGTGTATGTGTCAGTGAGCTCGTCTGTAAGTTAGCATGTATGTGTCAATGAGCTCATCTGTAGTTAGCATGTATGTGTCAATTAGCTGTTTCAGTAGGGAGCTTTTATGTGTCAGTGAGCTTGTCTGTAGTGAGAATTTCTGTGTCAATGAGCTTGTCTATAGTGTGCATGTGGGTGTGAGCTTGTCTGTAGTGAGCGTGTGTGTGTGTGTGTGTGTGTGAGACAGTGAGCTTGCCTGTAGTAAGCTTGTGTGTACCAGTAAGGTTGTCTGTGTGTGTCAGTGAGATTGTATGTCTGGCCCTGGCATGGAACCTATTTAAGTTGCTAAACCATTTGCCCCAGTACCAGGGGAACGAGCCATGTTACTCCTGTCATCATAACCACTAAAGCCAGAAGCATTTAAAATCAGAAGAGCAACTACTACTAGTGGAATGATTCCAATTAAAAGCAGAGAGATCAAGGGAAAGAGAGATAGTTAAATATCATTAGAAAATCAATGATACTGGGAACAAAATAGAAGCATAGAATGTGACGGCAGATAGGAACCATTCGGCCCATCTAGTCTGCCCAATTTTCTAAATACTATCCTTCATCCCTGGCCTAGGGGTCAAGTCCTGGGGAATAAAGTGTGGGAACTCACCCAAGATTCCCCCACCCCCACAACATATATATGCGTGCACATATATACTGTGCCAGAGTGTTGGGGATGGTGGTCAGGGGTGTATATCTGGCAAGTTAAGGTGAAATGTAGGGGCTGTGAGCAGCTATATAACTGCAGATAAAGCAGGGTGGAGTGAGGGAAGTGTTTTGAGGAGAAAGAAGGTTTGATGCCTGTTGTATCCTGTTGTATCCTGCTACTTCTTAACAACAGAAAATAAACAGGCCAGAGGCCTTTGAAACCGGACTTTGTCTTGGCCTGGCTTCCTTGCCCTAGAGGGCTGTGCAGTTGCCAAAAGATCCTGGACAAACACACACAGGGAAGTAAGTTTGTCACATATGGTGGAGGATGCGGGCAGTGCACTGAAGAAGCCTGTGGGTATTAACTAGGAACCAAACAAGCCTGGAGGAATATGGAGGAAGTTGTGAAAGTTTTGTTTCAAACTACAGCGGCACAGCAAGAGGCTACGGCTGTACAGCAACAGGCCACAGCGGCACAACAGGAAAATATTGAAGCCCTTTAGCAACTGGTAATCACGCAAAAAGCCAACACAGATGCCATGATCCAAGCTGGTTGTGGCAGCCCAAGCTGAGGCAAACCGCCTGCTCAGGGAGGAGCAACATCAGGCCTCCAGCATGATACAGAAGGAGATAAAGGCTTTGGCCAAGGGACTGACCAGAGTTTCGGATGGGACGCAGTCCGAGATTAAGATGATCAGAGGCAGCCGTTACCTGCAGAAGATGACACCTACAGATGATTTGGAAGCATACCTTCTAGCTTTTGAGAGGACCGCTGAGAGAGAAGAGTGGCCAGTGAGTGAGTGGGCAAGCATACTGGCACCTTTTCTGATCGGAGAACCCCAGAAGGCTTTCTATGACCTGGAACCAGCGCAGGCAGTGGTCTACTCCAAACTGAAGGCTGAGATCCTTGCAAGACTTTGTGTGACTATGGCAGTTCGTGCCCAAAGATTTCATGCCTGGACTTTCAACCAAGAGAAACCTATCCGCTCAAAGACGTTTGACCTGATACATCTTGCTAGAAAGTGGTTACAACCAAAAATAAATATGGCAAGCCACATCATGGAACTTCTTGTAATGGACAGATTCCTGCGGGACTTACTTGCTTCACTGCGTTGATGGGTCAGCCAGAGTGATCCACAATCAGCCGATGAGTTAATTAGTTTGGTGGAAAGATATGTTGCTGTGGATGACAGACAGTGGCTTAACAAAACAAAGTCTATGCAGAGAGTTAAGATCCCAGCTGCTGAAAAACCTGGTAAGATTTTTTCAAGGTTTCAGAGACACAGAGGAACAAGAGACATATTCTCAGAGACCCCATACGATTATGCCTAAAAATGTTAATCCTGGAAAAGGGTCTAGGTGGGGGACAGATTATAATATTAAATGTTTCCGGTGTAATGAACTTGGAGATAAAGCTAGAGACTGTCCCTTGATTGATGAACCTATGCAATGCAATATGATTATGTACAATTGTCTTGTTTGCTGAATTATATAGAATCTGCTGTTGCCAACTGTAGTCACAATCCACAGATATGTTCCATAAGGGTGAATGGGAAAGAGGTTAGAGCTCTATTAGACTCCGGAAGTATGGGGACATTGATAACAAAATGCCTTGTATCTGAAGCCGATGTTGATGCATTTCAGAAAATAGGTATAATTTGTGTTCATGGTGACAAACGTGAATATCCTACAGTTTTGCTGAAATTTAAAAGCCTTTTTGGTACTGTGAGTCATAGAGCAGGGGTGGTGGATAAATTGGCTTATGATGTGAAGCTGGGAAGGGATTTCCCCCAATTTTCAGACTTGTGGGGGTCTCCAGGAAAAGTAGCCCCTGATTGTATAGCAAATGATGATGATTCTGGAAATGTGTTTCCTTTTTCTGACATAGAATGGGAAGGACTAGGCATAAGAACAGAGAACAACAAATGATACAGCACTCAATAATTTTGAATATAATTAATTGCTCTATTTAATATTTCATTAATTTTACAAATATTGTAATATTTAGATATATGCAAGAAAGGAATAAGAAAATATTATAAAAATAAACTTTGTGGAAATGATATATCCTGTGACAACCAATGTTACTCCATGTATGTATAGATCCCTACAAAATTCGACTTACTTATTAACAATAGTGCTAAACTGCATTAATGTATCTGAGAGACCAGATTACCATCTGAGAGATTTTCTGAAAAAATATAAAAATGAAAAAACAACAAAAAATGAAAAAATTAGAAAAATATGAAAAAACTGGAAAAAATAAATAAAGAAATGATGTATATACAGTCCCAGTGTGTACACACTATGATGTTTGGGTGGATCTCACCAAAATTTCCGTAGAGACGGGTCCTGTTCCAGGCAGAGTTGTAATATGCACACGTAGATGGTGAACTGTCCACAGTACACAGTATCTCTGTAATTTTTATATTCCTGTTATTTCTCCCTGGGTGTATATGAGATCTCCCCGTTGTCAGTGAGGTACCGGGCGTCTTCTTCAAATATCGGTGTAAGGTACTGGGCTGCGCGTTCGGGACCCTGATAGTCCCTTCGATGACCCTGTTGAGGTAAGGAATAAAAAATTTGTATTTATATCCTGTTATGGCGCGCCCACTTGGTCACGCAGGTCGCGCCCAAGTGACGTCATGGCGCACACGTCTATTGGAATACTGGCGTGTGGCTCCCCCAATGCGCGTGCGTGCTTGTCTCTCACTGCGTCTGCGTGTCTATCTCAGTGCGCATGCGTATATAGCTCCCAATGTGCATATGTACCAGACAAGATACTGTAACATGGGGATTAAAGGGATGCCGTCCGCCCTCCATAGCTTTATTAACAAAGTCAGTAATTAAACAATCCCTCCTGTACCTAACAAAAGGCTGTACAGAGGAATAAAGTTCTATATTAGCCTATACAGAGAATTTAAAATCTATATTGGCCCATAAACCACAATATCACAACATGTATATACAGATATAAAAACAAACATGGAGTATTTAAATTAACCTACTTATTTGGCAGAATACCAGAGGGAACTGGTGAAATATAGGAACACTAGCTATTATTCCTTCCTATTCCCCAAATATATCTAGGATACACAAATGCAACAAATGTATCCCATATTTATAGAACTCTACTGAAGATCTAAATATTAGTATTATATTAAGGTATGTTATTGGGGATGCAATCTCCAAGGAAATTCATCTGAAAGTGGGAATTATGCTACTAATAACCCTAAAGATATCCTCCTATGTTTCTATTTACATTGAAAATCCTTTCTCAAAGACAAGCATTATTATGAAATTATACTATACTCCAAATAATATCTTTTGAGACAATATATCATTATTTAAGAGGTCATACCTCTAAAAAGTTTTTTGTAAAAAGAGGTCTATGTAGTGAAAAGCTTTTTATAAGGAACTTTCCAATGTCATTAAATAGTTTACCACAGATAACCTGCGTTAGCTATATAGGAACCCTGAGGAGAAAGGACAACAAACATAGTTCGACTAGGGTTATAAAGAAAAACCACACAGCATGTATCTAAATATTACAATATTTGTAAAATTAATGAATTATTAAATAGAGCAATTAATTATATTCAAAATTATTGAGTGCGGTATCATTTGTTGTTATATGTTTGTTAGGAGGTAAATGGGCTACCTTGATACCTTGCACCAATACGGATATAAGAGTGCCCATACATAGAATTATTGTTGTATAAAAACAGAGAAGCCTGAAGCCTCACGTCACATACCAGCTTTAGTAGGAGATGACTCTGGCCACGATAGTCAAGAGTCCTATAATGATC